>SDAV01000018.1:5000-432337 GCA_004522025.1 Didymella segeticola | reverse complement strand
GGGAAGGATAATGCATAGCTCTGGTCCATGTTCGTGCGCCTTCTGTGCGACAAATCTGAGTATGGTTAGAAGGGCATCTCGAAAGACTGCAGGATACTGACCGCTTAAAGTACGGAAGCAAGAGAGACTTGAACTTCTCCACACCAAGTTGAGCAAACATGTTGCAAAAGGGCAAGAAGTATCGGTCCCAAGATCCCTTCGCAAGACCTTCTAGTAGCTTCTCAAAGGGAATGGCAGCGTCAAGGGGGCAATACTGGAACACAACCGTCGTCACTGACAGCAAATCCCAAGCATCGGTGGATGCGAGGTCCGCAGGGTCCTTCGCCATGTCGAGGACGTGTTCTAGGGCTCCCAGTACTGACTTCCATTCCGAGACACGAGTACCCTTCCTGACACCGCAAACAACGAACAGCAATCGGGATGACAAAGCCGCGTGCTGCGAATCCGCCGAAATGATCTGCGAAAGTATCACGTCGAGTAGCGGCTTGAAATTCTCAGAGTCTGTGTGATGGATCACCGCAGTGACAACCCCAACAAGGACGGGTTCGAGTGGCGGTGACTGTAGGGAGGCGTAGTCTTCGTGGTATGCTTCAGCCAGAAGAGCCTGAAGTATGGCTGTCGCGCTCGAATGTGTGCCTCGCTGTATGCCCTTGAGCGAATCTGCCAGCAGAAACATGATGCCCTGCTGAAACTCTTGGTCCTTCTCGTTGTCTTGTAATTCCTTCAGTTGTTCTGCGATGTGTCTGACGATCAAGCTCAGAGGCGCCCTGTCCCGGTGGTATCCAGCTCCAGCCTTGCGAACAAGGAAGCTGAGCGATTCAGCGGCAAAACGTGCTATGAAAGCCTTCTGATGTGCGCGACCCAGCAGAGGTGAGATTAGATCGAATGTCGGCCTCAGGTCCGGGACCAAGAGCCGAGAGAGGTACTTGAATAGCCATGCTAAGCATGTGAAGCTCCATTCGATGACCTCAATCTCCGCGTGTGTGGACGCCAGATGCGCCACAGTCCTGACCACCCTTTCGAAATGTTTCTCGAACTGTTCGCCCAAATCGTGGGCTAGGTGCGCCATCAAACTCAGCAGCGGCTCCATACTGAACTTGTCGCCTTTTTCTATGAACTCGACCATGAGATCGACAATACGGTCGCTGTGGTGAAGCACCTGGGGCAGGCTATCGCATAGCGGGGAGACCTTGCGCGAGAAGTGTACAAAGTTCTCGGCGAGGCAGAGTTCCTTCCATTCCAGGAACGAGTCTCGGAAGTACGAGAAGGTCGCTTCGAGTTCGGCATCGTCGATGATTGTGTTGCGACCGCGGCGGACGGGCTCGATCTTAATGTCTGCAATGCGTTGGGAGAAGCCTTTGAAGCGGTGGTTGCGCGTCGAGGCCGTGCCGCCTTTTGTATGTTTCGGTGCGCGGGCTTTCGTGACCTTGAAGGACGGCTTCGAGAGCGACCTCGTGCCCGATTTTGAGGAGGATTTATCAGTTGCGCCCCGTGACATCGCTGGCATATTGTGTGTAGATTTGCGACCGCTGAAGTCTGGGTGGCTGCTTAATTTCCGCGAGCCTTGAACTTTTTGAGCGCACGGACTTTAGTTGCATTGCGGACTTCCGAGCAAAAGGCGCGGTCATCACGTTCAAACCACCGAGACGTGATCTCCAGACATCACGTCGTCATGGCTTCCAAAATGTAAGCTGCACTCAGAGAGTTCCCCTCCAAAGATACTAATGGTGAGACAGTGTGGTAATCGGCGATGTGGATGGCCAATTTCAGACAGTCTTTCAGAAGGTGAACGCGCTGCACGCCAAGAACAATTTTGCGTTCGCGCTCATTGTTGGCAATCTATTCGCCAGCACGCAAAGCTCTAGCGATGTAGTAGAGCCAGACGTGCAGTTGTTGCTTGATGGCAAGATTGAGGTTGCGCTGCCAACATACTTCGCTCTTGGCAGCCACGCCCTACCACCAACAGTCGTCGAGAAACTGCAATCTTCAGATGATGAGCTATGTCACAACTTGCACTTTCTTGGAAAACGAACGACCATGAAGACATCAGAGGGGATTCGCATTGTCGCACTTGGTGGATACATGGATCCCAACATCATTGCAGGCCAGTCCAAAGACAAATATCCACCGTTCTATGGCGAGTCAGACGCAAAGACTCTACGTGGAGCAGCGACAGCAGACATTCTGGTAACAAGCGACTGGCCCGAGGGCATTCAGAAGCGCTCGAAGGTCGACCTCACCAAGGATGCTTCGCCTCAGCAACAATCATGTGTAGCCGACCTCGACATCATCCTTAAGCCCAAGTACCACTTCTCAACGTCCGGGAGCACGTTTTGGGAACGAGAGCCGTTCTTTCACGCCTCGAGTGATGACACTGACAACCTCTACCCAATCACCAGATTCATTAGCCTGGCCAAGTTTGGCAACCCCAACAAACAGAAGTGGATCTACGCCTTTTCCTTGGATCCAACAGCGAGCAACCCCGTTGCGCCTCCGCCTGGCTCAACGGCCTGCCCTCTTGTCTTGTCAGAGAGGAAACGTGCCGCCCCAGAACCTAGAGAGCAGGCTTTGGTGTACGACGATGGCACCGGGGTGGCAAAAGAGCACACAAACGACGCAAGGGTGAACCAAGAGGGCCAGTGACTGCGTCAGAATGCTTCTTTTGCCTTGCAAACGAGAACGTTGCAACACACCTGGTGACCTCCATCGGAGATAGTTCGTACTTGACTACGGCGAGGGGGCCACTATCGACAGACCAAACTTACCCCAAGCTTGGGTTCCCTTGCCATATGCTGATTATTCCGTTTTCACACCAGCCGACACTCGCTGCTATGGAAGAAGAGGAGCGACGAGCCACCTACGCAGAGATGCAGAAGTACCGAGTCGCTATGAACAGTATGCTGAGGTCGGTAGCTGGCGAAGAGTATGGGTCTGTGGTGTGGGAGGTTAGCAAAGCCAGCCTGCCACATACGCATTGGCAATATCTTCCGGTCCCAGTGAATCTCATAAGAAAGGGGCTCGTCGAAGCCGCCTTCAAGGCATTAGCTGAGAACTTGCATTGGCCAGCCTTTGCCAAAACAGATGTCGGCGATGGGTTCGAAGAGACGACCGATTTCTTTAGAGTTTTGATCTGGGACCCGAAGGATTCCGCGGAGAAGCAGACAAGCCTCATCCTGCGATTTGATGATAAAATCCGCTTTCACAGTCAATTCGGTCGAGAAGTGTTGGCCAAGCTTTTGAGATTGGACAAGAGGATAGACTGGAAGGACTGTGGTCAAACGCAACCCCAGGAAGAGCAAGATGTGGAAAAGTTCAAGGAGGCGTTCAAGACGTTCGATTTCGCCGAGTAAGGAGGCGCCGGTGCCAATGTCACGAAACCTGTACACGAACATGTGTATCAATCAACGACTGACACACGGCGGTCGCCGATGGAGGTTGATAAAGACTGTAGGACCTGGTAATGCCGTCCTTACGTGGCACCTCCTTCTTCCGGCGCGGACGCCTCCAACGCCGTTCGACAAACGTATCAAGCAGTATCCAGATAGTACCAGGCCAGGGTCAGGAGCGTACATACTCGAAACGGAATGTTCGTCAGATGCCATCGAACATAGCACTAAAGGGTTGGCATTGCAAGCTCCGGCTGAAACGGCCCAGCTAGTGCTTATCTCCGGACCGCCGGCATCAAATTATCCATGCGAAATGAAACAGTTCTCTTCGAAGCGCAACCAAATCTACGATGCAGAAAATGTTCTCGATCGACAAATGCAACCGAAACGATGTTCATAGTAAGCTTGCGCGATGGAGTGAATGCTTGTGGCTTGGCGTTCCCGCATCAAGCCAAGCCAACCTACTTCAGGCCAAAACATCCCTTGGCACTGGTGGTTTTCCGTGTACCTACGTCTTAACGCGGGGTAAGATCTCACCACAGCCTGGGCCGTCGGCGTCCCGGCAGTTGATAGGATTTCTCCGCTTGAACCCCACCTCAGTTCCTGGATTTTGAGTCAAGACACCGCATCCTCACGTTTCTCCGTTCTGGTTATCTATTCGCTATCTCATCCTCCACTTAAAATGCCGATTTTCCTCGACCCGAACCGTAGAACCGCCGTGAGGCCTCTCCAAGTCTCATTTACTCTACCAATCAAATAACGATCTACTCACATGACCCTAAGTAGGCTACCCAATCAGATAACGCGATAAGCGCACCTGCACCCAACCTTCCTAAACTTTCGTCCATCAGCACGTTGTTCGAAACTCTGGTAATTTTCCGAACGCCCACTCAGCTTACAGGATAGGGAAGGTAGGTCGGTCCCGAGTCCTGTCCTGGCAGTCGCAACGTCGTTGTATCAAGTAGCTTGGTGTTGATCAGGTACATATCGCTTACTTCGCCCGAAGGGGTGGAAGATGTGCAAGGCGTCGCCTCTTGGCCGGGGTCTTCACCTGCCACTCTGGGTTCGTAAGAGCGCTGGTGCATGTGCAAGTGTTGTACTACAGTAGAAGCCCCAGTGAAACGGTGAGCGCGTGCCTCGGAAGATCGTTATCATTGGTATGGCCAATGGAGGCCTGTTGTTTTCTGTGCGACTTCGCTGCTGCTCTCCAAGGTCTACTACTAGACGACTTAGGAGAAGGAATTGTATAAGAGTGGCGAGCATCGTCGAATTTTGAGAGCAGGACAGGACTTCCATCACCTCCTTCTTCGGATTTCGGCTTTGAGCAATCTCGCTTGGTTTCACGAGCCCCATATCTTCCCACGGCCACTTGACAGTTCCAATACAGGTCACCATGAAGACTGCTATCCTCACCTTCGCTCTGGCGACTCTCGCCGCGGCTGCACCTGCACCTCTCGTTCCTCGCGCACCACCAGGCGTACCCACAACTGCTGCCGCAAAGACAGCTCTTGCGGGCCTCACAGTCGCTGCCCAGGGTCCCCAGACCGGCTACTCCCGTGACTTGTTTCCTCACTGGATCACCCAGTCCGGTATGAAGTACACCAAACTATTCAAGTCTTATTCTGATCACCACAGGCGCCTGCAACACCCGCGAAGTCGTCCTCGCCCGTGACGGCACAAACGTTGTCCAGGACTCCGCCTGCGCCGCTACCTCCGGAACATGGAAGAGTCCCTACGACGGCGCCACTTGGACAGCCGCCGCTGATGTTGACATTGACCACATGGTCCCCCTGAGCAATGCCTGGAAGGTATGTCAAACCTTCAGCCCACGATTCCTTAGTACCTTCAGACTTCTAACCCATCCCAGTCCGGCGCGGCTTCATGGACTACAGCCCGCCGTCAGGCCTTTGCCAACGACCTGACCAACCCCCAGCTCCTGGCTGTGACCGACAACGTCAACCAGGCTAAGGGTGATAAGGGACCCGAGGACTGGAAGCCCCCGCTAACAACCTACTACTGCACCTACGCGAAGATGTGGGTCAAGGTCAAGAGCGTTTACAGCCTTACTATCACAAGCGCAGAGAAGACTGCTCTGACAAGCATGTTGAACACCTGCTAAGCCGACAATTTGAAGAGGATGTCGACGTTGATACCATGGGGATAGGCGCATATAGTCTGTGAATGAGCAATGAAATTGCACATCTGAATCATCTTCTAATGACCGCTTGACTTTCCATCCACTGTTTGCATTCAATATTATATCGTCTTGTAGACTTGGCATCAGAAAGCTCCCTAAAACATTGAATCACACAACGCTCAGGTATCCTCCTTATTTCGTCACAGCAAGAGTGTGAATGGCCCCCCAAGCGAAACATCCCCACGCCACAACGTCTACGGTACTCATCCGCACTTTGTGCCACCCAACCCACTCCCCAATCCACTCCACAGCCCCCTTATCTACCCCCGTTATTTCCGCCTCATCTCCCTTCCGCTGCAAAGCCGCCATGCCAATCAGAGCGCTAATACTTGGCGCGACTATCGGTACAAAAGCGTAATGGCCCATAGCAGCCACCAACCCTGCTTGATAAAAGACTTTGCTCTCCTGAAGTCCCTCAGAAACTAGCAGATTCGACACAGCAGAGATCAAAGTCAAAGAGTTCAGTCCGACGACACTAAGCACTCCGGTGTTGAAGAACGAGGTAAACCATTCGGGCACAACTAGCTGTTTCGCAGCTTCGATGTCTTGCTTCGCGGTTTCACTACTTCCAGTAGTCAGGGACGCGGGCGGACTCGTTAGAAACTGAGACAGGGACGAGTCCACTGGTGCTGAGCCGATGAAGGAGGAGTTTGTAAGCCATTCCATGTAGGCGTGTGTTAGTGAGGCTGTGGTGCTGAGGAGCGGGACGAGGCGTAGTGCGACGATGACCGTTGGGGAGAGAGATGCTGTAAGGCGAAGAGCAGTGATTGTCGTCATGTTGATTTCTGGGACCTGTGTGTCAAGAAGCACAGGAACGGTGGTGGGCAAGGCTGAGTTTGGGATTTGATACGGTGACTAAGTATCGCTCGTGGTGTCGCTTTTGAAGTTTTGTTATTGACGGAGAGTTGGATGTTGCACCGGGCAATGTATGTAGCCTTTGTCTGAGTTAAAGTACGAGAATGTAAGCTGAGATTCACTGCGGGGCTGGCTGCGAAGCTACGCTTATAAGCAATGATCACATGATCTATGGTGGTATGAGGCCTGCTGATGGTGGCCTAAATTGGTATATTTCGGATGGAACCGGCTTACAGTCACGGCGTGTAAATTTCGTTTCGACGTAGTTGTTCGCCAGCATTTACTGTGCACTTTGGAACGTGTAGAACTAGATACAGACAATCCAACTTAGTAGGCCATCGCACATCACCTACGGACTCATCCAGCATCTAGCTACACTCCGTCTCAGCCATGGATTCCCGCCTGCCATGTCAACTTGTCGAATCCTACAATCACAAATCCAGCCATGGTGACCAGTGCTGCTACTTGTCCATAAGAAGCAAAGTTCGTCTCAGGATTGCCAAGATGGTCCTGGTCTTTCATCCACCCTGAGTGAAGAACCCACTCGCGCACGTGGAAAACGTGGACGAGCCGAAGAATGGAAATGACGAAGCAACTAGCATAAGTGAATCCGCAGACAAACACGCTGATCCACCTCCAGCGACGGCTTGTGGGCTTCTTCGTAACTTCGCTGTACTTAGCGCCTCCGTTGCGGACCTTTCGTTGATGCGACCACCGGCGAAGGGCGATAAGACCGCTGAAGATTTGGTACAGGACAACGAGCCCGTAGATTATTGTCACAACAATCCAAGTGTTCAGCTCGTAGTTCCAACGCTGATCTGGATCTAGACGGCCGATGAATTTCTCTCTAACAGCCCGTTGATCTGCAGGCTCATTCATGAGCTTAATGATATTTCTTAATGGATCTGGATCAAGAAAGCAGATGGCTGGCAGAAATATCAAACTGTTCCTCCGCGGTTTCCATGGCCGAGACTCCACGGTCCCCTGCGTATCCGCACGATGGGCTAGAGTCCAGAGTATCTTCCCTTGATAGTACAACAGGACAAAGAATATGACCAGTCGAGCCAGAGATGAGATTGGAGTCTTCCAAAAGTTCCGTAAAAACACAAGCGACACGAGGGTGTTGGCGAGTGCTATCGTGATGATGTTGAGGCCGATGTTGAAGTGGTACATTGAGATGTTGCATTTACCAATTAAGACGAAGTGTAAGCAAACAGCTGCAGCGAAGACGATCTGATAATCAGACAAAGCCACAAGCGTACTTTCGATGAAGTCGTACGATGTTTCAGAGAAAGGCTTATGCGCCTCTGGATCAAAAGGTGCGTGTCTCTGTCGCCTGCGATTGCCATGGGGCGAAGGCACAAACTTGTTGGCTGTTCTGGTGATTGGTTTACTACAAATACGATCAGCTTTGCGTGATGGAGGATGTGTGAAAATTACGTACATGTCGTAGGATGCGGTCTTCGTCTCCTGCAGATGCAGAGTTATGCCCATCCACATGACCGCGGCCATAAACAACATTACCCCTGTTGGAATGGCGAAGGATAACAGAATCTGCAATCAACACTTAGACGACGTACAAGTTCTGCTGAGTGTGACTGAAAACGTACGCCAATACCGGCAATATCTCCGTTGGATTCAAATTCTCCACGTTCCATGCCTCCAAGATGCGTCACGTTGACGGGGCCTCCTATTGGCGTCCACTCAAGCCCGCAGTTAGCTGAGACGTTTTTTCTGTAACACTCAAACTCGACCTCGAACCGAGTGAAATTCTGGCCCATGGCTTCAAATTCTTCATGAAAATAGTCTATGGGAACAAGAGCAGATAGTGGAAGGCAGAGAGGAGTTGCGCACTTTGACTTACGATAGGTCTTGACCTTTGCGCCTGATAAAATCTTATACCACTGAAGAACGAAATCCTACCGATGATCACAGGGGCTCACGGGGGCCATTCTTTTGTATGCTGCAGGCGATACTACTACTTCCGGTGTGAGCCAGCTCCATTTCAAGCTATTGTTAGGTTTAAAGGTAGAAGCCAGCTTCCAGCCTCATGGACCTTCCAGCCTATCGCCTAAGAGCGCCATGCCTCTCCATGCGCGTTGAGTCTTGCGTATGTGTGTGTTGCACATATCGTTGTTGACCGATGAGATGCAAGCTCAAGACCTGGCCAGACAGCTGATCAGTTCAGGAGGCTTGCTATTTGCCCTCGCTCTACCGACAGCCTTGGCCAGAGTGCCCTGCCACTACCTCAAGTGAGCCATTTCCTTATTGCGATATCCGATGCCAGATTCTTCTAGGAAACATGCGGCTTTGTTGAAGGATAATGCCAGATCTAGTCGTCCCTCCGCGTTGCAAATAGACCTGTGCTTGACCAAGCAGGTCTCAGCCTTGTCACTGCATGCGGTCAGCAGCCACGAATCCCTTGATCTATTGATAATGCCACATCGTAGCGGGCTAATCGCCAACCGACAGTGACTTGCAAGGGATTGATTTCGTGTTACGAGTAGATCGCAGTTCAAGCAGCTTTAGGGATCGACTCCAGCTCATCCTCGTCATCGAAGCTCCCTCTGCTCATCAGCTCGAACTCTTCAGCGCGCTCGGTATGCTTTGGAGCGTCATCGTCTGTAACGAATCTGAAGGTGCGATGGAATACATAGCCTGTCGTCGCTGCTGCGCCCGCCAGTCCAAAGTACAGCCACTGCAGATACGGATCCTTCGCCAACGGAGCAATAAGTATGCCAAGCGCACTACCTCCAGCGCTCGTCAATAGGAATAAGCTCATGATAAAGCTCTTCATGTTTTCTGGCGCCTTTGCATAAGCCAGCTCCAAGCCGGTAATGCTCGCCAAGATCTCGCTCAAGGCGATCAAAATGTAAGCTGGCGTCTGCCAGGCAACATGTACCTCATTTGGTTTGAATTGACCTTCACCAATCCTACCAGCTTCGCAAGTTGATGGATGCGAGAAGCATGGAGGAGCCTTATAAATGAAGAACTGTAGCCCTCCAGCGTATAGCATGGCGGCAGATGCGACAAAGAATCCGAGCGTGATGCGTGTCATTGGTTTGAAGGCAAAATGCAGCCTTGTCCGGATGAACGGGTAGATGAAGCGGTCCACAACTGGTACTAGCAAGATGATGGTTATTGGATCTATGTTCGGCAAAATGTCGTTGGGCAGGCCATGTAGTTGCATTTGACCAGCTATGGGCAGCATGTTAGCTTCGATAACAGAGGACTGGGCGTGACCTGCCTTGAGAGACAAAGTTGTTCATCATTTGCGAGTACGCGACCCAGTAAATAGGGAAAAACAGGAAGACCTTGCAAGCTAACAGTGCGGTCTTGAGCTCGTCGATAAAAGTGTTGTCCCATGAAATCGTGTACGACCCATTTCGCTCAGTGGAGGGTCGCGCTTTCTCGATATCGAAACCGTTGCGCGACGCAATCCAGAGAGCCCGGAAGCAATCACCAATTACACCGCCCTGGGGAGGCTTGATGATGTATCTGTCTTTGCCCTTGACCAAGACCGTATACCCTACACAAAACATGAGCAATGGCAGTAGGTAGGCGCTCCAAAACCCGACGTGCAATTCCAGTAGCGTGGTAGCGATGGCCGATATTGAGCCCACGTTGATGCACATGTAATAGATCATGTAGATGCGCTGCACCGTGATCTCTGGGTCGACAATCACTCGCTTGCCATCTTTTCTCGTTTCAACAAATGCCCTCGTACTGCGTACTTGTTCTGCGATCAATGGGCTGACATTGCTCTTAATCCCACCTGTTCCAAGACCGATGATCACCATCGCGGCTAGGAGTCCTGGAAATGCTGCGCCACGCTCAATGCACCATGGAATGCTTGTGACGAACAAGACTGCGATGCCGGTCATGTAAATGACGCTGAAGTACTTGATTGTAAGGTATCGACCAAGATACTGATCAGCCACCACAGCGCCGAGAATTGGCGTGACGTAGCACCAGAATTGGAAGAAGTTCGACAATGCGGTTGCCCTGGACTGACTCAGTCCCAGAGCTCCCGGTAATCCATTGGCGTCATGATAGGAGTTGGCCATGTAATTCTGAAATGGGCCAGCCAGTCCGTAGTAAGCAAAACGTTCGCAGAACTCCACAATGGCAACCAAGAAGGCTCCATATGGTAGTTTGTCGGCAACACGTGGTAGAAACAGGAAGTCTTCTGGGGTCGGCTTGGATCCGACATATACCGCGCTTTCGAGGTCGTGATCTTGGCGAGTATCATCTTCCAACTCCTTTCCATGCGCGGTCAGCTCTGCACCGGGCTCTTCGATCTGCGCGACTGTTGTGTATGCGCCTCGCTGCTCGACGCTCGGCGCGCGCCATGATGAAGCCATGTCCGATTCAGTCCAGCTCGACTCAGACGGCCACGTGTACACTTTCTGCTCCAGCTGTTTGCTCAAAGCGGGACCTTAGTGAGGGGCCATGATATTTCGCGATTGTTACACTATCGCAAGTTTCAAGAGAGTAAGAACTTGGAGTAATCGAAGGGTGTGAAACGACGCGGTGCAGATCGATGGATTGAGACCAGCGACGCGTTGAGACTATTCCCAAATAAGATGACAATACTGCGCCACTGCACCAGCCACTCTCCGAAGGTCATGTGCATTGCGCGGATCGACGACCGTTAGAAATGTATCAAGGCATGTGCTTCTTAGACAGATTGGAAGCATGGTAAAAGAGTCCAAGATTGTGAACGTGATTTGCATACACTCCTATCAAAGCAACACAATGTCTTCTAAATCGACCTCCAACTTCGGCCAGAGCTCCCCATACATAATACCATGCACATAAACATGCGTGATTAGCCTGAATCCGCCCTCAACAGGCCTCAGCACCAATGGCATCTCCATTCCGCTGATCAGTACGATCAGATCGCCTGCCTGCATCGAGTCCGGCAGAGGATCCGGTGCAGTACCAAAGTAATTTTTCTCTGTATAGAAGAAGCACTTCAACGAGTTCGACAGTGTTGCGAACGTGTGGAAAGGATTGCTGCCGAACAACTTAAAGCTCGATTGTACATCAGCGTTCGAATGATCGCTGGCTTCTTGAAGGTGTAGGCCAAGTTCACCGACACCCCTAGCCGTGAGTTCAATGTCGCTGAGACGTATGTTGTGATACCAAGCATCGAAGCTGCCGTCTGCCGTATATTTGCCGTTCTCTTCAGGATTATCTTGGACTAGTGTGCGTTGCAGTGCGTCTTTCGAAGTCTCGCCTGTCGGATAGTTGGTCCACGTACTGATCTCGACCCAACTTCGCAGCGTCTGAGTCGCAGCATGATTGTTCTGCATATGTGTATATAGCAGATCCTCAGAACTATATCCAGAACGTATTGTTAGCGCCGTAGATAAGTTGTCAGGGATTGAGTCAGCCTTGTAGATCACACTGTCGACAACCTTGCCGCGGAGAATCAAGGCCCTTGCGTTTTCTGAGAATCGAAAGATTGGGCGACCTGGCCCTGATGCGGCAAAGCGATCGCGAAGGACACCATATCGTCCATCTCCAGGCTCAAATCCCCGCTCGGCCCAGTCTGGTACCCAAGATGCCAGAGACTTGCGTCGCTTATCCGAAGGGGCGTGATACAAGACGTACAAAGTCTTGTCGTATCTGATGGAAGCTGCGGTGGCTTGTCTATAGATATCCTCGACAGGTAGATTATAGTCTGGTTTCAGGAAGGGAATCTCCATCTCGGTAAAGAGGCCGTACAAAGCGATTATCTTGTCTTTCTCGTTGCCGGCCAGCTTCTTCCGAGTACCTGTCAGAATGTCAAAGGCCAGTGGGCTATTCTGTTTGTTTCCAGGGTTGTCATCCAGAACCGCTTTAGCCCCGGGGATTCGACGCGCCACCAGATACATTGTCAATTGCTTCTGTAGTTGCATTGCTTCCTCCCATCTGCCCCATCTATATCGCACCACCTTCATAGCATCGACAGCGATGAGAAGCACTGGCCAGGGAATCTCGAGCTCTCCGCAGCGCAGAAAGGTCCTCTGGATTGCCGATAGGGTGACTTCCTGAATGGTCCACATGCGATAGAACCAAGAACACTCGAATAGTGGAGCTATCAGGTCTTCTGAAGCCGAATGCGCATCTGAAAATGTCAACCTAAATGATACGAACAACAATATCAGTGCATACTTTCAGATAGATTGCGGACGTGATCGTGAAGTCTTCCTTGGATCAACCTTCGATTTGCGAGTGACTGTGGTGCTGATCTGGTAACCATTGCAATGTCCATGACCTGGTGAAGAGCGCGTTCGACACGCTCATTGCTCGGCCCCAACCAAACGACGACTCGTGCAGCACTCTTGTAGATCTCACCCATCAGCGCGACTTGCGCATTGCGCTCTTCCACAGCCTCTGGTGTCTGGTCGATACAGATACTGTCAATCCAAAGTACTCTGATATCTTTTGCGTTACGTAGCTGTCGAAGGGCTGCATTGCAATTTGGGGTAATGAGCAAACTGCCTCCATCGCAATCCACTTTACAGATTGGTTCTTGACCGTCCCAGGTATATGAAAGTGCTGTGTAGCTTGCATGCCATTGTGGAAAGTCATCCAGAGAGATCGTTCTCAATGTACAATATATGGGTGATGTCGGATGTGCCGCAGGCTGAAGCTCGAGCACCCTTATCGATCGAGTACCAATAATGGGAATATGTTGATATTGCACTGGCATTTTCTGACGGATTGAGTATACTCAAAATTTTCGTAGGCGCAACGAGGAACAAGGTGTAGCTGAAGTGTGCGGGGCACTTTCAGCCACATTATCGGCTACCCCTGCCATTGATCGTACTTCGTATGCCGCTCCGATTCCAGAGTGGCATTGGAAGCGCATCAGTAAGGTGCGTACTTTCATCTCTCCACCGCGAAGAAGCGTTTGAGTGCTTTCTCCATATCTGACGTGCTCGTTGCACTCGTTAGACTATTTCCGATCCACTGCGGTAACTTCCTCTGGATGCGCTCGCTGCCGTATCTCTTGTCGAGCATCATGATGGCCGCATAGTCCCCTTTGTGTCGAATCGCGCGGCCCACACATTGGTTGACAGCACGCATACAGGCATTTTCATAATAGTCTCTGGCTGCTGACTTGCCGTCGCCACCTCTTCTGTTCTCTTTCGACGTGATATACTGCATCTTTGCTTTCCACTCAGCTGAGTGCGGATTGGGAAAGGGCAGACCGACCACGATGACGCCACGTCCTAGAGCATCGCTGAAGTTGATGCCTTCTGAGAGTGTCCCACCGATAACGGCGAACAGTAGTGCGCCACGGCCATTTCCTGACGCCACTGCCATACTGTACGCTGTTAGGACCGTGTCCACGGCCGCCTCTTTCGATGTAGCGGGTTTGCTTGCGGACTGGTGATCACTTCGTTGCTCCAAGAAGATGGGCTTGATTTGCATGAATTTATCCCAAAAAGTCGTCTTCGATGGCTGAGCAGGCAGGCGTTTCCACGATGCAATACAAGTGTCCAAGTACACGTAACTTGGGAAGAAAACGACCACGCCATCAGGGATGTTCCCAGACATGCTGAGAATGGCTTGTCCCAGATTAACAATCTCCAATCAGAGTAAGCGTGGTCCGGAAGGCAAATGCTATGGAAACTCACAGTGCTCTCTTTATTGCGGCCTTCAAACGTGAAGTCAAATTCGACCCCATTCGAGGCTTTCGTAATAGGTGCTGCCAACAGATTGGACGGCGGTATGACATGGCCACAAGACAGTGTTTTGATGCTTGCGGCGTCAAGATACGGCAAGAGATGATGTTCGTAGTCGCTCATCTCAAATTGGTCAGCGCGACGAAAGTTGCACCTGTAAGACCATCACTTACCGGGGACATAGTACCTCCTGCGAGGATGACAGCTCTTGCATCTTCGACAATGTCTTTGAAATGGTAGGTGGGGTCGAGAAGCATGTAACGCAACGCCAAGTCGCTTCCATCTTCCTTGGAGTAGAAGAAGCGACCTTCGGCAGAAGGGTTCATCAAAGACAAAAGAAACGCCTGTACGTGCATGAGTACCGGCACAGTGTTCCGTGGAACATGACTGGCATCGTCTTTGCGCTTTGATATGAATAATGCTCCCTCTTTTCCATCTGCGTATGCTGTGTAGCCATCGACTTTTCGTGCAAGCTTGCTTTCGTGAAGATATGCGTTGAGTTTGAAGATATTGATCTGGTCGACGCCTTTACCGGACATGATGGAAACCATGTCAACCAAGCCATCGCTCGCTTTTGACTTCGACGCAAGCGATTGCAGATACACGATGATCGAATCAAGGATGCGGATGATCTGGGCAACATACACACGATTCTTACCCTTGAGTCGATTTTTGAACTTTTGTAGATAGGTTGTGAGCTGACCCCGGGCCTGTTGAACCTGGGGTAGAGTCACTGAAACTGAGTATATCCCAGCTATGGCGTCCATCAGATTGTGCGCCTCATCTATAATGACCACGTGGTTCTTTAGTGACAGGCCGAGCGCCTCGCGCGCCGAACGTTGCAGAAGTAACGGGTACGGTAGCGTAACAATCTGCGAAGTTAGTGGTAGCTCGTACCTGTCTATGTGAAGGCTTCGTACCTCGCAAAACTTTGTAGCTGGTCTCGAAGCATAGTAGGGACAGATCCCCAGCTTCTGGCCGAGGACGCCCAGGTCCTCAATGTCCCGAATCTTCGCAAGCGCGTGGTCTCGAAAATCGTTTAACAACGTTTCATTGTCTTTCGTAGGCATAGCGGCACATCTACTTTCGCTGGACGTACTTTGCTGTAATTCCAGGCATCGTTCGTTGATAGCTGTTGCGTTCCCAAGGCGGTTGACCTTAGGATTGATGCAAAGATTTTTCCTCGATCCTAAGGTCAGGTGCTTTACATCTTCCGTGAGATTGTCGACTTCATTGTTACTGACAACTTCATCCATCGTTATAGCAGGCGGCATCTTGACTCGCGACAGTTCGCTTGAGAATTGTGTCAGCTGCGAATGCGTACGTGAACAGAAGAAAATCTTCGTCTCATCAAGCACCTCTCCATCTTGAGTCTTCGCTTCACCGGTAGCATAGCCAAGTTTGTCCATCAAAGCTTGAGTCTCTGCGGAGAGGCCTAAGCTGTCGAATCCGATGGTCTTTGCAATATTCGCGCTGTCTTGTTCAGACTCATAATCGTCAAGCGCAAATTGTGCTTCTTCGTCCCCTTCATCAGCATCGTGTAAGCCGACTTTCTGCCGTTTGTTGATCTGGCTGGCCCCAAGGGCGTGCTCTTTGGCACGTTTATCCTTTGCTTTGATCCTTGCTAAACGTTCGTTGAGCTCCTGCCGACGCCGAAACGCTTCCTGCTTGCGTTGCTTTCGAGCATGTTCGAGCATCCAAGGCGGGTCATTTTTGCTTGTCGCATCGACCTCGAAGCCGTCTTCGAAGGTCCGGCGTTTGTTGTCACGCAGCCAAGTCAATGAGCCGCAAATCAGACTCAGGGACTTGCCAGTTCCAGTAGGAGACTCAAAGATACCAACTTTGCCGTCCTCTAAACAGTCATAGACCGCATTCATGAACTGTTGCTGAATATCATAAGGCTCATATGGGTGGTGGAAGTCCCGTGCTACATTGACGTTGGTCATGGCTGTCGAAGGGCGTAGGCTTCTTTGGCAGGGAGAACGAAAGACGCGTGGGCGCGTTTGCCAAGACGAGACGCGCGACGTTGCCCCACCTCACCATCGCAAATGCACTCAGACTACATCATTTCCATCTGTGCAATTCTGTTGCAAGTCCTAATATCACTAAGAATCACCTAGGTCAGCTGTGACAGTATCCCTGCGGGCAGTTCGAGAAAGCCTTCGCACAACGCCAAACAAGTCTGGCCCATGAACCCACCTCTATGATGGCTCGTCCTCGAAACAGTGCCCTGCCGCGGAAATCTTGTTACAGAAGTGATGATGTTCACTTTCATACATCTGATTATTATTATAGCCGAGGCTCTCGTCACTTTGATGTTGGAAATCAACGATGCTGCGTCAACCGTCGTGAGTATGGCGTGCTGTCACACAAGACCTGGCGTCTGCCAATCAACACGCCGTCACTGGAACAGGTGTCACATCTTTATCACTACCTTGCGACCGCGACATCCAGCGAGCCGATGATGGCAGTACTTGCTGACAATTGATGCATTCCTTCGCGCGTGTGCACTTGTAACAGAATGACTCCCTCCACAGTTTACTCCCGTGCTGCTGTACAGGAGCAAACGTTACACGAGTCAAGATGACTTCGCACGAGACCGAGCCTCTACTATCACCTTCCTTTTCCCAAAGCGATAGCACCAAGACCTACGGTGACAGCGATGATGGACGACTACACCAACCCTCGCGGTCCGTCGAGGATGATGTTCTACCGGAGACTTCGACACTCGGCAGAACAATTTCCTGGTCCAGCGCCTACATCCTTGTCATTTCACGCGTCATAGGCAGTGGCATCTTCGCGACTCCTGGTGTCATTGTGAAAGCTGCGGGCAGTGTTGGTCTCAGTCTCACATTATGGGTTCTCGGTGCAGTCATTGCAGCTTGTGGGCTTGCAGTCGCTCTTTAATACGGGTGCATGCTGCCTCGATCTGGAGGCGAGAAGGTGTATCTGGAATTTACTTATCGCAAGCCCCGGTATCTGGCTAGTACACTCATGGCTGTACAAGCTGTTTTATTAGGTTTCACGGCCAGCAACTGCATTGTATTCGCACAGTACACGTTGTATGCGTTCGACATCGAAGCTACTGATTTTCTCCGGAAGAGCCTCGCCGTAGGCCTCCTCACAGCAGTCACAATCGTTCATGGGTGCTTCAGAAAGACAGGTATCGCCATACAGAACTTCCTCGGCTGGATCAAAGTTGCTTTGGTGGTATTCATGGTCTTTTCTGGTCTGTTCGTTGTCATCTTTAAGCCAGAAGGTCTCGATGGGCGACGCAGTCATTTCCCAAAGGGAGCAGATGTCTGGAAGGACACTGAATGGAGTTGGGGCACGATTTCAACAGCACTTTTCAAAGTCTTCTACTCTTACGCCGGGCTCAACAACGTCAATAACGTACTCAACGAAGTCCGGAATCCAATCCGAACACTCAAGTCAGTATCAATCACTGCGCTCGTAACGGCGTGTGTCTTGTACTCTTTGGTCAACGTTGCATACTTCATTGTTATCCCCTTGAACGAGATCAAGGAAAGCAAAGAGCTCATTGCAGCGCTGTTTTTCGAGAAGGTTTTCGGAGCCACGGTGGGCAAAGTCATCCTCCCACTTGCAGTAGCCCTGTCGGGAGTTGGCAATGTGATGGTGGTCACATTTGCGTTGGTGAGCTGCCTCGACGTGACTACACACGTGAGCTTACATTCAACAGGCCAGGCTAAACCAAGAGATCGCACGGCAAGGCTTCCTGCCTTGGCCTGAGCTTCTGGCCTCCTCAAAGCCGTTCAATGCTCCCCTGGGCGGTCTCATCGTTCACTATATACCGTCCTTGTTAGTCATCGCTCTGCCACCCTCGGGTGAGGTTTACTCCTTCATTCTCGAGGTTGAAGGCTATCCCGGCCAGGTCTTCGCTCTTGCGACCTCAGCCGGGCTACTTTGGCTCCGCTACTCGAGACCTGATCTGAAGAGACCATTCAGAGCTTGGAACTTAGCTATCATTCTGCGCATCGCCCTCTGCATTGCTCTGCTCGCTGCTCCCTTCTTCCCACCAGAGCACAAGAAGAATACGGGTATCTGGTACGCAACATATGCTGTGGTCGGCATCAGCGTGTATGTTGCTTCCTTGAAACCATTCTGCGTCTTCAGGCTGACTTTCCTCACACAGTATCGTATTCGGCTTCTTATACTGGTATGTATGGCTAAAACTCATTCCTCAATGGAAGGGTTATCGGGTAGAAGAAAAAGCAAGCATACTGGATGACGGCACAACAATCACTCAGTTGATCCATGTTCCTATTTAGAAGTCCAACATTGTAGGCGATTGTGTACCGCACTTAGCAGGATACCTAGCTCTGTACAAGCACTAGTGCAAACCGCCAGATTTCAGTGCGGATCATAGTTTGCACAAAACCAAGAATTCAAATGAGATTTCATAGGCGATCAGCTTTACTCGCAACGTGAGGGACAGAGTAGTAGGATTTCTGCACAGTTTCCTTACATTGATTATACAGCTCTGTGCTGACCACAATGGAAGCTCAGGTGTCACAGCACCGTGCGGTCAAGCGACCGATCGAACAAGGTTTGTCAGCTCAAGACAGTCGCAGCTTCTCAGGACCAAGCAAGTGGAGCAAATTACCCGCAGCTACATCCTTCCCTCGGTATGGCATTTCAAATCCGATCACTTGGTCGCCTAAGCATATGACGTGCTTGCGGGGTGTCTCAAGCTTACATATCGGCGAAGCATAACGTCCCCGCTACGGCATCTATAAGAAGCCGCTGTGTAGTCTCATACTTGGTTCTCATCAATCCCACGCTTAATTCCCATTAATCCAAAACACTCTCACCACCATGGCGACCGCAGCAATCTCCTCACCAGCCCCAGCTCCAACATTCACACCACTGGTCGTCCAGTCTGCGACGGAGTCGAGAGTCACTGGACCTCAAGATGTTCAGACAATCTTGAACTACCACAAGCCGAACGAAGATGGCTCGCCGCCACACGCGACATATGTCGATCGCCCGGAGACGTATGATCGTCCGGTTGACGCTAGACCGGTGACAGTGAAGGATGTGCGAGGCCGGGAGCACGACTTCTCGCTTGATTCGAACGGGTTCCAGTTCTACCGACACCCGAGCGTGGAGAAAGACTTCACCAACGACGAGCAGATCAGGGCTCAGTACTATGCAGAAGTCGAGCAGTTATTGAAAGACGCGTAAGTAGTTCAAAATTCACCTTCATACTAGCGTCCGTGGCTGAATCTAACACTCTAAAGCACCGGTGCTACGCGCATCCACATCTTTGACCACACCATCCGTCGACAGGCACCCAGCGATGCAACTGCGGATCGTAAACTCCGCGGGCCGGTTCAGCGCGTGCATATTGACCAGTCGTACTCTGCCGCGCTCTCCCGTGTCCCCTATCACCTCCCAGATGAAGCGGACAAGCTCCTCCAATCCCGCGTGCAGATCATCAACGTTTGGCGTCCCATCAAGACGGTGCAGCGGGATCCTCTCGCCGTCGCAGAGGCAGACAGTGTCTCGGACGACTCGCTCGTCGTCAATGAGCTCATTTCTCCGCAACGCAGGGGTGAGACGTATTCGGTGAATCATGATCCAGCGCACAGGTGAGCCCTGGGTCTCGTGTACAAATTGTATTTACCTTGCTGACGAATTACTCAGGTGGTTCTACAAGTCTCAACTCAGTCCCGAGGAAGTCATTCTGATCAAGTGCTTTGACTCGAAGAAGGATGGACGGGCGAGGCGTGTGCCACACACTGCTTTTCATATCCCCGGGACTGAGAACAAGGAGGGCCGAGAGAGCATCGAAGTACGCGCTTTGGTGTTCCACGAGCACGAGAGCTTGGAGTGAACTTGTCACCCTTGTCTGGATAGGCATTTAATGTGTTCGGTACCGGCTTGTTTCAACAGTGTTTCCACTTAAATTGGCTGAATACGACTTGTTCTCTTGCCTTTGCTAAACGCCACATCAAGTTTTGTGAATGCTTAACTCTCCTTATTCCCCAGTCATACCTCTTTGTCTTGACACTTTCATCATGTAACACCCGCTCTCTCCCATCTCAAACATCCCGCTGTGATGGACACAAGCTCACCCCTCTTTCAAACCACGCAACAACTCCAAACAAGCAAATTGCCAAGAAGTATTGACTTGACAGCAAGCTCTGATGTGGCTGGTACCGACTCAGCGGATGGTAAGCCGGCAAGTTGGTCCTCGTTGGGAGGTCTTGCATATGTTCTTGTCCTCCGGCTTTGTCTCCCCCTGCGAGTTGCAGTGTCACGAATTAACTTGAAAATCCCGGAAGCTTAAGCTCGCTTCCTAATTTAATGACCGTCTCTGCATCAAGAAATGCGCTCCATCGTCGACGAAACCCGTAGAGGAGGCACAGTGTTGAGCTTGTCAATGCCCAAAGTCCAAACAATGTAACAGGAATGCCAGGAGGCACGATACCAGGGACGATTACCCTGCCAGGTACGAAAGCGGTGATGTTTGGGTTCAAGGACTTTATCCGACTGCCGTCAACTCCTGTGGTTTCCCGGCCGTCGTTGTACATAAGGCGCATAGCATAGCGAGAATAAGCTTGTAGCAAGCTTTGGCGGAGCTGAGTAGCCTGTAGATAAGCGAGTTGAGTATTTTCTCTCCAGTCCCCGTGACCGAGGAGGTTGTCCGGGTCGCTCTTGTCAAGGGGTGGTGGCGAACCGATTGAGTCAAAGAGCCAACGAAGCAGTCCATCGCTATTGAGATCAAGCGTGCATGCGAGTGTTTCTACTCCAAACCGTCTTGCACAGTCGCCCTTTCGAGAAGGTATCGGACTGTCAGTTTGGACGAAGTTCGAATAGGAAGAACGTACTCCGTCAATATCTGCTGTGCCTACACTGCTCCTCGAGGTGCAAGACACACCAATCGCTGTCAAGCCCTGGCCTTGACTCTCAACATCCGGTTCCTCGCCAATTGTAGAGCCGTTACTTAGACCTGTGTATGCGCCGAATAGCTCAGTAATGTTGTGATCGATAGTCAAATTGTACAAACTCCTGTTGAAGTGCGAACTTCCCCACCCTTCCTCAGCTTCAATGCCTTGCCACAAGAGGACTTCGAATAACCTCTTGCGATCAATCCCCGGATATGTATCTGTGGTTGATGAGTCTGCGTTGTAATAACAGTATGACGTCGCAGGATTGTCGGAGGTATCAGGAGGCAAGTTGCACGCAGTCTCCAACGCGAGCTCGTTGAATATCGGCCACGACTCGTACGCGGTCTCCATGACTGCGTCAATGTTCAGCGCCCCATCTACGCCTCCCGTATTGATCGCTCCATTCCACTGGGCACGAGGTTCCTTGCGGACCTCCACGAGTGTTCTGTTCTCATGGAGACGGTAGGACTTGTATTTGACGCTAAATTGGTCGCCAAAGTGAACGGCTGGCGGCACGGATTCTTCAGGTACAGAGGAAGGAGTTGCAGGGTTCGAGGTACTTTCGGGTAATGTGTCGAACAAAGTGTTGGTAGGGCTCCAAGCAATCTGTTTCTTCTGTCTTCTCTTTTTTGCAGGGATTGAGTCGGGTATGACACTGGAACTATCCCATATCTCTAAAGCAGGCCTTCTGTCCCTCAGAAGACGTAGGTCCGCAGACTTCTCTACGAGTTTACAGTCGTAGTGCAGAAGCAAGCCCCAGGTCGACCCCTCAATGGGCGTCTCACTTTGAGCTGTCAAGAAGATCTCTTCAATGTTCTCCGAGTCTGGCAGAATTACTGGAATCGTCTGCAGAAACTTAGCTCCAGACCTGTTAAACCTTTCCGGGGTATAGACTGCTCCAAAACCTGGTATTCTTGCGCTAGAATAATATTCTCTGCTTGGTTTGCGGCCCCCTTGCTTTGCGTTGAAGTCAGCATACAATGAACCCGTGACTTCTACCTCTTCTCCTGGAGCCCCATGGTGATAGCCAGTCGTTGTCTCAATACAGAGACCTGACAGTGGCCACGCAACAAGAACGATGAAGCTCGGAAGTGCAAGAACAACCCACAGCCATCCAGGGAAGGCGCCGCGTCCGCCCCTGGTTGCCTACATCTGTACCATCCACCTTCCCGTTTTCATCCACCCGCTGAGACCCGACCAGGTGCCGTCCGCGTGTAACATGAGCCGCATACCGTCCTTAACTTTCCAGTGAGGATGCGTTATCATCCCCGCCTCCGCACCTGCAAGGCCGTATCGACTCAGTCCCAAGCCAGCAACGCCAGCGACGAACCAGCTGTAAAATATCCATCTCGCACCAGCTGGCCCAAAGGCAGTAGGAGATATCGGGTCCGTGTACAAGAGGTAGTAGCGCCATATGACGAGTATATAACTCATCAAAACGATCTGGCCGAGGACACCGGAAAGTGTGTGGAAGTAGAATCTGCGTGCCGGTACCCTGTGCACTGTGAATTGCTGGTGCCCGTTGCTGGAGAAGTCATGTTGCGAGATAATGCTGGCAGCTGAAGCCTCTGTGCGAATTTCTGATGGCCTGAGTCATTAGTATGTCCGGATTCTGAGCCTCTTGCTTGACGTCTAATGATCGTGGCCCAGAAATGGGGCAATGGAAGTATGATCGTGTTTGATAACAGCATAGGCAAGGGAGACGCAGGATATGTTTGTTATGCATGGAACCAAGAAGAACTAAATATTCGAGGCCTCACCTTTCTTCGGATGGGTAACCCTAACCCTAACCCTAACCCTAACCCTAACCCTAAACTCTTGCTATATAGTAGGACCTATCTTATTCTACTTATTTGCTTTTTTATATCTAGTTTATAATATTATCTAGTTTTCTAATTTGAAAGACTACTAGAAGGTAATTTATATACACTCTAGTAGAGAAGGTGCTTGTTATAACTAAGAAACTAGACTTAGCTATTATAAATACTTTTTATTAAGTAGCCTTTTTAGATAGGCTTAGCTTACTATAAATAAATCTACCTAATAGTAAGTAGGCTAACTACTCTACATCTACCTACTAGTTAATATATATAAGGATCTTTAGGAACTCTGCTTATTAGTATTAGATATATAGTGCTAGCTATTCTAGTATAGTAGATTCTTTACTTAATAATGTATTTACTTAGTAGTAAATATTAGTATATATAGTAATCTCTTTAAAAGTCTTAACTATATTAGAAAATTTTATAAGTTAGTATGCTTAGTATTACTCTTTATATAGGATTATAGCTAATAAAAGTATAACTTAGGTAGTATACTAGGTAATAGTATAAAAGTTCTATAGATATAGTTAGAATTTGTAATAGAACTAGAGGACGTAGTAGAATTTATTAATAATAATTTACTCTAGTTAACTAAGTAATACTAGTTACTTTATAAGGCTAATAAATACGTCTAATGCTATTCTCTCTAGAGTTACTAGAATTATAGATATAGTCTTATTATAGTGCCTCTAATACTATATAGTAGTTTAGATATATAAGAATTTATATTAGCTTATAATATCTATTTATAATATAGCTAGTAGTATAACTATAATTATTTAACTATAGTTTAGATAGTATACTAGTAAAAAGAATATAAAACTCTTGCCTATACCTATACTAGCTATATATAATATAGTTAACATACTAGATATAACTGCTTTTAATGCTGCTTTTTATTATCCCTTAAACTAGGAAGTAGATCTAAGGTTCTTTTATAGTAGTAATATAAGGTTAATATCTATTTATTTTTTAATTACTACTTATAGTGTTTTTATACTAGATATTATAGTAGTTTTTGCATTTTGCAATATATTAAATTCTAGTGCTTTATACTATTAATATAAAATCTTATAGTAGCTATAGGCAAGATTTTATTTCTATGCAAATATTTTTAATATATTAATTATATATATGCTATAGCTAGTCTCTAGAAAATAGCCTACCTACATCTTATAAGCCTTTACTTCTATTTTATCTAGTATTTTATCTACTTTTTTTTATAATAACTCTTATATTTTTCTTCTAAGGTTACTAATTTTCTAACTAAATACAATTAAAAAGTACTAAAGAGTACTTAAGTTAATTTCTTAACCTATCTAGTATATAGTTGCTCTTAGAATTACCTTACTAAAGTAGTATAATATATATTATTAGGCTCTACTAGTATTAGGCTATAAAAAACTACTTATTAAAAGCTTATAGTATTAATCTTATTATATAATAGTTAGTTAGTACTAGAGCAGTATATAAAATAGTTTAACTAACTACAAGTACTATACTACTAGTAATCTAATTTTATTAGAGAAGAACTTATACACTATCTTTAAAGTTTTGTCTTAATTATAACTTTTATAATATCTTAGAACAAAAGCTACTAGGCTATTAAAGAAGAATATATTCTATAGGCTATTTGTAATAGTGTTTTTATATTAAATACTTAGTAGTTCTATACCTCTTACTAGTTAGCTACTTATTAAGTAAACTAGATATAATAGGTGTCTAAAGAACTCTTGCACAAGGTTACTATACCTTATAACTTAAGTTAGATTATTAAAGTTAGTAATAGCATATTTCTTGTAGTTGCTATTATATACTACTTTAACTATTTACTATATTATAAATCCTTTATATAAGTATAGTTAGGGAGAAGCTTCTAAAAACATACTATACTCTAGATTAGCTTAAGTTACTTATTCTTCTATAGTATCCTATAGTATAATAGTTATCTATATAGTTAATTCTATAAAGTATAGTTTCTGCATAGCCTTAAGAGCAAGGCTGTATTTATTCTATATAGTATTCTATAGCTAGTTTAATAATATATATACTAAGCAGACTATAATATTATCTCTATTCTAATAGATAAACACATCTAGGTTCTCTTTATATTAGAAGCAACTAGCATACTAGGCAGTTAAAATAAGCTAGTTTATTATAGTTAGATACTTATATATTAAGTAATTATATATCTATACCTAAAACTTGTCTACTATAGTATAATTCTATTCTTTTATTATAATATAGAGCTTTTTATTGTCTTCTTACCTCTAAAACTTCTCTACCTCTTCTATTAAGAGTAGGCTATTATTATTATTATTATTATATTCTTCTATTTATTACCTAGTATATCTATCTTTATATACTTATATTGCTATAAATTAGGCAAGTTTCTTAAATACTAAAAAGTCTATAGTAAAGTTATATACTTTTCTAAAGCTAGTACTGCTTGCGTTAAGTAAAAGTACTACAATTAGAAAGTAGATGCTTAGTTCTATATTATCTAATTATAAAGTTTGTTTAATAAGTAAGAGCTAGAAGTTATAGTATAGTCTTTCTAGTTCTAATAAAATAGTTTGTTTATAGTTATCTGCTATAGAGAGAAACTAACTAACTTAATTATCTAAATATATCTATATATAGTGCTATGTCTGTTTTTGTATAAGTATAAAGTAGAAATTAATTCTATACATTTGCTTATTATTTGCTCTAGCAAAAAATATAAAGATCTTCTAAAAATATATAGCATAACATAGGTTAAAGTTTTAGTATACTAATAGTAGGAGTAAGAGCACTTTTTATAGATACTCTTGTATAACTACAATTCTAATATAGTATAATATCTATGTAGTAACATTCTGCTATATCTAGACTATACTTTTAATAATATAGTATAGAAAGTATAGTTTTAGCTTGTCTAGTATATTAGGTATAGCTACTAGAGTAGTTGCTTCTTTCTAGTTCTTAAAAATAGATAGGGCGTTAAGAAACTTAGTATATACAAGCTATAGGTTAGTATAGATGCCTAGTGCGTTTGTAACTATTTCTAGACGTTAGCTATAGTCTTCTTCTACCTATTTAACAGCTAACTCTATCTAAGATTATAGGTTATTAAGGGTTATAGTGTCTTGTATCTTGTTGTTAGTAGGGTATCTAGGCAATATAGTAGTCTCTGTATTGTATAGAATATTAATTTCTTTAATAGTAAAGTAGCTAGTAATACTAAAGTCTAGATATTAACTAGGTACTCCTATAAAGTAGTATTAGGTATTTATAATAGATATATATAGTTTATACTATAACTCTTTTTAAAGCCTTTTTAGACCTCTAATTTTATATTATTCTTATAGGTGTGTCTTTATATTCTTCTCTACTATTAGTCTAGTAGTAATAAAGTTACATTCTTTATATTAGTAGTATTAGCAATATAGTTTTAGGCCTAGTACAATATCTGCTATACTACTATATATACTAGCAAAGTCTTTATACGTAGATTTTAGTTTATGTAATATAGTAATTTAATAGACTTGCTATTATAGTAGGATTTAGTTCTATTATAATAGGTTCTTACTATAGAGGTTGTTAAAATAGCGCAGGATAGAGTCTAGTAGAAGTGCATATTAATAAAGAGTATATATAATTATTTTATGCTTTAGGTTATATAAGATAAATTTAGGTACAAATATAGTAAGTAGTAGTAGTAAGAAGTAGTAGTAGGCTATATTTAATATTCTCTATTCTAGTTTTAGCCTACTTGCACAGCCTAATTAGCATAGTAAACTATAGTTATTCTAGCTAATACTAATTATAGCTCTACTTCTAGGTTAATATCTTCTTAAAAAATATTTACTTTTATTTATAATATAATAAATATTATATTCTAGTTGTTACTAGAATAGTTAGAGGGCACTTAAGGCAATATTACTCTTTTACATAAGATTTCTAATTAGATAGAAAAAGATTTACTATTTTTTAGTTATATATTAAAATTAAACTAAAGTTAGCAAGCATTTATTGCTCTGTCTCTAGAGGTAGCTCTATAGTAGATATATTAATACATAAATAAAAAGAACTTTCTATAGGCTGTAATAAATATCTACTTATATTATTTATATAGTAGTAATAATATTCTATTAAGAACAGAGGAGGTGTGTAAGAAGGTCTTATAAATAGTAGATATACTAGCTATAAACAAGAAGAAGAAATAAAAACCTAGTTTAGGAAACAATAGCAATATAGATTAGCCTAAGTATTAGAAAAAATAGGTAATATATCTAGTAGAGGCTAACGCTAGTAATAAGGTATATTAGTATTAACTATTTATTAATAGGCTACCTAGAATTAGTATAGATATAGCTATAGGAATAATCTCTAAGGCTGCTGCAATTGCTATATTAGATTATCTAAAGGATTAGAAGATAATTCTAAAATTATAGAGAAGATAATATAGTAATAGAAGGTCTTTTTTTTTAAAAACTATACTATAACTTAGACTCTCTAGAGATAGTAGTAGTTCTCTAACTCTAACCTTAGAACAACTAGCTTTATAATTATAGTTAGTGCTGTCTTAGACTTAGTCTTCTAGTTATTTAATATTAAGTATATCTAAGGCATAGGACTTTAAAAATCTATTCTTTGTAGCTTAGAAAAGCTATACTACTAGAATTGTTAGTAATATAAAGTATTAGTAGATTATATCTGCTATATATACTAAGTACAAAGGTCTAGAGGCTTAGTTATAATAGAGGGCAGCTCTCTTAAGAAGAAGAAGAAAGAGATTTATAATAGTTATAAGAGAATAGCTCTTTATATCTATATATACAAAGTCTAATAGTTTGCCTACAACCTATACTAAGTATATAGCTAACTAGAAGAAATTTAGATAGTAGTTAGATTATAGAAAGTAGTAGTCTATGTTATACTAGAAGTTTAGCTTAGGTATTTTTACTCTACTTCTATAAGGTTTAGTTACTAATACTTATATTAAACAAACTCTATTAATTATAAGGTTTACTAACTAGGTTAATATAATTGCAGAATGTAATAAGAATATATATAGTATAGTATCTACAATTAAGCATCTATATATTACATGTATAATAGATAGTTCTCCTCTACTAATACTTTTTCTAGAGTATTTAGAAGATAGTAAATTAAAAAAGTATAATTCTATAGAGGCTCTATAGACATAGTACAATAGAAGTAGAAATATTAAAGAAGTTTTTAATAATAATAGTAATTAGTTATAAATTATGTTAGTGCTGTCTATATAGCAATTACAGTAAATATATATTAAGAGCAGTAATATTATAATATTTACATAGTAAGAGTTTGCTAGGATTAATATATAAGTAATAACTTCTAAAAGTAGAGTGTGTTTATTATATAGGAAATAATATAATAGGAATATAAGAAAGAAAAGTAGAAGGAAGAGGTAGAGTAATTCTAGTTTTATTAAATATTTAAATCTTTCTAGCTATTATATAGAGAGGGCGCTGTGTAGTAGTAATAATAACTATTTTTCTTATTCTTTAGCATGCTAAACCCTCTTATATTCTGTATTAAGTTTGTAGTTGTGCTAATCTTGCACTAGGCAGTATTTAAAGTACTTGTTATATATATTACCTAATATAATTCCTAATTAATAAGGCTAGTTAATCTACTAATATATAGGCTAGCTAAATAACTAGTAGTAATTAGGAATGTTGTTAATAGACAGACCTAGCCTAAATAGGTCTATATAGTTAGTTGCAGTTAAGGATCCTACTGCCTTTATATCTATAATATTTTTATTAATTATAGCTTAGTAAATTATGTGCTAGATCTCTAGTATAGTAATATAGGATATAGTCTTAAAGACCTAGCAAACAAAGAGTTTATTTAAGGTAATAAAGCAATTCTAATATTAATATAATAGGTTAATCTAATTAGAGTGCAACTTTTACATATACTGCTTAAGTTTACTATTAGGTAAGCTCTAGTATACTTTACAAAGCAAATCTTTGTTATAAGTTAGCAAGAAACTAAAAAATTTAGTTAGTTTAATCTATTTATTATTATTATCTCTTAGCATGCTCTCTATAATGCTGTTATTATAGTATATTTTAATAGCCTTATCTCTAAGCATAGTAATGTCTAGCTTAATAGTATTAAGCTTATAGATTATGCAGTAGATAAAGCTCTTAAGTTAGTTAGTTTAGACATAATAGATATTAGGTAGGTCTATATTAATAGCATTTTCTATTAGAAAGTAATTATAGTGCCTAGTAGAGTTAGTATGTTAGTAGCTACTTGCTATAGTATAATTACCTCTTATATAAGTAGTAGTACAATATAGTGCTATATTATTAACTTAGATAGAATAGTGCTAGTAGTTAGGTGTTATGTAAAGGCAGGATATTACCTATAATTAAAAATAATAAAAATCTAGTTGCTTATAACTCTAGTAATATAACTATTTCTTATAGTTATAGACAAGCTATTAGCTAATTACAGTCTATTTATATTATAGCTAGGGACTATTAGCATTTATTTGCTTTAAGCCTTAGTATTAACGCTGTTGTTATTAGCAGTTGCACTAGTGTCTAGCTAATAAAGATACTAACTTATAATATTAGCATTTTGCTATGTAAATAGGATAGAGTATGTATTAGTAGCAGGAGATATACAATGTAGGCAGAGATATAGATGCAGTGTTTAACAATTAGAGAAACTATATATATATAAAGTTAGTTACTTTAATATTATTGTTATAGTATAGGTTTTATAGTAAGTATAAAGTAGAATTTGTTTTTTTGTAATATATATATAAAAGTTTGTAAATAAGTTTAAAATTAGAAAGTAATACAAGTAGAGGGGGGGTAGGTTAATTCTAGGTTCTAAGTCTCTAGGTAAAAAGTTAGAATTAGCTAGCTGCTTCTATCTAAGAAGAATTAAAAGAATAGTAGAGTAATAGTACTAAACTCTACTCTTTACTTTAGTAATTATATTTAATTTATAATACTTTATAATTACTAGCTTCTATAAATTAGCTATATACAAGAAATTTATAGTATGCTTTACCTATTATAGTTGCTAGACAACAGGCCTAGAATACTAATATATAACTATTAGAACCTAGTAGCTACTCTTAGTCTAGCAGGTAGGCTGTTAAAGGACCTAGTCTAAAGATATTAAAGTAATTAGGTCTAATAGTGTGTCTCTCTACTTTAGCAAGGTGTATATTAATTATAGCCTAGTAGATTATATTATAAATTTCTAGTATAGTAATAAATGCTACACACTTAAATACGTAGCAGATAAAGAGTTTGTTTATAGATAGAAAACAGTTCTAGTACTAGTAGGCAAGAGTAGTTTACTTGTTATACAACTTCTATAAGCTATTCTTAAGTATTCTAGTAGGTAAGCTCTAGTACTCTTTATATAGCAGGTAGCCTTTATTAGCTTCTAGGATATTAAATAGTTTTTTAGGAGTTATCTATTTACTATTATAGTCTCTAAACACAATATCTATATAGCTGTAGTTATATTACAGTTTAATAGCTTTCTTTTAAGTAGCTATAATAACAAATTAGATTTTATTTATTTCCTAATTTAAGCTCTAAATAAAATAGACAAGCAAGTTAGATTCTATAAAATAGATATTAAGTAGGCCTATATTGTAGGCGTGTTTAACTGCATAGTACTTAAGGCGTCTAGTAATATTAGTTAAGGTAATACTAACTATTATATTTAAGCATACTCTTTATTAAAGCGCTAGTAGCTTATAATCTATATTAAGAATATTAAGTTTAAATAGGTATAGTGTGTGTAGTGTAGATAAGTAATTTAAAAATTTATACTATAAATAACAAGGCACTATAGACCCTAACAATAGCAGCGTTGCTAATAGCAACTTAGGTAGTAGGTACTTATAGGAATAGATTCTAAGACATATAGGTATATATGTCTGCAAAATATATTTAGGCTAGTAGAGTAATTCTAGAAAAACTAAAAACTAGAATTACTCTACCTACTCTATAAGTAGATATATATAGTAATAATAATAGTTATATTAAATTATTATAGAAAAGAGCATTAGTTTAGATAATTGTTTATTGCATAGTATAGGTATAGACTAATCTAACTACTAAAAGATTTAAGGATATTACTTCTTATATAGTTATAGTAATAATAGATATTATAGTAATAAGATACAGCTAAGTAAACTAAGAGGCGTAGATCTTAGATAGAGAGTTATTACTAGGCTAGTTCTAGATCTTTATTAGCGTGTTCTAAATGTCTATAAAGTAGAAGGTAAGACTAAACTAAGTAGAGTTGTCTACTTCCTAGAGATACTTTAGTTAGTCTATAGTATAGTTATTAGGAATAATAAGTATTAACTTAATACAAAAGTTGCTAAGAAAGTACTAGGTTATAGTAGTAGCAATACTTCTCTTTAGAGATTTAATAGCAGTAGCAAGTTTAGTGTAGTCTAGTAGTATAGCCCTAATATAAATATATAACTTAATCTTCTTAAAATGCTACACTACAGCTATGCCCTTCTTTAATATATTAATAAGCTAGTCTTAGCTAGAGTTGCCCTTCTAAATATAGTATGCTCTGCTATTAAACTTGTTGTTATTAAGCTTATATGCTAAGTATATATCTAGTGCAACCTAGGTACAATATAACATATACTTAAGCCTAGGCATGTATCTAAGTATAAAGTTGCTAATATTAGCATCTAATACTAAAGCTATAAGTCTACTATTGTAGATTTAACTAGTACCTATTAGGTACTTCTTTAAGGTCTCCTAAAGGAACTATTACTACAAGTAGACAAGAGCATTAATAGCTAGAAATCTATAAAAGCTATTCTTATCTTATAAGATAAGTATTAGGACTAGGTGTACCTAATTAAGTAAGTAGATATAGGCTAATTAGTATATACAAACTTACTTAGATATCTTAGCTAAATAGAGAGAACTATATATTACTAGTATCTACTTTCTTAAAAGTATTGCTATTATAATAGATACTAGGTTAATCTAGTAGAAGGTTATTAGTATTAAGAGTAGCATAGAAAGTTATAGTAGGTAAGTGTTATTAGAGTATAGTAGAGGAGTATAGTAGAGAAGTATAGTAAAAGAGTATATATTTTAAAAAGCTAACTTTAAATAATAAACTAAGCTTAGTTTAGACCCTAATAATAATAGTATTACTATTAATAATAGGTTTATATTTGCTGTGTTGCGTTAAAGTGCTAGTGTTAAGGTTTGTTAATAGCAACAGGTCTATTCCTTATAAAAGAAAGAAAGCAGGATAATTCTAGTTTTCTTAATTTCTAGAATTGTCTAGCTAGCCTCTATTAGTAAGAGTATATTGTGTTAAACCCTTTTCTTTATAAGATAGGATAGGTTTTATATTAATTTATATTAAAGTAGTAATAATAGTAAGATATGCAAAGAAGTAATATTAGCTAGTAAAAATATTCTAATATATTCTTAAGGGTCTATATTCTTTTCTTTATATACAGCTATTAGATTTAGGCAAGTAAATTATAATATATATATATTAGATATAATATATATACTAGTATAAGTATAGTTGTAAGTAGAAGTATTCTACACGTCTATTAGGTAGATCCTTGTATAGAATATTATATTAGAGTTTTCTTCTTCCTAAAGATACTTTAGTTCTTCTATTATATATTTCTTAGTAGTAATTAGCATTATAAATACTTAGAGATTACTAGAAAAGGTCTTATATATTACTTATACTATGCTTGCCTTTAGGTCCTTAATAGCCTAGGCTAGCTTAGAATAATCTAGTAAAGTAGTTTCTATATAGATCTATATTTCTATTATTTTAAAGTTCTAGGACATAGTAGCACTTATCTTTAATACTTTATTTAACTATGCCTTGCTAGAAGTGCTCTTGTTAATATCTAAGAATCTTATATTAAACTTTAAGATATTAAGCTTATCCTTAGTAAATAGTATAGATATAATATTAGTTTAGCAAGATATATAATTAACTAAGGGTATCTGCTGTGTTAGAAAGCTAGCAATATACGTATTATAGAACTAAATAACTTTAGTAGTATTTCTAATCTAGTTAGTACTAGTAGAATACTAAGCAAATACCTTCTATAGAAACTATTGCTAAGAATATATAAGGGTATTAAAAACACTAAAGCTATTAAAGCTACTCTTATTATGCAGAACTAGAGAAAAGATTAGGTAAGCCTAATTAAGTAAGTAAGAGTATTAAAACTAAGTAGATTAGTAGGACTTACCTACTTATTATAGCTAGTAAGGGAGAATAAAACATTACTAACTTTAGTAGTGTAGAAAACTTAGCTATTATAGTGTATACTAGGTTGTGCTATAGAGAACTTAAGCATAGTGTTAGTTACTACTTTAAAGAATATAATAGATATTGCCTTTAGTTTTCTTCTTAAAGGCTCTATATAGAGAGACTTATTAAAAGTTGCTCTTATAAAGAGTAATCTCTAATATATAGCTAGGATCCTTAATTGTCTAATTTAAGAAAGAAGTAGAGATATGCAGAATAGCAGAGTAATATAATAGGTTATAGTTATTATAAAGGATTTACTTAGGGTTTATATAAAGTTTAATTCTAAGCAATAATATAGGTTTATCTATATAGAGATAGTGCTTAATTATTATAATAGTAGCAAAGCACATGCATATTTATATTTAAATAGATATAGATATAGAGGTATAGGCAAATACAATGTAGTAAAAAAAAAAAGTAGGCTAATTCTAGCTTTTTTAAAACTAGAATTAGCTAGTTAGGTTATAAACTAACTATATATAGATTTAAGCCTATAAGGATAGCAGAAATAACAAGATAGCTAGCAGAGATAGCTAGCAGGACCTAAAGATAGCTAGTAGAGATAGCTAGCAGGACCTAAGGATAGCTAGTAGGGATAGCTAGCAGGGTATATAGTTATTTTAAGGTGTACGTACTAGCTTAGCAAGGATACCTAGTAGGTATCCTGCAACCTAATATATATAGAGTATATCTAAGCTATTTATTTATTATACTTCTAGTAGGCTTGTGTTTTTGTTTAGATAGTACTATTATATATTAAGTGTGTAAACTATATTCTTAAGGCTATTTAAGCAGCCTATATACACTTTATATAAGTAATATAGATTAAGTACTTTATAGGTATATTACTAGCTTATTTTATATTAAGTAGCCTATATATACTTTATATAAGTAATATAGATTAAGTACTTAATAGGCACCTTACTTACTTAGTTTAAATTAAGTGCCTTATAGGCACCTTACCTACTTAGTTTAAATTAAGCGCTTTATAGGTACTTTATAGTCTATAGTCTCTTCTAGGTCTACTTAAAATAGTTCTTTTTATAGATAGTTGCTATATATCTACCTTATAAGAGTGTTTCTATATAAGTAGGAGTCTCTTAGATTATATTTAATCTACTAACTTTATCTAGCCTTTATTATATAGCTTTTCTATCTAATAAGCTTTATAGGAACTAAGCTCTTTATACACGCTCTACTAGCTTAATAAGAACTAAGCTCCTTGCTTATACTTTACTAGCTTACTAGAAACTAAGCTCTTTATATATACTTTACTAGCTTACTTTAAATTAAGCACCTTATATATACTTTATAGTTTATAGTTTTTCTTAGGTCTACTTAAAATAGTTTTTTTTATAAATAGTTACTATATATCTACTTTGCAAAAGTATTTCTATATAAGTAGAAGTTTCTTAGATTATATTTAATCTACTAACTTTATTTAGACTTTATTATATAGCTTCTCTATCTAATAAGCTTATCTTATATATTACCTAAGATATAGTATACTTATAGTCTTATATCTCTTCTAGCTATATCTAGCTCTAACAGCTTAACTTTAATTAAGCGCTTAATAGGCATCTTACTAGCTTAATATAAATTAAGCGCTTTCTAAGCACTCTACCTACTTTATTTTAATTAAGTGCTTTATATGCATACTACTTATAATACTACTAAAGGCAAGTAGAACTACTAGTATTATAACTATATTATATATACTAACTAAGAAGTAGAGATAGAATAAGTACTTTACTTACTTAATATAAATTAAGTAGCTTATAGGCACTTTACTTACTTAACTTTAATTTAGCTTTTTATATGCACGTTACTTACTTAGTTTAAATTAAGTAGCTTATAGGTACTTTACTTACTTAGTTTTAATTAAGTAGCTTATAGGCACTCTATATAAGTAATAGTATTTAAGCACCTTAGAGGTATTTATATAAGTAATATAAGTTAAGCAGCTTAAAAGTACTTTATATAAGTAATATAAGTAGAGTAGCTTAGAGGCACTTTATATAAGTAATAGTATTAGAGCAGCTCTTTAAGCAGCTCTTTACTAGTTAATATAATTAGAGCAAAATAAGTAGCTAGGTATAGTAATAGTAGTATATAAAGAATAGAGTTGTGTCTTAGCCTAGATAGAAGTAATACTAGTTCTAAATAAAAGATATACTATCTACATATTATAGCTTTTATAATACTAAAAGCAAAGCAGGAGTAATATACTAGCTAACTTATTTTATTTAAAACCTATAGAAAGCTAGCTATAAATAAGAATTGCCTAAGATATATTATCTCTACTTTTAGTAAGGTACTTAAAGATCTTGTAGAAGGTACTGCTAAGCATAGTAGCCTACTACTACTTATTAAAGTTAACTATACTCTAGTTATAAATATTAATACCTTTATACTACTTGCTATTCTTAAAGTAAGTAGTAGAATTAAAGGCTATACCTATATAGTTAGCTATAACTATAAAGAAGTAGATATTAGGGGTGTTATTTACATTAAGCAAAAGCTTACTAGAGTTATTAATATTAAGGCTAATACTTAGCTCTGTAAAAATAAGATAGGGCTGCTTATAGCAGCTAGCATTAATAATAACAGGTATGCAAGGGCAGGCAGCTATATACTACTAAAGCTTAGTAGAAGATAGAAAGTATAGGTAGAAAGTAGTATAGTATATATTAGAGTAGAAGTAGAAGTAGCTAATAGAGATAGTATAATTATTAAACTTATACTTATTATAGGCGTTTCCTTACTAGCAGAGGCTGTTACTATAGTACTTATAGAAAGTATATACTAAGCTATTAATATTCTAGAGCTTTAGAGTAGAAGGTAGTCTAATAATCTAACTCTATATAGTAAGTTAGTATAGCAAAATAAGAATAGAGTAGTATAGAAAGAAAAGATCTTATAGTAGATATAGTAGTAGAAGAAGATATAGTGCTTATATAAGGCACTATAGAAAGTATGTGTAGTAGAGTATATAGTAAAGTATATAGTAGAGTATGTAGTAGAGTATGTAGTAGAGTATATAGTAAAGTATATAGTAGATATAAAAAAAGAGTATTAAGAAAATAGTAGAAAAGAGAAGGTATTAAAGGCTCTAGTATTATACTTATATACTTTCTTATTATATACTTATATATGCACTATGCTCTTACTAACTCTACTACTTAATACATAAAGTATACTAGTATATACCTCTTACTACAGCTTATACAAGGCAGTAAAGCTATAGTAGTAAATATAATTAGTATAATTTTATAGAATAATTAGTAGTTTTCTATATAGCATATAGTATTAGTAAGAGCATAGTAGGCTTATAGCCTTGTTACCTACCTAGGTTAAATTAAGTCCTTTATATATATATTACTTACTTAACTTTAATTAAGCTCCTTACTTTATAGGCACTTAACTTACTTAGTTTTAATTAAGCTCTTTCTAGGTATATTACCTACTTAACTTTAATTAAGCTCTTTACTTTATAAGTACTCTACCTACTTAGTTTTAGTCTAGTGTACACATCTACTAGTATATAAATAGCTTTATAAACTCTAGAATCTTAGGTAAATCTTATAGAAAGATACTTAGTATTTATTTAATTTACTAACTTTATCTAGCCTTTATTATATAGCTTCTCTATCTAATAAGCTTATCTTATATATTGCCTAGAACATAGTATGCTTATAGTTTTATATTTCTTCTAGCTATATCTAGCTCTAATAGCTTATAGGCATAATTAAGGTATACTTAGGTACGTCTTCTAGGCTATCTATGTAATTAAGATATATAGAGTAGCTAAGTAGTATACTATATAGCCTAAAATAGTAGAAGATTAGCTAGTAATACTTAGGCTTTTATTAGTAATAGCATATTGCTTAGTGTTAAATAGGACCTACTCTTACTCTTCTTACCTTTACTAAGCTTCTAGTAGAGTATATAAGTAAGCTAACCTCCTAAATCTCTCTATCTCTTTAGTTATTACTTCTATAATAGTTATAAGTATTACTTTTTCTAATTTTAAGTACTTAACTACATCTATAAACTACTTTCTCTATGCCTTTTCTTAGCCTTTGCTAACTTTTACTTAGAAAAAAAGTACCTAAGAATAGTGCTAAGAGTATATAGCTACTACCTCTACAGCTCTAGCTACTATAGTAGCTACTAGACGCGCTACTACTACTACTACTACTATTTCTACTTCTTCTACTCCTACTCCTTCTACTTCTACTTCTACTACTACCTTCTTCTTCTCTACTACTACTACTACTACACCTACTATTACTACTTCTACTACTACTAATATATTTAAGCGCATACCTCTATACTTATGCCCTAGCTTGCTTTTACTAGTACCTCTATCTTACTTTCTAGTTTTAGCTAATTAAGCTTCTTCTACTAGGCCTAAAGGCTCTATTCCTACTCTAGCAGTTAATATTACAGCACTTTATACCTTTACTATTACTTTTCTACTCCTTCTTCTACCTACTTCTACGCCTACTCTTCTACTAGCTTTTTCTATGCCTACTCCTACTTCTATTATCTCTAAAGCTATAGTGCACTAGGTAGTTCTATATATATACTATATTAACATACTTCTTACTAATAGCTTAGCTATGCTTTATAAAAACTTTATAGACTAAGGCTATACTAAATAGTATATATACTATAATACTAGGCATACGTGCTACAAACTATATATTGCTACTAATAGATTATATAGACTAAATACTAATAGCTTCTAGACCTAAGGTCCTAGAACTACTTAGTATAGAGCTAGTTACTAAGATTGTTTTATTAAATAGAATAATAACTACTATAAGTAATCTACTTTTTTTAATATTAACTTTTCTAATTAGGCTTATAGTAAGCAACTAAGCTGTGCACTACTATCTACATTATTAAGGGGCTTATACAGGCTAGCTACTACTAGTAGTAGAGAAGTAGCTTTAGTAGTTTTAGTCTTATATAGTTAATTACTAGTGCTTAGGAGCTATTTAATCTACTTGCTAAGCACTTAAAAGAGCTACTACAAGTAGATTATAGGTACCTATAATACCTATTCTAGAAGAGGTTATCTTTCTAATAATAAATAAAAGATCTTTTCTTTTTTATATACTTATGCTTCTACTACTACTTTTACTATATAACTAGAAATAGTAGTATATAAGTAGAAATATAGAATTATATCTAACTTTAGCTTATACTACTATATATATAAAGTTATAGCTAAAATAGTTCTAGTAATATATATTAGCATAGCAGCTACTTAGGTAGACTAGTAGTAGTAGCTTTTTCTTCTTCTTTACTAGTTTGTTCTTTACTATCCTCTAAATTAACAACCTCTATAACCTAGGTTAGAATACCTAGGCACTTGTAATTAGGTATAATGTCCTTAATATAGAGCATCTACTTCTTGTAGATTAAGCTACTAGCTAGACTCTCTAACCTAAGCTACTTATCTAGCGCCTAGCTTGCTATATATATAGCAGGGTTAAGTTAAGTAATAAGGCTATACTAGATCTCTATATAGCTAGTAAGGAAGTTATGCTTAATCTAGAAATTGCTAATATATTTATGTAGCATAAGGTAGAGCATACCCTAGCTAAGCCTACTAGTAATCTTATACTAAAAAAAAGCTCTATATAGTTACTACTTAAAATATAGTTACTACTATAGTATTAGAGATAGTAAAATAGTTAATATAATTATATTAATAGCCTCTATAGTTACTTTGCCCTAGCTATCTTGCCTCCTTTTCTTCCTATCTATAGCTATTATACTTTCCTACTCCTTAATCTTACACACCTTGTCTATATATGCCTTGCTAAGAAATACTATAGCCTAGTAGTATTTAATATAGATAATATTTAAGTTCTGCTTATATTAATTACAGAAGGTCTATGCTGCTACAAGCACGCTAGTAGTAGTAGTGCTAGTAGTAGAAGTAGATAAGGTATCTAGTATACCTACTACTAGTAGTAGATAAAGCAATCTAAGATTTTAAAATAATATAAGTAGCTAATTAGATGTATTAGCACTGCTATCTCTAAATAGTATTCTCTCTATACGCTACTAGTAGAGGAAGGCTACTACTATAACCTAGATAGAGATATTGCCTATAAAGTAAGCCTTATTAATTATAGAGACTACTAATAAGTAGAGTGTAGAAATACTACTAAAGAAATTAATAGCATTTGCTCTAGTATAGTTACTCTTAACTACCTACTTAAAAAGCTATAAAATATGTATAGCATCCTCTAGCTTAATAGATGTGTATACTCTATATTCCCTACCTAGTACCTATAGTAGTAGTGCTATAAGCCCTACTACTTTTTATTTCTATTTCCTAGTAGCTTCTCTATATTTCTAGTATTAGCGCTTAGCACAATAGTTGTTATTAGTAATAGAGGTAACTATAGGCTTAAGTATAGTAGTTTTAGGTGTAGTAGAGGCTAAGAGCTAAAGTATAGCTACTAGCTAGAATATATACTTTCTATCTAACTACTTTTAAGGTAATAGTAATACTTTATCTACTCTAGCACTATAGCGTAGGTGCTTAGGTGTAGCTAATTAAGCTTCTATAAAGCTAGGTATAGGTTGCTTCTTTAAAAAAAACATATATAGGTTCTAAGTAGAGAAGAAAAGAACGCTAGTATATAGAAGTACATACAATAAAAGAGTTATTATATTAGATATATAGTCTTAAGTAGTAAAGGCAAGCTGCTACTATATATTAGCTAGTAGTATATCTTTAGCAACTATTTCTTAAATTAACTAGATAGCTACTATAAGAGAGTGTATAACTAGAATAGAATAGTATATACTATTTTTTCTAAGAATAAGCTAACCTATACTCTATAGAGATAAGAGTTAGTAGCTACACTATAATAAGCAAACTTATTAGAAGAATAACTACTTATACTCTTTATTTAGTAGCTAGTAATAGTAGTAGGCAGTAATATTATAGTTATATAATAGAGGGAAACTATAAGGGCCTCTATTAAACATACTAGCAGCTTCTTTAATAGTAGATATAAAGGCAATAGTACTACGCACAGGAAAAAATATAGTGTTTAAGAGAAAGTCTTTAGTACTAGTAGATTATAGCTTTATATAGTAAGGCATGTAATAAGAGAAAGTAAGAAGGAAAGTAGAAAAAAGAGATAGTAGAGATAGAGTTATATTCTAGCCTTAATAGAAGTAGGCGCTAGTATAGATCTAGTATAGGTTAAATTTAGCCTATATATTATAGCTAAGCATAGAGCTATATATAAGGAACTATATAGAAATATATTATATATAGAAAAAAGTACTTATAATAGTATAATAATATAGAAAAAGTTTAATATAATATTATACCTATCTATTTACTATATACAACTATAACTAAGCTTAATTACTACTCTACCTTAGTTGTATATAAGCTATGCTTTGCTAATAAGAGTATTATATATATAGTAATATTGCTCTATATCTATACTACTAATAATATAACTATCCTAGCATTAGACAAAAGCTATGTTCTTAAGCCTAGTTATATAGACATTACTAAGCCTTAACTTACTATAGTAGTTATCTACTATCTAGAACACTACAAAGGCATAATTAGTAGTATTATAGATATAGCTACTTTCTCTAGTTATAAAGTTACAGCCTATTAATAGCGCAGCCTATACCTCTCTATCTAACGCGTCTATACCTATATATATACTACCTATACTATTAAGCTTTGCTAGCTTATCTAAGTAGAGGTTTAAGAGCTTAATAAGTTTCTACTAGAAGTCTTTAGCTTTATTAGTATTAGTGTAGTAGATTTTATAGTTACTAATATTAGAGAGTAGATATAGCTTAGTACTAGTTAGTATAGTAATATCTTCTTATATAATTATTATAAGAAATATAGTATATATATAACCTAATATATATAAACTTATACTTAACTTAATATATAAAAGGCGCTTATAGTAAATACTTATACTAAAAAGCTTAAAGAAATTAATAAGGAAGTAGGTAATAAATATAGTACTTATAGTAAAGTATAGTTTAAAAGTAGATAGTTATTAAGAGGTTAGAGAAAACAAGGCTATAGTATAGTAGAGGTAAGATAGATATAAGCTAGTAAAGGCTAAGCTTTTTCTATTATATAGGCTCCTGCTTTATATAGTATATATACTTCTATAGCTTTTAGCTCTACGCTTAACTATAATATATATACTTATTAATTGCTCTAATCTACTTGTATTAAATACTATTAGATGCAGTGCAAGCACTATTCTTTATAGCCTAATTTATAGTAGGTCTTAGTATAGTAGTAAGAAAAAAGCCTTTAGCCTACTACTTTATATATGCTAGGGCTTGCGCAGACTCTTCTATACCTATTTATATACTTATCTTACTTTTTATCTTTTAATCCTTTATTCTTTAACTACTTATCTTTTTTTTCTACTTCTTTAGTACTTACTTACTTATTACTACTTTAATAAGCTAGCTATTACTATATTTATACTACTTACTATCTACTCTAACTTTCTTATAGTACTCTATAATAGCATTAAAACTATTATAAAAAGCTAGCTTTATTATATAAGTAGCTCTATCCTGCGCGCCTACTACTATGCGCTCTTTAGACTGTAGCTACTTATATCTTTAGCTAGCAATATTTTTCTTAACCTATATAGCACTAATAGGCTAAGTATTATATTCTACTTACTTGCTAATATAAGTTATGCTATTTCCTACTACTTGCCTACTCTTAAACACTTTACTAACTAGAGTGCAGCTTTAATATATTACTAGTAACTCTATTAACCTACTACTTAACACTCTAGATAGAGTTCTCTATTTATAGACTATTAAGCTTAACTTTATATAGTATATTAGCGCGCTAGGCTAGAAGTGCAATATCTACTTTGCCTTTACTTTCTTTATCTAAGTATATTATCTACTTTAGCTATCTTGCTTTACTTACTTACTTTCTTCTTAGCTAATAACTACTTTCTTTACTTTGCACCTCTAGCCTAGCTCTAACAACCTACTTGTATGCGTATTTACTTGCCTTTGTTACTATCTTATACCTAAGTATAATATTAACTACGCTACTAATTAAGCTCTTTAGAATATAAGTATAACCTCTATTTTTAAGCACTCTAAGATTATAATAATACTAATTAAGATATAGCACACTTAGCCTAGTAGCACTATTAAGTAGGCCTAGTAGCTATAGTAGGTCTATATAAACTACATAGCTATATATACTAAAGGTTACTATTTAAAGTAGCATAATATACTAATCTATAGTAGTTAGCAGCTTTTCTATACTTACTTATTAAAGCCTAGCTAGAAAAGCCTAGAGAATACACTCTACAGCTAGTTTACAAATATCTACAATAACTTTATAGCTAAGAACTTAGGCTACTACTATATATAGACACGCTAAGATAGCTAAATAGGCTCTATAGTAAGTGCCCCTACTCTAAATACTATCCTATAGTTTAAATTAAGCTAACCTACTGCTTTATTAGGCTAACCTATAATACTATATAAATATAATACTAGGTATCTATGCATAGTTATTCTTCTTTTAACTATGTTTATAAAAAAAAAAAAGTAGTTTTACTACTAGTTCTCTAGTTTTTAGTATTAGATAGTAGGTTATAGGCAATAAAAAGTATTTACAGCTCTACTTTCTCTTACTACCTATGCTTAGCTTGCTCTCTTTCTTTATTTATACTCTTAGGGCTGTGCTTTCTACTTTATTATAGTCTTCTACTTATATCCTTACTCTACACTTGCTTCTGCTTTAGGTATAATACTACTCCTATTTTAGGTATAATATCCTATTTAGTATATAGTACTTAGGCTTATAAGCTATATAGTTATAGTAGTGTCTATTTAGCATTAAGGTAGTATATAGCTAATCTATCTAATTATAGTTAAAGTAAGTAGGTTTTAGTGTTTAGAGCCTACTATATATAGTTTCTCCTCTCCTAGTAAGATTTAGGCCTATATATAAATACTAAACCTCTAGCCTCTAATAAAAATAGCGCTCTAGTATGCTATAGCTATACCTACTAAATAAGGTTACGCGCTAATTCTAAAGAGTATAAAGAGCGTGCTGTACTAGGCTATATAGTAGGCAGGCACTATAGGCAGGATCTAAAAGCATAGTAGGGTTTATATAGTTTATTAGAGTTGCATAATCTATATAGAGTTAGAGCCTAAAAGAGCTATATAGGCTATAGAAAAACTATATAAGGTCTGTATAGAAATTAACTAGGAGCTAGAGTCTTTTAAAAGTATAGATACTCTATATTAGAAGAGTTTCTACTTTTAAAAAAAAAAAAAAATTTATATATATTATATTAATAGAAAAAAAAGTAGAATATTATATAGTATTTTTATAGGTATAGATATACTATTATAAAGTAATAGTTTTATTTAAAAAAAAAAAACTATAGATATAAATTTTTTTAAATATATAGGCACTCTATACTAAAGAGATTTACTAATTTTAGAAAAGAAGTAGTAGAGTATAGAGTTTTTTAAAAGTATAGGTACTCTATACTAAAGAGATTTACTAATTTTAGAAGAAAAGTAGTAGAGTATAGAGTCTTTTAAAGGCATAGGTACTTTATAGTAGAATAGTTTCTGCTTTTAAAAAGAAAGAAAATATTTATATAGATAGTATTAATAAAAAAAAAATTAAAAGTTATATAGTATTTTTATAAGTATAGGTATACTATTATAAATTAATAGTTTTATTTAAAGAGAAGTAGTAGAGTATAGAGTTTTTTAAAAGTATAGCTACTTTATACTAGAAGAGTTTCTACTTTTAAAAAGAAAAAGAATATTTATATAGATTATATTAATAAAAGAAAAAGTAAAATATTATATAGTCTTTCTATAGTTATAAGCACTCTATTATAAGTTATTTACTAATTTTAAATTAAGATAGTAGAGTATAGAGTCTATTAAAGGTATAAGTATACTATACTAAAGTAATTTACTAATTCTTAAAAAAGAGTAGAGGAGTATAGAGTCTTTTAAAAGCAGGATCTAGATTAAAAAAATATATACTAAGTATATTAATCTTAGTATAGAGTTTTAATTTAAATAGAAGATAACTTACTAAGATCTATAGCATAGAAAATAAAGTATATATTATTTTTAATATAGAAAATAAAGTATATATTATTTTTAATATAGAAAATAAAGTATATATTATTCTTAATATAGAAAATAAAGTATATATTATTTTTAATATAGAAAATAAAGTATATATAAATCTTAATATAGAAAATAAAGTATATATTATTCTTAATATAGAAAATAAAGTATATATTATTTTTAATATAGAAAATAAAGTATATATAATTCTTAATATAGAAAATAAAGTATATATAATTCTTAATATAGAAAATAAAGTATATATAATTCTTAATATAGAAAATAAAGTATATATTATTTTTTCTATAAAATATTATTTTTAAGATTTTTGTTTAGTAGCGCATAGACTTTTTTTTTTTTTTTTTCTATTAGGTATTATCTATTCTATAGTAAGTAGTTCTACTTTTTATTAAGCTTCTTAGACTTATTAGACTATATATAGTTCTATTAGATATATCTAGCTTTTCTATATCTATAGTAAATAGTATTAGTCTAACTTTTTTTAGAATTTTTACTTTTAGCTTATTTTAGACTTCTATAGCTTAGACTTTTTTCTTTATAGTACTTTAGAGTTTTTTTATATTTTTTATTACTTTTTAAGCTTTTTTTCTAGTTACTTTACTTTTATAAAGGTTTTTTCTCTATAAAAGCCTTTAGCTAGCTTTTTTAATACTAGATTAAATTAGTAGCTTTTTCTTTTTAGGTAAGTATTATATAATACTTTTTAGAGTATATAATAAGCTACTTTTATATATCTTTAGGTAATATATAAATATACTTTATTACTTAGAGTTCTAGTCTATATATATTACTAAGTTCTTTTTAGAAAGGCTTTATATAATCTAATAAGTTAATTAGCTTACTATAAAGTAATATATATACTTTATATCTAGACTTATATACTTTTTACTTTCTTTCTAAAAGTATTTTTAAAAACTCTAGTATAACTACTTTTATAGCTACTTAAATAAGTTTCTATAATAAAAAAATATAATATTAGTCTATATTATAAAACTACTTAAAACCTTTTATAGTTTCTAAAAAGAATTATATACTAAAGTTAACTTTTAAAACTTTCTAGAAAAAGTTAGTTAGTAATTTCTTAAAGTATTTTTTATAATTATATCTCTAGTAGTTATAGTCTACTTTACTTTACTTTATAAAGATATATAGTAGTTTTAGGTATAGTAAACCTATAGTAAAAATAATAAAAGCTATAATAGATAGCTAGAAACTATTATAAATTAGTTAGAAAGTAGTTGTATTACCTATAAAGTATCTAGCCTAAGCCTTCTATAGCTTAGCTATTTTTTATAGTTTTATAGCCTTTTCCTACTAAGCTTCTAACTTTTATAATTTCTAGTTTATTCTATCTAATTCTAGGTTAGAATAGCCTAGTTAAAGCAGGTTAAGCCTACTCTATATAGCTATAGTCTATACTAGTTAGCTCTAGGTTCTATTAATTATATTACTAGAAGAAGTGTATTAATTACTACTTAGTTTAGAGGCAAGAGCTTTTATAACCTTTAAAGTAGAAGAAATTTCTTAAGCTTTAGAAGCTTAAGCTTTCTAGAGCTCTAGAATAAGTTCTTTTACTAAGAAGCTAGTATAGGCACTTATAGTCTACTTCTATAATATCTTACTTTAGTAAAAAAATAAATAGAATATTAGAACCTATAGAAAAAAGTACTAAAGTAAATAATATAATATAAAAAAGTAATAGAGTTATTAGCTATAAAGTTTATTTAATAACTAGAGACTATTTACTGCTTTATAGCAATAGGCCTTTATAGAGTATTTATACTAGCTCTACTTTATAGTACTCTATACTAGAGCTACTAGAGCTAAAAAAGCTATATAATCTAATAGATATTCTAAAAGCTTAGATATTCTACTAGATAAGCTATTAGTATTTTAGGCTATAATAAAAAAAAGTTTAGTAGAGGCTTAGTAAAAGTTATTTTTTTACTTACTAATTCTTTTGCTTATAGAGTATATTACTATAAAATATAAAGTTAAAATAGTTTTAGTAAACTTAAACTAGCTTAGTAGTATAACTAGCTTAGTAGTACTTTATATTAGGCTATATATACTTAAACTTCTAGTAAAAAAGCTATAATACTAACTTAGTTTTATTATATAATTATAATATATATTCTTCTAAACAAGCTATTAGTAATTTAATAATACTAATATATTAAGTTAATAATATAAAGCTAACTTACTTAAAATTATACTATAATTTAAATATCTAGTTCTTAACTAATAGAATTTTTTAATAATATAGAGAGCTAAATATTATTAGTACTTTAGAATAGAGCCTTAGTATAGAGCTTTTATAAATTATAATAACTATTAGTAAGAGCTACTTTTATAGACACACTAATGTATTAGACTTCTATAACTAAGATAAGAAGCTGCTAGTCTGCTATCTAAGCTTACTCCTCTTTTGTTTCCTGCTTAGCCTGGAGCCTCTCTACACCTACATCAATTGCCTCCTCTTGACCAATAACAGTACCAACGATGACCTCAGATATAGTGATGGGTACTGCGCTCTCCCTGTCCGGGAAGACTGTGCAAACTGCCCAATAGGCGACAAGCGCTCCCAGCGTATTAATGAACCAGTTCAGATCGTAGATTCGCTTAAAGCCAATTGGAATGCTGATGGTCGGTTCGATGGTGTTGGCAAGGCCTGGGATACATATGCTCATGAAAACCATCTGTACAGTTGCGGCACGCCAGTTCACTCCAGCCTGTCCCTCGTCAATCACATGTCCCAGCATACGTGGAAAGCAACAGCCTTACCTTATAGCGGTACCTTCCATGCGGATCGTACAGCCCTGGTACATCCAATCTGCAGCGCTTGACAAGCCAGTAGTCTGAGATTGCAATGCTGACCATCGCGCAGATGAAACAGCCGTAGCCATTCATGAAAGTCAGGAACTTCTCCGCCGTGTTTACCATCATCCAAGGTACCATAGCCCAGCTTCCGACCAGGAGGCAAACGATACTGCCTCTACGCACGTTGATCCATGCTGGTGCGAGACTCATCGCATCATGGCCAAAAGGTGCCGAGTTGGCGGATACGTTTGTCGATAATTGAGCGAGAAGCCAGAGGCAGCCGCAGAGGAACGCAAGGAAGCGTCCACCCGGGCCTGTCCATTTCGACAAGAGCAGCACTGGGTTCCATATGTCTTCTTGGTACAGCACACGACCTGCACCAGTCATCGCGATGCCGAGTATGGCATATGCTGTGCGGATGATCGGGATCGTTGGGATCATAGCTAGTGGGGCACGCCTGTCCCATCAGTGAGCGCTACGTCAGGAGATTGCTCTGATAGCTGGCTTACCTTGACTTGGCGAAGCGTGTGAAATCTGGCATGTTGATGGTGCTAGACAGCCACGAATTGGCATTCGCGCTCAACGTGCCGAGCCACAGCCAGACCCGTGTTGAACCCGAGACGGTTGGAGGCTGGCCAAAGATCTCGCGCGTACTTCCAGCCCGTACGCATATCCAGATCACCATCGCCACGGACAGCGGAGGCAACAAGACCGCTTTCACTAGAAAGAGTGTTCTTTCATCGCGTCAGTGAATGCGCTCCACCACTATGATTGGGACATCAACCTACTTCAGACGCTGAACCGGAATCAAGAGGAAGGGAAACTGGACGATACAGAAGAGTACATAGGACAGCATCTGCTGGGTGGTGATATGAGCCGATGCAGGAAGGCGGTTGTCGATGTGGCGGTAGCTCGGCCATAAGGCAGAGACAATCTGAGCAAGTCAGCCACTATTGCAGGCTCTCTGCGGGCTCCCGCCTTACCTCTGTCACGATGAAGGATCCGTAGTATGTGTTGACTCCGAACCACACTGAACCGAGCAGAGCGCGCGAAACGACGCAAAAAGTAGATAGATAGTAGCCATATGCAGCGCGGATGCTAATCGGGAATGGTATGTGGTGATGTGTGCCCGGGCCTCCACAAAGCACTGCTAAAGTCAGCAGGACGCTCACCGCTAGGTGATCGGGGCGAGATGAGATACCAGTAGGCAGGCTGTTCAGGAGACCGGACAGAGAGGCGATGATGATAGCGTCCGTCGTGCTCAGACCCACAATGATCCCGGCCGACGCAATCTGCCATGTTGTTGCGTTGATCAGATCGGACATCCAATATGCCGCGAAGTCTCTCGCACCCCATGTCTGAAGCTCTTGAGGCACGGGGTCTTGATCTGCGTAGTGCAGTCAGTATGGGACTTCGACAGATTCAGAAGGATGCTGCGTACCCTTGTTCGATTGAACACCGGCAGGAGCTAGGGTCGAAGGCTCCTTCGGCAGCTTCCAAGCGCCAATGCTGTTAGCTCGGGAATTGCGCTTGACCCAGTCGGTCTTGCAACCTCGCAGATGCATGATGAGTAAAACTTCTGGCGTCTGCTTGATGAAAGTACGCCTTGTCCAGAACAGCGAGGTGCGAGGATTCAGCTACATTCTCGCAGACGAACTTGCTTTATCTCACACAGGCGATTTCAATTCGAAGTAGAATCCGGCATGTCCTGCTCCATCGCTATCTGCTGCGTCGCGGTTCGTACTACTACGATCCATTGCGCCACCGCGATAAAGTCCTTCCGCGCGTTGATATCCATATCTCAGAGTGATCGATAGTCTTTCTATACTGGTCCGATTACGCGCCGGCCGCGGGCGAGTTATCGTGGTGCTAATGTTTATCTCCGGCACCCGTCACAGCCTTGCCGTATCTCACATCCCCGCATTTTGGCATCAGAACCTCCCAAAGCCGTCATTCGCAAGGATATAAATGCACAATCATACCTATGCTGCTTCCTTTGTACTTGCCTCTCAGCAGCGCTGCAAACAAATATGACTATCGCCAAAGCCTTCCCAGTCTTGGACTTCTCAGAGTATCACTCATGTCGCGATAGCTTCTCTAAGAAGGTGTTCGAGGCCAGCCGTGAGTGGGGCTTCTTCGTGCTTACCGACTCCGCTGTCGAGGGCGTGGATCGCATGTTTGATCTGGTCGGTCACTTCGTTAAATTGCTTGCTGGCACTGGCCGCGCTGACGAGACAATACTCCAGTCACGCCAATTCTTTGATCTGCCCTTCTCACAGAAAGCCGAGAAGCTCATGAACGAGCAAGCTGTTGGCTACGATGGTAAGGACATGACGACGTTCGCGGCATCCGAGGGCCTCTCATTCGGCCTGCCGGCCGGTCGCATCGCCACGACCGATAATCTATCAACGTGGTGGGACCGGCGCAAGCGAGAGGAAATCGAAGCATTCAAGTCGCAATGCTACGACCTGAGCGCCGCTCTGATGTCCTGCTTTGCTGTTGAATTAGGGCTTGGTGCAGAGTTCTTCCGGGGCTCCCACATGCACGAGGAGCCAGGAAATAACGTAAAGTTTATCAAGTACCCTCGTGTGGATGAACAGACTAGTGGCATCCCTAGACTGTCTGAGCACACGGACTGGGGTAGCCTAACGTTTGTGTTCAGCACCCAGGGTGGGCTGGAGATTCGAGATCCTCAAAATCAGTGGTGTCAAGCCCCAGTCATACCTGGCGGGATTGTCGTCAACATCGGCGACGCGCTATCGCTATGGACTGGTAAGGTGCTCAAGTCGACGCTTCATAGGATCACATGGGAGAACCTACCCATGGACCACGACCGCTACAGCATCGCGTACTTTGTGAATCCCAATTATGGTACGTTCGAACCCTAGCCATGGCCATGGCGGGCCGCGCAGGCGCTGATCGTTTCTAGACGCCGCGCTGCAGGTTCCAGGTGCGCGCTTGGGCGAGAGTCGATCGACTCTGACTTATCGAGACTTCTACAAGATTCGACTTCGACTGACGTACGGTGGAATCAAAGATCTCAAGACGGGGCAATCTAACTTTGGAGATGTTGACAGTGGACTGTTGGAGACTGTACGGAAGCTGGAAGTCGCAAATCATGGCTCGCTGCAGTCGAACCATGTAGTACACACGTGACGCGGTGGCAACAAGGCCTAGCGTGTGCTGTGGCCTAATCCATAGACCAATCTACACTAAAATCAAATTGCGCTTCCAACAGATCAGGTGCCAGAGAGAACTCGTCCTTGATCGTGCCGTCCACTTGCAAAACCCTCTGTATGATGTCCTCCATACTGAACTGGGCCTGATCCAACCAACAGATCGAGTCTTCAATCTCAAACAAGGCATCTAGCAAGACACCTCCCCTACGAGCAATCGAACTCCACTCCTCCGCAATACGAACAGCTTCGCGCCCAACTCTGGCCAAGCGTTGCATCTCCATACCATCATACAAGAGACTGTTTTCTTCTCGAAAGATCGAGGCAAACGTCAAGTTGATGCAGCACGTGATGATATGAGTGATAACGGTCCACATCTTCATCGCCATGCGGTTCTCACCATCTACCAGCAGATCTTCAAGTTCCTCAATACATCGCTTGGAGATAGCTACACAAGAGTGCTTGCGGCGCGGACTTTAGTGGGTATACATGGTCATTTGGCCACAAAGCGCACATACCTGTGTGAACGCAAAGGTCCGGTCTCGGAAGCTCTGTAATTGAAAATATCTGTGAACGGTGTGGATCTTACGGCTGGTCAGTTATGGACTTTGCTTACCGTGGCGGCTGCAGAGCTTTAGCGAAGCTTACCTTATGCGCAGTCGACAGCAGCTGAACAGGCGCCAGTTGTCCGATATAATCCGGCAGTCCAATGACACAAGGCGATCTTTCCCTAAAGAAGACAGGCATTTCCCTATACTTCTGTTTTAGCTCCTTGTCTGCCCACAGCGTCTGGTCGTACAGGCGCAGAAGACCCTCGCGGGTATTGCCCGGATGGCCGACAGCGCACATCCGGTCCTGGTGCTTCCAGATTATGACGGCCACTAAGCTCTGTCAGCATGTACCGCGTTCTACTATTAAAATGAGGGGTTGAAGCATTATGGAAGTGAGCAGGACCTACCTTGGTGGATTTCGAGCGAGTAGCTAGTCTGAGTGTAGGTAGAGCTTGGTTGTACTACTATTCTGCCATCGCAAACCATGGTCTCCTCCTGCTCGTAGCAGTTCAAGGGCATTGGAGTATTGAACTGATTGGCGTGTATCACAAATGTGTTCTGAAATGGAATCTGGAGCCAGTCTTGCCGCACAAGGAACCACCATGTACGCTTCTTGACTTCTCGATCGATGAGAAATTGTGTAATTGTCATGCCATTCAGAGAGCCAGAGTACGTCTCCTGATCGGCGCCCATTCGATTGAGCCCTAACGACTGCGATATGCGGATTGCAGCGGACAGCAGCACTTGAATGCGATCGGATTGGTCGAGGTTGTGGGCTACTTGTAACAACACGCATACAGCCTGCACACTAGTGAGGCTGTGTATTGCCATAAAGTCTGCGTCATGTAAAGCCTGGATGCTTCGGTCGTAAAGCATTTGCACAACAGAGGCTGAGGGTCAATTAGATTGAAGGTGGGTTCGAACGGATAAACGTCGCACAGCACTTACCCGAGCGTGTTATTTCCAAGGCAAGCATTGGCGTATCGTCAGCATGATACACTGTTGACTGGAAAGTGGTCTCGTCAGACGCTGCATCAGAGCATGAGCAGCGGCGTAACTTACACAGATCACTGCATAATACAGAGCAACCCAGCTCTTGTCAGGCAACGGTCTCAGAAAATAGGTCTCGAGCTGCTTTCTAAAAGTGGGCATGTGAACGACTGTGGAGAGATAAGAATCAGCAATCGCGTGTCGGTTCACGTTGCGCAAAGACGAACCGTTGTGCATCCATGCAACGTTATCTTGATGGTATGCCAGGAGAGAGCGTGCCTGCTCAAGGGAGAATACAAGGTCCCAGTCATTCCCTACTTGCAATGCGCCAGGATCTGTCGTACCGATCGCCGAAGCAGGCACCTTGCGTTGGTCTCTATCGCCAGTACGCAGAATGCTCTGCCTGCCATGCGAAAGAAACTCTAGAGTGATCGCGGCGTCGTTCTGTATGGTCGGAACCCGACTATGCGGTCGAACGGTCGAGGCTGCGGGTGATGCGGACTGCGATGTGACCACGGGTAACTGCTCAGTGCCTCCGCTTTCGAAAGGGCAAGGCAGCTCTTGGGCTACCCCGGAGCCAAGCGTATTATCTACGAAATTGCTTGTCCGTCTCCTCTTCCTGCCCGCAGTTATCTGCACAACCTCTCGGCGACAAGTTTCGGCTTGGCCACGATCGATACACGAAAGACATGGGATAGTTTTACTACACCGTATTTTCGATTGCGCACAGCTCGAGCAACAGAGCGGTTGTCGCTGACTTGGCCTGGACTCTACAGTTGGCGACATGTTGGTGTTACGGGCGGGGAGAGCAAGACCGCGCGCAGAAAACACAAACGCCGTTGCTGCACGGGTCTGCCGAGAAGTGCGGGGCTCGCGCATCTCCCTCAGTTGTCTGCCTGGATCGCAGCCCACTTTACGCCTCGTAAACTTGCGCTGCGTAACACAGCGAGTGGCCAGCACGAGAGGAATAGGCTCTCTCCGCCGGCTCCCATGTCTTGCAGCAGTCCACCTCATAGGCACCCAATGATAAGGTGACCTCGGTTGGGTCCGAAGGACCGCTATCTCATCCGCGGGCGAGTTGAAACAGTGATGTAGGCCCACACATTCGGTCCCACATCTTGGACTCGTACAATAGCTTCTGTACAGACGTTCAGGTATCGATCCTCTCGACAGTCCAGTATTACAATCACGAAAATGGCACAACCAACTTCCATACCAATCATTGATTTTTCAGGTAATTGATGCAGCACAGTTGGTGTCTGAATACATGACATCTCATTGCTAATGCAGAGATGCAGCTTTTGACAGCAACAATGCCGAGCAGAAAACTGCACTTGTGCAGCAGACAGCTCGGGCTTGCCAACAGTCGGGTTTTTTTCAGCTTGTGAACCATGGCATTCCCCTTGCACTACAACAAGACATATTGGCCTGTAGTGCGGAGCTCTTCGCGCTTCCCCTCGAAGTCAAGGAGACTTACAGCAAGGGTGAGGCAAATGCTGGTTGCATCTGCTCTAGCCTACATTAACAGCGTACTTCAGATATTGGTGGATTCAACCGCGGGTACGAAAGACTCCGCGCTCAAAACTTTGAAAGCAAGTAGCACGCGGCTCACCGTCGCAGGGCTGAAGCTAACAGTACGATCCCTCTAGAGCGGACAGCAGGCGACTTGAAGGAAGGCTACTACTTCGGACTCGATCTTGCTGAGTCGCATCCCAAAGTTATTACGAAAGCGTTTGGGCTTGGACCAAACAAGTACCCACAGCATGTGAAGAATCCCAAGGGGTTCAGGACAACCATCGACGAGTACCACACCCTCATGCGAGATCTGGCCAATAAAATCCTTAAGCTTCTCTGCGAAACATTGGGGGTGGGAGACGGCTGGGTGTCAGATTACACCGAGACCCCAATCGCCGTCCTTCGCCTGCTGCACTATCCCCCGCAGGCACCAGATGCTCCTGAGTTAGAGCGAGGTGAGATACCCTACCGCTGACTTGGTTATTTCTAACTGACTGCTATACGCCAGGCATTGGGGCTCACACCGACTTCGGCGCTCTTACGATTCTTTTACAGGATCAAGTCGGCGGCCTGCAGGTCCTCGATCGTGCGACACAAGCTTGGATCGACGTCGAGCCGACACCTGGCGCTTTAGTAGTGAACCTCGGAAACTTGATGATGCGATGGACCAACGATCGATACATCTCCAACCTCCATCGCGTAATTAACAAAAGCGGCCAGGAGCGCTACAGCGTCCCATTCTTCTTTTCGGGCAATCCGGACTTCCTCGTCAAGTGCTTCTCGCAGTTCGAGGCTGACGGGTCGCGAGGAACCGTGAAATATGCTCCGATCACAGTGGGAGAGTGGATATCGGGTCGGTATGCGGACACTTATGGCACGTCGAAGGAAAAGGCTATCAGCGAGCTGTCGGCCAAAGAAGCGGCGTCGGGGCTGGCGTAAACCATCTAAAAACCTAACACACGCGCAACATAAGCAGTAGTCGTGCGTGCGCGATAGTAAGTCTGTGGACACGGCTAGATAACAAGCTCATGATAGAAAAGGACAGTGGGTCGTGCAATTTGACTGGTTGTTGACTGTTTCCAAGAGGATGGCTTCAGATATACGTCTACGTTGTTTTATGGGGTGGTCCTGCAAGATCAGGTTCATTTCTAATGGGCCGGCGCTGGCGGATGCACACAGTGATGTTTGATAAGTGATAGGATCAATCAACGACAAAGAGACGGTAAGATGCCACTACAGAAGGTGCACGTCTTCACGCGCAGGTACCGTTCCAGAAGTAGAAGGCTGCCAACGACAAGCTTATTCTGAAGCCGCTGCTATTTTGCTTTCGCTGTTCTGGATTCACCTAGGGCAGGCTTTTTACAATGATGGCATTGTCCTCCAGGATTCGAAATTTGATTTTGTCCAGGATTCCCATCATTGCCAATGCTTCGGATTTGCACTCGTTCCCCTGAGACTTTAGCTGATGTCTAGCTTTCGCAATTGAAACCATGTTGCTTGAGCCAATCTGATGCACACGAACTGACAAATGCGAATGTTTGTATTTCGACTATACCATCCCAAGATGTGCTACTCATGTGTCGTGAGTCACAATAGGATATCTGCCGCTACGCCTGGTGGCAGGCCACACTACAGAATGTGGTCGTCTATGAGGCAACCGCGAGGCTTTGAGCACGGTATACACAGGAAAACATCCCGAGGAACCTATCACTGTGAAGCACAAGACACCAAGAGACGGGATGTACGTAGTCATAGGTGGAAGCCAGACATCGTCAGATCTCCGGGGACAGATGACTCTTTCGAGAGTGAAGTGCAACGGCGTAGTGACACATCAGCACCGCATCGACTGTCTGCCACGCCTGGCGTCCGAACAAAACTGTAGACTCGCAGCGGAACCTGTGTAGGAGCCAACCAAACCACACCAGCTATAAGCTGAGCTATGGTGCAAGATCAATACAACAACTTGCACCCATTCCATACACGATACTTCTACAGCTGGCACTTCCTGTTGTGCAACAACCGTCAACTTGTGCTAAGGGCCCGAGTCACCTTGCAATTGCGGCACTACGCTTAGCTTAGCACACTTGGCCAGGGACTCTGGTTCTTCGGGGCCATTCTAAAACCGCCACGAACACCGGACAGGAAGGGTGTGGAGGTGATAGACAAGTGAGGTGTATCTCTTTCGATTCCTCTTTGCGTTGTTAGTCTTCGTCGAAACTGAAGGTCTGCGACTCGCTGGCGTCGTGAGCCTGACTAGAAGCGTTTGCAGTCCGTGCACTTTGCTTCGGCCGCTTCATGGGGTGCGATGGATACGAGATGACTGACTTCTTTGTGCAAATGTTCTTGGAGAAACCTCTCGGTACTAGCGGCTATTGCCAGCCGAAGACCAAGCACAGCCTAAAGGCATTTCTGATCTTGACCGACTGACGAGGTAAGACATGGCTGCTGCACAATCGCCGACAGTTCAATGAATGGTACTATGAGACATTTTTCGCTTGAAACGTTCCGTATCGCTTCTATGATACGATAGTGGATGCTTAGACATCACGAGACGATCACTGGAGCGATTGGTCAGTCGTAAAGCGGCGAGCTTCGAAGCATGCCTCACCCGCGGGTGAGATAACATTGGCCCGACGGTCCTCTGATCAGACTCATGGCGCTGAACGAGCGTCGGGCAGTTTTGAGCGACGAATATTCACAGATACCCTGCCCGCGGGTAGGTAATTGGAGCAAGTTCCCCATAGATAGAGCAATGTCTTGGAACGCTAGTGTAGATAAAATCTGTGACGGATGCTGGTCATCTAGACGAGACCCAGACTTCCGTCGCGCCGCATCACCCAAAGAGAGCGAGTAACCCAGAGATCAGCCATGACCGTACTAAGCCTGAAGAAACCTATTCGAAGGTCTTTCTTTGTCGAACTCTATGACTATACCATCTTCATCGAGATCGATGGTTCAGGGCCCACCATGATCATGACCCACGGCTTGGGCGCAAACACCAACGTCTTCCATCCGCTTATGGAAGTCTTCGCCCCAGGCTTCACGGTCGTTCGATTCGATTGGCCAGGTTGCGGCAAGAGCGGCTTGAGCAGGTCTGGTGCAGCCATCACGGTACCAGGCCTGCTTCTGACTCTCAAGGGCGTCATGGATCATCTCAGCATCGAGTCCGCAATTCTGCTCGGCCACAGCCTGGGAGGAATAGTCTCCATGCATTTAGCTGCAGAGTATCCAGAGCGTGTCCGTGGACTTGCGGTGGTTGGAGCAGGGCGATCGCGCGCAGCTGACTCCCCTCTCAAGACCACAACTCTGGCCTATGCGCCTGATGCCAGAACTCGCGGCTTGTGGCCTGTAGTAGATGAAAGAGTGGAGGGCAATATTCCGAGCGCTATAGGAAGCCCTTTGCTTGCGCGGGCATTGTTGAGGGCAATAACGTCTACGAGCAACGCAGAAGGCTATGCTCAAATCTGTGAGGCGATGTGTGCTGAATCACATAACGACCCAGATTACTCCAAGATAGCATGCCCGACATGTGTTGTAGGTGGAGAGTTCGATCAGATTGCGCCTGCGACCGTGGCTAGCGAGCTTGCAGCGCTGATCGCGCAAAGCGGGAAGCAGCCGGTCTTGAAAATCCTGAAGACTGGGCACATGATGAACGTGGAGGATTATCAAGGTGTCGCAGCAGTAGTACGACAGATGCTCAAAGATGTGCTTTAAATCTCTATAGGATGCATGAACTAATTATATGTAACATACTATTACGATCTTCACGCACGGGAATGGCAAAGTAATAGATACCTACCAACTAGACCTTAGAGTTACCACAGCAAGTAGAGAAGTAACTACTAGGTGTTGTTACGCAACTGCCTACTCTCTAAATCCTTATCTTAACAAGTATTAATTATAACCTAAGTTCTAGAGTAGTGCTAGAGGTTTGCAACTACTAGAGCTTTCTATTAATAGAAAGTAGTAGTAATAGAGTATATAGCTTTATATTAAGGCTGCTTATAACCTATTCTAGGTTAAATAGAACTAGTCTAGTACTTTAGAAACTTTTCTAGATATTACTAGAAGTAATTGTAGTATTATTAGTATATATAAAGTATAGTAAAAATCTAGATTTTATAATATAGTTAATCTAATTATATATAAGTATTATAGCTTAGTACTTATATATTCTCTTTAAAGTAGTAAAACAACCTATATTAGAAAGCTATATTAGGTATAATAAGTAAGTAAGTAAATAAAAAGTAATTATTTTATAATTTTTATAGTATTACTAGTATTTAAAAAAGGTTATAGCTTTTATAACTATTAATAATAAGTAAATAATAGCTACTAATAGTATACTACTTTACATACTTATTAAAGTACTTTATCTAGTCTAGACTAAGCTTATAAGTAGTCTAGCTATTATTAGAGACTCTAATAACCTAGTCTTAAAGTAGGTTTTTTTTTATATACTAGGTAGAGAAATAATAGTAGGCCTTAAATATAAGAAAAGCTAGAATACTTTATTCTATAGCATTAATACCTACTATAGCTATAGCCTACTTCTAGTTACCTAGCTAGACTACTTTTAGCTAACTTTATTATTCTAAAGCTCTAATAACTACTTTTTAGAAAATTTTGCCTATTATAAAGCCTATTTTATTAAAGTTAAATAGGTTTTTATTCTATATACTTTTCTTAGCTCTAATATAAGCTACTAGGCTATACTAGCTTTATAGAACTTTAAAAATCTTTTAAAGAGCTTTTTTATACTTATATTTATAATTTAACTTTACTATAAGCTTAAGCTACTATTTAAGAAATATACTAGGCTAGTTTATACTCTAGATTATTTATATTTTATAGAAAATTAGCTATAGTAGCTAAGTTTACAAGCTAAAAGAGAAAACTATACAAAATTAGCTTAATACTATACTTAATATTAAGAGTTAAAGTAGCTTTCTAATAAGTATATATTTGTTTTATACTATAGAAGTATAAGAATAGAGAATAAAAAAAAAGTATTTCTTTTTATATTAAATATATATCTATACTAAGTAGAAGTATAGCTATTATATAAAGTCTTGTATATAGTTCTATATACCTAGGGCCTAGTCTATTATACTTAATAGCTTTAGTAGCTAGCTAGTTTATACTTTAGAATATACCTAAAGTTATTTTATTTAGAAAGTTAGTAAAAATATAGTTCTAGAAGTTTTTATACTTACTATTATAGAAGAAACTATAAGTAATAATCTATTACTTTTTTTTATAGCTATAGTAAAAGCTAGTAGTTATTAAAGTTATATACCTAAGCAAGCCTAAATAATACTAGTTAGGTTAGTTCTTAGTAAAGAGTATAGTTTCTAGAGTAGTAGAAGCAAGATATATCTAAATAAAGTTTTATATTGCAACTTAGAAGTATTATAAACTAGTAGTAGAATTAACTAGCTATAGAAGTAATTCTAATAACTAACTTAATTATTAAAATTAAATATAAACTATAAAAGTTATGTTTTTATATACTATATACTTAAATAATAGTAAAAACTTACTAAGCTTACTATAAGCTTTATAAACTAGGCTTACTAAGCTTAATATAAGCTACGTAAGCTAGTATATAAGTCTTACCTAGCTTAACTACTAAAAAGTAAGCTTATTATATAGCTAGTAATAAAACTATACTATATAGAAGTATCTATATAATTACTATACTATAGGTATTAGTACTCTAGAGTTATTAGCACTAGATTAGCTAGTTATAAAGAGATTATAATAATAAGTTAGTATATAAGTAAGTTCTATCTAGCTTAACTACTAAGAAGTAAGCTTATTATATAACTAGTAATAAAACTATACTATAAAGAAGTATTTCTATAATTACTATACTATAGGTATTAGTACTCTATAGTTATTAGTATAGAATTAGCTAGTTATAAAGAAATTATAATACTAGAGTTATATAATTTAATAGTAGTAGTATAGAGAAAAAGTAGTTTTAAGTATAGTATTATATATACCTTATTAGATATATATTATAATACTATTATATAATATATTAGTAAAAATATAGTTAATACTACTTAAGTATATAGAATAGATATACTTACTAGAAGATATATAGTTAGAGAATAGCTAGTTTTATAAATAGAAGAATTTAGTAAAATAGTAAAAGTATATTAAATAGAATATACTAAAGAACTAAAGCTACTTATAGAAAGTAGTAGTTCTAGAAACTAGTACTTCTATAGAATTGCCTATAGATAAAGTTTTTATAGTAGTATGCTATAGTTTCTTAGTATAAAAGAAAAAAGTTATATTACTAGAATATTTAATACTATACTCTAGTTAGGCTATAGAAATATTAGACTATACTATAAAGTAATATAGAATTATATAGAATACTATAGTAGAGTACTATATAAAGAAATTATTATGTAAATAATATATAGACTCTATATATACTACTATATTAAGTCTATACTATAGAATCTAGATATAAAAATAGATAGTAAAATCTAGGCCTACTACTCTTATAAGAATATATAAAATAAAACTCTAGAGTATTTTACAACTAATAACTTTATAATAAAATAGTAAATGCTTGCAACTAGTAGATAGGTAGATAAAACACGATTTTTGCTATACTCTAAAGATATATTCCTATTTTCGAATATAGGCTTAAGCTACTTTTAGAACTCTAACAAGAATCTATCTTCTAACAACTAGAGTAAGAAGAAAGTTAGATTAATATATCTCTAGAAGCCTAGAAATATGTAGACAATTGTTAGACTAGACTTGCAGAAGCTTAAGCAAATTGCAACAAACTTTAGGTCCTAGATTGGAAAAAGCTGTTGTGGTACGCTCTTGTCTTTATAGTTAGTTGCAGAGGGGGACGCGTGAACGACTATGCTTTCGAAAAGCTGGCTACTGAGACCTACAAAGTAATACTCAAGGCTTGTGCTTATAATGGCTTATTCCCTGGTCTATTTGGTGAAGGCTGCGCGCCTGCAATCTTCGACTCAGAGCTAGACCGTGACGACTACTGCTTTACCAGTTTTGAGCTAGCACACACCTCTGGAGGAATCGTTATGGCGATGATGTACGCGTGGGCTCGCACCATGCTACAGGTCGCCTATTTCATGCGCCTCCATCAATTGGATACTCGGGTACCTTGTCCAAGGACACATCCAATATTGGACAACAGGTTGGCAAATACATAGCTTTCAGCAACCTTGGCTTCTCGAAGGATCGCCCTGACCAGGTCGTCCTGTTTGACGATTGGCTGAAGGCTGCCAAAGCAAACCCTTCCTCTACCGCCCGAGATGAAGCGTCCGTCGGCCACAAGGTCAGACAGCACCCGGACTCAATATTTAAGGTGTTCCCCGTCCAGCAGCTTTGCGATGCTACAGGTGTGGTGGTAAACGTACCCAAGTGGAGTTTAGGGGCCGAGATATCCAAGCCGAAGGTCACTGTTCAGCAGATGTCAGCTGCTATGGTAACGCAGGACGTATGGGTCTCGAAAAAAAAGATTATCTGGCTACCTCACCGTGTTCGGGCTGTAGCGGCACAATGCTACGAGAGTTCACCGCCGGAAAAAAAGGATAGCGTGCTTGCGTTTCTGAGACGCCACGTCCAGGCTGAAACATTTTTTCTTGACAGCGCCACCGCAGAATTGAACGAATGGGAGACAGAGCTCCATCTCTCCTTCTATGGCATCTCCAAATGTGAGAATGGATCTCTCTACACGCTAGATGACCGCAGATATGTGGCGTCGACATCGATGAGCTTTCGCTTCTCAGGTGATTTTTCGGACAGGTTCTGGACATGCAATTCCTTTGAGCATCACCCCGGGCGACTATCGACAGACACTTTAAGTCAAAGATTGCCTCCGGACTTGGACTCTGGTATACAAGATGAATTAGGCCTGACGGAGCCGTATGAAGAGCCAGGTATTGCAAAGACGCGACAGGCGGCATCCAACCACACGGACTAAGCCTTGGCAGCAGCGCCGAGTCCTGGAGCTGCTGATCTTTAGCAAAATGCTCGAGCAGCTTCACACCAACACAAAAGAAATACTGAAAGACGTGAAAGAATTGGCACTTCGACCCCCAGATTGGAGGAGCGCGTAGAATCCAAAGACAACCCCTTCAAAGCAGCCATTCAAGAAGTGGGGATGTAGAGGACTATTCCTCAATTGCTGCCAAATGGCGAGAATACGTCCAGATTCTTACCGTGGTCGAGGATAATTTGGCAGACAACATCGAGAGATTGCAACAATGGGATCGTCGAGAAGACGACCGCCAGAGCCAACAGCCCCGATGGACCGAGGCTGACAAGAAGAACCACTTCATCACGATCCTTCGCCTCAAGATCCTGACACAGCGTCAAGCGCGGGAAGTTGAAAGGCTCAGACATAGCGTCCGAACCTTTTGTGAATCTCTTCCTGGCCAGCTTGAGAGCATCCGGGATGATATTAGCTTCCGTGGATCCCAAAGCATCAACCTGTTTACTTATGTCACGGTGGTGTTCCTTCCGCTCGATTTTGCCACCGGCATCATGAGCATGATTGGAGCTTGCACTCTTGAAGAATCTGGTGACCTTGTCTGTTGCGGCCTTGGGGATCACCCTGTTTGCCTTACTCAATGCCCCCGTTGTGAAGGCGGCCGTTGCTCGGATCGCTAAAGGCTACCGTCGATCGCTCTTGGGACTTATTCACACCATCTGGCAAACTTTGCAATACTCTTTCTTCTACCCCATCGCGAAACCGCTGTATGGAGTTCGCTATAGCAGGCGTCGAAGGCAAGGTACTACTACTCCTGACGCAGCTCCCTCCACCAAAACAATCAGCCCTCCGGCTCCTGTGCGCTCGCAAGGTCAGAACTATGGTTTGCTGCAAAGACAGAATGACAAGCCCCTAGATCGGGATGATTTATTGGACAAGGCGCATGTTGGTGATCGACAGCAAGTGCGCGCCTGGCCGCAAGAGGCCTCTCTAGGCCGAGATTTGACACTCCTCCGCGCGGATGGAGAGCAAGCACCTGCGGCACAACAAGTGAACGGCAGAGTGGCAGACGAGAAGGGGGCACCTCAAACAGAAGCATGGCATGGAGCTTCTGTGAGAAAGCATAAACACATCATGCGCTTTCGATATGATCGGGCTGTGCAAGAGCTGAAGCCTCAAGGACCCCAGACCACAGTGGCTTAAGCATGATTCTTACAGGCATCTCATGCACGGGCACGTCGACTGAACTGTGCAAGCCATCATTCTAGAGCGAGACGGAGGCGAGGCTCGGCTGGTGGGATCGTAGTTCTCTGCGTGGCCTAGGCGAAAGTAGTCCCAAGACCAACATACTTTCCGATAAAGTCACCTGACTATTCCCCACCTCGAGTTGGAACAAGATCTGACACAGTCCCGCCAGTATTCACGCGGGGTAGTGGACGTACAACACAGCCGTTGCGGCCAACTCAGGCGGATTTGAAGGGGCGCCTTTGCGATGGCACAATTTCCTCTCGACGATGATCACAACAGTTATCGTGCCGTGTGTCTTGCAAACCGTTGCACAAAACATGTCATCACCATATCGTGCAGGTAATCGAGGCATATCAGGAGAAGGGAGAACAAGCTACAATTAGGTAGAGAAGGCCAAATATAGAGAAGGGCCCATTCATTAACGTGTGTTACAAACTGTAGGCAGAGACGTCCATTCACATACGCATGTTGGCCACCTAGACGAAGACCTAGAAGACAAGGTCGAAAGCGTGCAATATAGCGTAGAGCTGCTAGCTACACTCTCTCCTGTTCTAGGAATTATTCCTAAAAGCCTATGTTCTAAGATATGCTGGGTATTGCAGAATTATGCTTAAAGTAGTTGCAAGATCTATTTTAATAAGTAAAAGAGCCTTTAGACTCCTAAATACCTAAGTATATTACCTACCAGCAGGAGATCTTCCCAAGAAGCTTTGGTGAAGCATAAGTAAATGATCTGATAGATCTGCGTCAAGAGCGATTCATGCTGATACTCTAGTTCTCGACTTGCTTAATTCGCAGAATACTGTGCTTTTCCGGCATTCATCGGACCAGCGGTACCGAGGCAACTCAAAGGTTGACGTGATTCGGCCGTAAGACATGCCTCCAAGCTGCGCTAAAGGTCTTAGAGTGTTCAGATCAATGTGGCTGACATCCCCGTTGGTCGCATCTTCCCTCACCCAGAACCTCGTGGCCTTGGTCATGACCATACCCGCGATAGATTGTCCCTTCTGCTCATGATCACCAAACTCCTTGATATCTACAACCTTTCCCTCAATAGAGAAGATGGACTCCTCTACCCTTGATGGACGTACGGTAGAAGCCGGCGCTTCGTGCAGCCCAGATATCTTCCATTCAGACACATCACACGGAGCATCCAAGGATGTTGCGTTGACTGCTTCGATCATGTGCTCGGACACAGTGTTGATCACACATTCCCCGCTCTCCTTCAAATTAACATATGTATCTTTCGCTTGACCAGAACGCGACCCCAAACCCACAATAAACAGTGGCGGATCATGTTCGACCACTTGAAAATAGCTCATCGGAGCGAGATTCTTCTTTAGACCATCTTTAGAATGTGTACTGATGAGTCCGATTGGTCTTGGAGCAATTCCTGAGATCAGAAGATGGTAGTTCTGAATTTTGGTCCGACCAGTAGCATATGGGTCAACTTCCAAGTGACCACCCGTCGAAGATTGGCGTACGATACCATCTCCATATCGCCATTATGGGTTGGGTTGGTTCGTTACTTCGATCGGTCCGTCGGAATGAGCGAAGCTGGAGCGAGTAGCCTGGGCAATTGAGGAGTCTGGCGAATCGTTGACGGTCTTTTCCACGGACGACTCTGACGTCCTCGTTGCATAGAATCTGATCGTCGACCATCGATTCGGTACTGTTAAGTGACGTAGAGACCTATTATGTGGTGAGCAGCCGTGCGCAATTACGAAAGCAGTCGATGTTGATTACCGGCGTAGAGAATGATACATTGCACGTGGAAGCAACGATGTCTCTTATGTACAGTAATGATGGCGATCGGATAATGCAAAAGCCAGTTATTGGGAAAGTTGCATGCACCTCCGCCTTAGTGGAGGCTGTCTCATCTATAAGAACAGATCTCGATAGAGTTGTGTTGTCCACCACAAGGGCGGGTTGTTATCCGATCTTAGGGCGTTGCCACTCGGGATCGTTCCCGAGCGATCTGTGATAACCACAACTTCAACACCGGGCTTACGCCCGCCGGGGTAATTACGTATCAGATGTGGTAGCAACTCTTCTCGCGCTGCAGTCGGCTTCCAGATGCTGTGCCAGGTGCAAAATAAGTCACGGCTCAATTTTCCCTTTGGATATCGACAAAATCCAGGCGATACAGTATGGTCGCTGGAACCGGTGTCACATCACTGGGCCGTGCCTCGATGGGCTATCCGTAATCCTCTTGTTGAGCGCAAGTGGGTGAGTATAGCTCTACCAGCTACAATACTCCAACCTAGTTTTGGCGCACATTCGATTGTTGTATTTTAGCTGTTCACCAACCCAGCTGCTCACCCTAAGTTTGGGTAGAACGATGCTTCGTCTTCTTGAACGCTCAGTCATTTCGATAATCAACATTCCCTCTCGTCGAAGGCGATCTCGTGCATTCCATGAGCGCAAAGTTTCCAATTCTGACGCAGCTGACCCAAAAGAACTATTCACTGTGCGCACAGGCGAAGTTCCATGGAAGCTCGTATTGGCTCCTTACTCCTTGCGTCTATCCAAGTTCGGTCATGTTATGCAAGTACTGCGAACTCGCTCTAATCTTCGATGTTCAGTTCCGCGACGTCTCCAGCCTGATGACTGACTTGCGTTGTTTCCACAGTACTCTCATTACCTTGTGGAGCCACCGTCCTTGTTTCAAAGCACTTGAAGCCCACCAGAGAGACGAACCGATGGTTTTATATTCGCTAGACTTGTGCGAGTTCATGCTAAAACCACCTTTGTGTTGGCCATCGAGTGAACCTGCGCAGGCGCTCCGACTTATCCTGCAATCCTTGTCATTCGTCTCCTGGGTGGCATCAAAGTTGCTGCACCCGTGACAGTGGTAAGCAGGCTCTACGCGGATACACATGACGACTCATCTCAACGACGCCACAGTCACTCTGTACTTTGCCTTCAACATCCTTGGGGCGAGTGTTGCACCATGCAGTCACTGATATTCTGGAGATGCCCCTTCTGAAGTGCTGCTCTGATTGCTGTTCCAGCCCACCTTTCAGCGCTTGCGGTATCCAAGACCTTCGCTCCGTTCTTCACGCCGTAGCGCCCAACTTGAGAACAGGTATTCCACAATTTACACGCTTCGATCCCACGAAAAAAAACGTGAGGAATCCCGCTTACTGATGAACATACATCTAAAATACCAGCTTAAGGCCGCGATGAACATAGGGTAGGGCATTGCATCATACTGACATTGACCGGATGGTCACGGCCCGGTCGCTGGGACATTGCATCGAAGTCGCACCGACCGGATGAATGCGGGCCGGTGTGATATAACAGCGAGGTAGTACCGACAGCTATAAGGGAGAAGGCCATGATTCGATCGAAAGAATTGAGGAGTTACAGCTTTGCGCCCGCAACTATGTTCTATCAATTGAATCCATCTTCAATTGATAGAACTACTTTCTATTCAGGCAGTCTCAGCTCACATCTCAACACGAAACGAGCATTCGACTACCGTAGCCGTGACCCTCAACAAAGGCGTACTTGAGGGCACGTACAACAGCGCTTACGGCCAAGACTATTTTCTTGGAATACCATATGCCCAACCTCCGGTAAACGATCTCCGGTTCCGTCGACCTCAGCCTACTACTGCCTGGAATGGTACCATTTCAGCTAAAGAGTATGGATCATGGTGTTACGGTGCGCAGTCTGGATTGGTCGGGTTTAGCCTGAACTACACACCGCCTATGAGCGAAGACTGCCTGACGCTCAATATTGTGCGACCTGCGCATACGAAAAGGAAAGCCAGATTACCTGTCGCTGTTGGGATCCACGGTGGGGGCTTCCGTGAAGGCGGTTCAGCAGATCAACGATACAATGGGTCATTCCTGGTCAATCAATCAGTGGACATGGGTACTCCGATTATCTATGTCAGCTTGAACTATCGCCTCGGCATATTTGGCTTTCTAGCTGGCCCAGCCTTAGAGCGGTCTGATGACACGAATATCGGACTTCACGATTAACGCCTGGCGCTCACCTGGATTCAAGAAAATATTGCCAAGTTTGGCGGTGATCCAGATCACGTAACAATCTTCGGAGAGTCTGCAGGCGCCGCCTCCGTTGGTTTTCACTTGCTTGCAAATGGCGGCAGAGATTCCGGACTGTTTCATGCTGCCATAGCTCAAAGTGGAGGTCCCTTTTCCTACGACTCCTTCAGTAATGCGACGGGACGATCCCAAGATTTCCATAACGCGCTGCACTATGCAAACTGCACACGTTCCATCGGCGCTTTGAAGTGTTTGAGAAGCGTGTCTGCTGAAAGCCTGAATACAATCGACTTGGTTCACGCCTACCCTATGGTCGACGGTACTCTCTTAGAAGACTTTAGCTCCAAACTCTTTGCCAACGGCGCGTTCCGGAAAGTCCCTCTTCTGATTGGAACAAATCGGAATCAAGGTACAGTCTTCTTCCCACATTACACTCCCACTGGTCGTGTTTCGAATGAAGCGGAATTCATGTCCCTACTTCAGTCCTCGAGCCCTGGAGACCATCTCTCCGACGCCACTCTCAGAGGATGGAGGGATGCATATGAAGTCGCAATCGATGACCCTACAATAGCTGGCTTGGGAACAGTACTCTCGAATCCCGGACCGGAATACGGTGCCTTTTGGGGCGCAAGCTCTCTCTGGCTGGGAGATTCCATGTTCAATGCAGGCAGACGATACGCAAACGAAGTGTGTTCCGAACATGGCATACCTAGCTACAGCTACCTCTTCGACACCGTGACCGCAAACTTCGACCCGAAGATTTACGGAGCGACTCACTTTGCAGAGATACCCTTCGTTTTTGGTAATGTTGAAGCCGTAGGCCACGGTCAGAATCCATTCGCAGCATCTACCTCGCAAGAGGCAGAACAGTTTAATCGTCTTGCCAAGGTGATGAGCCGAATCTGGATCAGTTTCGTTGTTCATAAAACCCCAAATCACTCTGGATGTAAGTGATGTACTTGGTCCTTGGGAAGACCTATTCATTTAGACAGCAGAAAACTCTACTAAAACATTGCAGTACCTAACGGGGCCCATTGGCCTGTGTATTCCGAAACAAATGCTACCAACATGGTTCTAAGCGCAACAACTGGTCTTTACACCACGCCTGACACGTGGAGAAAAGAGCAATTCAAGTCTTTCGTAGATCTAGCGCCAATCCTGCAAAGATAGTAGGCCTTCACGCGGCAGTATGGCTTGACAAATAGAAAAGATAGTCATTTACGTTGGAGGGCGAGTCAAATGGCAAGTAGCTCAGACAGGCCGCAGGGCATTGTCATCCAGCTGTACAGGCTTGAGCAAGTTGGGATAGGATGACAAGTACCACTACAGGCGCGCACTCACTACTCAGGTGCGTTTGAAATACCTTATTAGCTTGATGCTCAGCATTTGGAACAATTAGGTTACTTGCAGGTGCATTCGTTCGAATGAGGACTTTCAGAGTGTTGATCCAGACCTGCTGACCTCAGCGAAGCAATGGGCAAGCCTCCCCCTTGCCAGCCTTTTTTCATTCACTTTGGTTGCGTCATTGCGTTCAGCACAATTCCTTGATAGAGAGGGGTTTCAGAGCCTTCTGAAATGCGACGAAAGGATTCTGAATGCGCTTCATAACCCCTTCGCACGTACGCAGTATCAACAAGTAACTGTGAAGCCTCACAGGAGCAGTTAGTCATAGAATTAGACGTCTTTACTTGTTTAGTTATTGAATAGTGGAAAGGAAGCTGCTGACTTTTGCACATATGCTACCATGCCTGTAATCCGCTAGCTGGTCGTTGGTCCTGGCCCTGTTACGCTGTATCATGCAGATGGGCTACATCGTGAGTAGCGACTGCTGTCTTTGCTTGAATCCTGCAATTGCTGCTCCTTCATCGGTAGATCTTCCTGCTCAACCCCAGCCTGGCGGCAGTGGTTGCGGCCAAGCCCGTTCTAACCTAGGCCAATCTTCACGCACATGGGAACGACTGCGGTCAATCGGCGATTTAGTCATAGCATCTGCACGCCTGATTTTACCGAGCATGGCTGAGCTTACAGCAGATATCACATCGACGCCTTGGTCGATAAGAACTGTGAGGTGTGCTCCACTCGGAGTAGTTGCTGGAGTGTGGTGCCATCGCTGGATATATTTCTGTCTCGGCATTATCTCTGTCGCACTATAGTGTGAACGGACAGATAGGGTTAGTGCATGGGGACTCTTCCCAAGTACAAATACGCGGCGTTGACGTTGTGCAGCTCATCGTCTGTCACGCATTTCCCGCCAGACGAAGAAAAAGACAAGACTGCCGGACAACAAGATTGTTATAGGTAAAGCAACAAGCCCTTTTGAAAATGGATTTGTATCGTCTGGCGCTTCCAATTCGAAAGACAGCCCTTATATAAATCTGCGTGCTGGTGTAGATCTCCACTTCAGGTGGGCCCCCGGCAAAAATGGAATGGTAGCGGGTTCATGCGTAGGAGAATCTGAGGGCGAACACCTTGCTAACACAGAGGCTGTCTCTTGACTTCTGAATTCGGCATGGCCTGGCGTGAATGGTGTTGTAACAAGATTATGAAACGCAATGACGTGCATTGACAAGCAAAGCTGTATAACACCTAGTCAAGCAGCGAAAAACTATACAATAAAGAGGAGAGTCATAGGCTACTTTTCCGCTTTCTATCACGATATGTAAATGTCTTATAAAGTCCCTTCATTATCCAAGCACTCCAAGCGCTCCAACCAAGGCAGCATCGCCTCTGCAGTCCAACACAGTTAGATTAGAGCCACTGGAAGGTGGACACAAACCCGGGCGGGGTTAGCTAGATAGCGCTTACTGCTATAGAACAACAAGGCAGCTTCTGCCAGCTTACCATTATCAAGAATAGCTGCTTCTGGCACAGCAGAGCGATTGCACGCGTTTGTCATAGGCTATTGACATATCAGCCCCGGGTCTTCATACATGTCAGAGAGCGGCACAGTGGGCGCTGAGGAGTACGCACCATGCCATGGAGCCGCACCTAGTGTGCAAGAGGCATGCGAAAAGTCCTTCAGCGTCTGCCTTGATAGGGCTGTAAAGCACGCTAAACAATGCCAGCAAACAATCAGGGTTCAAGGAAGAAGACCTGTGTGCGAACGCGGTTGAAGAATTACACGAGATCAAGAAGCAGAATCTACGCTATAAGCTAGGAAGGCTCTTCCTAAATTGGAATGCTTCCTGGCAAGGCTAATACCTCGCGCATCAGGTCCTCAACGTCTATCCCTGCCTCCCACATTTTGCACTCTTCTGCTTCGATCTCAGCTAACCCCATATCAACAAACTCAATGGCATCTAGCAGGAACGGGAAATCTGGCTGGCGAACTATCTTGTCTGCGCCCTCTTCGGGAAGTAATCCAAAGTACCTCTGGCGCACCCTACGATGAATAGTGAAGTACGGCGATTCGGTGCAAGTGAGGTGACGTTCTTCATTCTTGAGCTTCGGGTGAAGCTTAGGAAGGGACAACAAGATGTTCAAGTGCGGGGATTTGGCCAGTTGAGAGAGGGGGGACAGCGCGGCTCGTTCATTGACGACTGTCCACGAATCTGAAGTGTCGTGGTCAAGCCAAATCCGAACCTTGCGAAGGTATGACAGGCTGCAAAGGCTGGAGCCGAGTTCCAACCAGTCATTGACAAGCGCTTCTATCTTTGGGTCTAATACAGCAGCGTCGTCGAGAAATTCTAGCGATTTGAAGAACTCGACCGGAAGCCTGAGCGTAATGTTCATGTGCGTGAGCTTCTGCAAGAAGAGTGGGAGAACGCTTGGCGGCGCAGCAAATGTGTGTGTTCGGTTGCTGAGGTTGTTGACCGTCCGCACATCAGGAATGTAGGCTTCAGCGCTGCGGATGAGAAGGTCGAGGGACTCATGTCGACTAGGCATAAAAGCAAACGAAGATAGGTAAGGTTTCGGTGTCCGTAACATACATTCTCCGGCACACAAGAAAGAGCTCTTTGACACAGTAGCTCCCTAACTCTCCATCTAGCGCGGCCTCTCTGCATCGCCAATGGGGGCCCCAAGTGGACTGTAGACGCTGAGCCCATACAGCTGTCGAGGATTTAGCGTAGTACTCTCCCTCATCTCGAAGGAGCGTGTTTGGGGGCTCGTATACAATGTGCCGAGCGCTATCAGGGTTTCTGTCGTCATGAGGCTCTACGCAGGCTGCTAGACGGAAGGAGTCACCTTGCAGGCTTACGTGGAACTGAAGGGGCAGCAACGAAGAGTAAATCATATTCCTGATTTTCAGAGGCGCTAATAGAAGCGTGCTTTGTGCTGCAAGCATCGCTGCGTGTCTAGATACGAAGTCTGCTTGCGTGTAGATAAATTCTAGAAAGAAAATCTCGTTGCAAAGTGAGTGGAGAGCGTTGACAAAACCTTGCCTTAGGTTTGACATGCAATTGCTCCGCCACAATTTAACCGCCGCTGATGGCCTTGGCACTTGAACCCATGAATGGGTGTGAACTCACTGTATGACAGAACACTCGGCACGTTGCGGTACATACTCTGTGTAACACGACACCGAACATTTAAAATGCTCCGACTGGGGTCCAATGGCCCGAAGATTGGTTTGATCATTATATTCACAACTCCTTGCTCCTAGTGGCCTCCACTGTCTTTCGGTGAATACGCAGCTGATTCTCCCTGGGTATTTGATATACGACCATGCTGCCATATCTACCTAGTATGCGGACCATACTTTTATGTCCCTTCCGTCGTTTTCTTTGACCGTTTTTGAGATATTTATCATGGCTTTGGTGCGTCAATTGGACTTTGGATCGTCAAAATGATAATCGAACGAAAAGAAGTTCTTGCGGTTCTTAGTGCGTTGACGGAGGTAAGGTGCGTTGCACATGGTAATCCTGAAGCCTGCCTCGTCTAAGTCGAGATCTGTTGTGAAAGGATCACGTGTGAACCGTCTGCAAAGACATTTCACGTTAGCTGCTGTCGGTACTGTTGCAGCGTAGGATGGCGCAGTTGGGCGCATATTAAGAGCGGGTGCCTAGAGAGCTGCAATTCTGAGTCCGACACTAAGTTCCTCAAACATACACGATAAGTCCTGTTGATGTGCGAAATATCAAGCTCAAAGTTCACCTGCTGTTTTCTACGTTATACTGTTGCATATTCTCCTGCAACCCGACTGCCTTATCGTTGCTGCGACTCCACGCTTGTTTACGATGAAGAGGATAGGATAGATTCGACTATTGCAGACCTTGCGACACTCGCCCTGGTGGATGCGGTGGATTGGCCCTAGATGAGTTGATGCTTGGGTAAAGCTAGGAATTCGAAAACCAGGCTCATCTGTCGTCTAGCGACTTCATCCTTGCCCGTTCATGTTGATGCTCAGAGCATGAACGGTGAGTTAGCCGCTCGCACTTTCAAGCTAGTGGCCCACCGCAATGCTGGCAGTTGTCTCGACAAGCGCACCGGCAGTCTTTCTTTCCTGCCTCCTCTTCCGAGCAAAGCTCACCATCCTGAACATACCCTGGTCGAATACCTGGGAGGTCTCGTCGATCGAAAGCCCACTAACTTCGGGGTAGAAGATGAAAATTAAAATCCAGCCAATGAAACAGATAGCAGCATAGAAGCCGAATGTACCAGACGGAGTGAGGGAGTGCATCTGCGTGAGGAAAGTAGATGATACAATGACGTTGGAACCCCAGCAGGAGCAGGTGAGCCACATGGTTCCCATTGCACGGACGTCCTGGCTGAAAAAGTCGGTACTCATCCACGCGGTATTACCGACAGAAACGCCGTAGGTCACGACGAAGAAGACGATAAACACAAGAACCACAATGGCTGCAGACGATATCTCCTTCTGCTCCAATTCAAGTGTCGAAGTATTGACAGGAATCCAGTGGAATGCGATAGCGACGGACATCAGCCCAACGCCCATACCCCAGGCTGTTGAGACGAGGATCTTCCGGCGTCCCCAGGGGTCAGCAAACATCGCATTGATGAACGTCATGACGAAATTCGTGCCGGCAACGACGAGGCCTACGGCAACAGGGTTTCGAAAGCCGACGAGAGCAAAGAGGGTCGAGGAGTAGTACATGAGGGTGTTGAATCCGGACATCTGGCTCACAACCATCAAACCGCAAGCGACAACCAATGCACGGAAGTTCCTAGGATTGGTGTGGAGCTCCTTAATGATTTGCCAGCGTGTCTTTCCTTCGGTCGCGTGCTCAGCTTCGGCCATCGAGATCTTGATGAGCTTGATCTTGTTTGCAACCTGCTCCGATGTCGCCTTGTGGAAGACACGGTGGAAGACTGCAGCAGCCTCCTCTTCGCGACCTTTGACAATCAATTGACGAGGAGATTCTGGACAGAAGGGGAGTAGACAAGCCAAGACAATGGATGGAACACCTCCAAGTCCAACCATGTATCTCCAGCCGTGAGGAACGTAGGCAAAGCCTGCGCCAATACCATAGGATAGGACCTGGCCACCTGTGATGCTCATGTTGTTAAGACCCTGAAGCTGTCAGCACCATTCTTCTGAACGGACTGACTGGAAAGCTTACAATCATGCGACCGCGATATTTGGTAGGAGCAATCTCCGCGATGTACAGTGGCGCGATCATAGCAGCACTGCCAACACCAAGACCGACGACTAATCGACCGACACACATCTGTGCGAACGAGTATGCGGCGGCCTGAATCAAGGCGCCAACGGTGAAAAGGACGCAGCCAATGTAGATGCCGGTCTTGCGACCAAACCTATCTGCATAGACTCCAGCAAGGATAGCACCAAAGAAGGCGCCTCCAGAGCATAGGGAAGTGATTGCCTCTTTTTCCTGGTTGTTCATTAAGCGACCGTCGAGGTCTTTGCCGAGGGATACCAGGACCGCGGAGACTAGAACAATCAACGTGTGTCACCCCTAGATGGCGATGTTCAACATACTGATACCAGTATCATAACCAAAGAGAGCACCAGCGACTGAACAGGTGATGGTGACGAGCCAGACGAAGCGGTGCACAGGCGTTTGTTCAATGGTATCTAGCTCGGCGATCGTAATAGCAGCTTCGTCGCCGCCATGTTCAAGAACGTTTTCCTTGTAGTTGACCTCCAAATTCTCCTTCTCAAAAAGTGCGGGGGCCATGATATTGATTGAAGTAGGTACGGTGGAAGTGGGGAACGATGGTCATAGAGGTCGAGCCACGTGTTAAGCGAAGTGATCCGATGATCTGGGGAACTATAACCTGGGGTAAAGTGGACCTTTTGTAGACTTGAGGCTCGTTACTCGCGATCCAGTCTTGATCTGACATTTGATGGTCGCAACGGATCTTCCTACTACGTTGTGATAGTGTGGGCGGAACTCAGACTACGCACGAACGACCGAGACCGTGGCGGACATCTAGCTGGACCCGACAGAAGAATACTGCCTCAACCGCGAGGTTCCAGTCTTCAGCTACGCGACATGTGGAGTGGAGTTGGATAGATGTAGGACCGTGCTATTGGCTGCTGCCATGTATGCGGGGGTGGAGTCCTCAGGATGCGCGGGAAGATTTCCTGGGGTACATTCACTCGGTGTATCTTCGGGGCTCCAACTCGGGAACTATTCAAGGCGGGGTTATGAACCCCTTTAGATAGCGTCGATAGCTCGATGGAAGCCGTTGGAAGTGCGGGAAAATCATCCCCGCAGTTCTATGTGAACACGTACTCGAGGAAAGCCACCCGGAAAACCACACCTATTTGGCCGACCAACATCTCCATCATCGGAACCCAACGAAAGTGAATGAGCTGCGGTAAACAGAGATGTGCGTGCGTTACGAAAGTTTGCCCATATTATATTTTCGCCCTACGATGGCAGATATATGAGCTGTTTTACATAACATTGCCACACTGCAACAAAATCCTTGCGATCCGACTTGCTCTGGAACCTAATCTCCAGCTCGCTATACCCGAAACGGTTGAGATCACCGACTCGATTATGGCCCGCACGCCCGAATAGCGACCTAGTCGATACGTTCGATGTCCTCGACGCGATGGAGGTCTGGGTCCCCGTCCGAACCAGGCCTGGGATTGCGGGAGAAGGGGGAGGGCTTCGTGCTGACTGCCCTGAGTCTCTTCTTGATGTTGAAGAAGCGTCTGCAGCCGATAATACTGATGTGGTAGATGACTTCCGCCGTTGGAAAAGCTTGTCTCTGTTCCACCGTCCCGGGTCTTTCGAGAAGACCAAAGTCAGCCTATCGCTGCTTTTCTTACATGCATCATCGGTCAGCCACTGAAACACGTAGTGAGGTTCTTCCACCCAATGCGCTCGTTCATCTGGTAGAGCGCTGGTGTAGAAGAGTAGAGCCAGCACGTCCACGACGTTGCCGTTATGCTCTTCTGACCTTTTCCAAAGGCGAACGTTCTTCGAACGACACTCTGGCTTATTCAGATTAGATGACACTGCCAAGACGCATCGATCGAACAGTAGCTCCGCCTCTTCCACGCCGTTGTTCGTATACAAGAGAGTCTGCATACTGCTGCTAGCCTCTTGACTGGGAAATGTGTATTTGATGTCCGTACACCGCTTGTCGAGTCGACCGTACGATGCTCGCGGGAAGTCAATGGACACATCGCCGTCAGGATATGCTGTCGTGAGCGGAATGCTGGGACCTGTTGCTGGAAAGGTCTGTGTGACCCATACCTTGACCTTGTCGCCGGAACGATACACTGAACGAATGGCGAGGCCTGCGTCTTCGGTATGTCGCCAATGAGTGTCGCACTCTCGAGACTCTGGGGGTGCCGATAGTGTCTTTCGCTCAACTTGCACCTTGCGACAAAGCGGTTTCCAGTCCAGAGCACTGTCTCCAAGAGCGAGAGTGACGAGAGACTTAGCAGAGAGGTGAGACCGGAGGGAGTGCGAGAATCCGAGGTCAGGCGTGGTCTCGGCCGTGACAGAGGGAGAACGTGTAGATGTAGGTGAAGCGGCAGAGAAACTCGATTCTGAAGTTGTGATCGAAGGCACCCGATTAATCAGTGCCTGGCCAAAGTATGACTCTTCTTGCAAGCTACTTTTCGGGGACGCCTTGTGGGATTGTGTAATGTCGCCAGGACGTATTGTCGCCATAGAGTCGCTCATACCTGCAGGTATGTCAAATCTCGAGAAGTTCTCTGAAAACTGCGTATCAAGAGTGTATGTGCGCAACGGAGCTGGTGGAAGGCTCCTCATCTCCTGTCGCACCGCGTCGCTCGGCGCAAGATGCGTACGTCTCTCCACTGCCGTTCTTTTCGCTCGGTTCTCCTCAATCACGATGGCGTCCTCTAGTTCTCTTCGTAGTCGATAGAGCGCAGCGGCGGTTTGTACATCCCCACTCGGCGCGGCTGCTGGTGTGTTGCCCAGGGACAGAGGTCTTGTGAGACCGGCTTCTTGTGCGATGCGATCGTCTTCGCTTTTCAGCCAACGACTAAAAACAAGCCATTCCTGGTACAACCCATCTGCTTCATCTGTGGCGGGGAGAGCTCTTGGGTCTGTGCGCGAGGAACTTGCGAAGGCGTTCGAGGTATACCACTGCCCGCCGAGACTCATCGACCGGAAAGGCGCGTTGTCAAGCAGTCGTTGAGTTTGTTTCGTCGCCTCAAGATGTAAACGACTAGCAGGTACAGTCAGCTTTGCACTCACGTGCCTGGCAGAGGAAACACTTACAGTTGCAGGAAGGAAATACACATCTGCAAGGCCTGATAATGGCCCGAGATCTGCTTTCGCAACCCGTCGATCTCCTTCTCTTTCCCCATATACTTGATCGTGTATACCATCTTGCTAAGATTCATCTTCTTGTCTACTAGGTTCTCCGCGTACGGCTTGATGCTCTTCTCGCATCTGTCGATCGTGTCCTTGAAGTCCTCGAAAGGAAAGGGCAGCGGCTTTCCATACTCTCTCATGAGCTCATCCAACTCCACCAAGCACTGATGGAATGCCGTGAACTCACGCACGAGACCTCCCACCTGAGCCTCCGAGTTCTCGTTTGCATCTTCGATGATGTTAGCGACCAGTCGAAACGATTACGGTCACGTACAGCATACCTTTAAACGCCAGGTAGACTCTTGTGGAGACCTCGACTAACTTCACCACATCTGAAGGGCTGAAACCGAACGACATGGTCTTGGATCTGCGCCGCGCTGGAGCGCAGCTTAGACCGAGTCAAAGCTTCCCATGCAATGGCGGTGGGAACTCAAGCACCTGAAGCCGCTGTCACCAGAACACCGGGCTACCTTGGAGAGCGAAGAAAGACAAAAGCAGATGTAACTTGGAAGACTGGCAGGCCTACCCCTAGGGGTAGACCGCAGTGGTGGCTCAGCAGGATGTCTGACACCCTGGCGCAGGTCAGGCACGCGCCTGCTGTCAAGCTTATCGAAGCCAGACGGGCCCTGAACCACTGTCAAGGCTTAACATGGATAGCGCGAATCGTAGGGTCGCTGTGGGGCGCAGCGCGCATGGTCTGTGGGTGCGGGTGCAGCCGAGCAATGACAGGGCGGGTCACCACCACGTGGGGACATGAACCGCAAACCATGAACGTCGAAAGCGAGCATTACGACCACCCCGGCCGCCACAACTCGCAATGAGTAGCTCCCCTTGCTTCAGAGCTGCTATTCTGAAAAACATCTCATCCAGTATATTGCACGAAAAGCTCGCAATGAGTCGTCCAGACTGCTCCAATACGGTGCCGAAGTCGCTGAAAGCTGAAGCGTAGCTGGAAAGAGTGACCGCACAGTTTGACTGCGGGTTGAAATGAGGCTTTGCACCCTATCATCTATAGGGCCTGACGCCACCGACAGCCATAAGCGACGCAATGCCCAAGAATGGACGCAGTAGAGCGAAGGGGAACTATCCGCGAGAACAAATGAAACACTTAAGCTCACCGGTGAGCCTTCCCGGCGATTGAGGCACTGCAGTAAGTGTGCCTTGCTCAATACTTTGAAGAGTGGTTGGTGACTTGTGTCAGGCGTGATTGTATGTTATGAGACACGATGGCCCAGTGCAAAGTCAGGCTTCTGCAGATGCGCATCAACAATATATACTGACCAAATCGCGACAAAAGTACCAATAACTGCACAGCAGTGTTCGAGTGCGCTTTAAAGAGCTCCAAGAGATGGGTGTTCGCAAATGGATCGAGCGTCCGACCGTTCGAGGTCACCATGTTGGTGTTGAAGATTTGACAGAGGGCCAGCAAGGCGTGCCAGTAAGCCAGACTTGCCATCGACACATCCACACAACACACGCTAACGAAGGCACAGGAATCGAAACGGCGGAAATGGGCATTACAAACTATTGATGCATCGCCATTCCAGGCGTGGGTCGTTGTCGTCGCGGGTATTGGTTTTCTGACCGATTCATTTGGCCTCTTCGCGCTCAACGTCGTGACGCCTATGATCGGCTACGTGTACTGGCCTGACAATCTCGACAAAGATGGCGTCCCTCAAGTGCCCTCTTCTGTAAAGACGGCGATGATGTGCTCGACGCTGGCCGGGACGATGATTGGGCAAGTCGCGTTTGGGTTCGCGGCTGACATCTTGGGGCGGCGGAAGATGTACGGGTTGGAGCTGGTGGTTATTATTGTCGGCACAATGCTGCTGCTGATGAGTTCGAGTGGCGAGAAGAACAGTATGAATGTGACTGGGTGGCTCATTGCATGGCGCGCAGTCATGGGTAAGTCCGCACATGCCAATCCCAACTCCCTCCGCGACGAGCACCCCACTAACAATCGCAGGCATCGGAATAGGAGCAGACTACCCTCTCAGTGCTGTGATTACAGCCGAGTTTGCGCCTCGCAAATTCCGCGCACGCATGCTGAGCTGGGTGTTCTTTGCTCAGCCAATGGGCCAACTGCTCGCCAACGTACTGTCCTTGGCGGCCGTCGAGGGCTACAAGCCGTACATTACCAACGCCAACAAGTCGTGCTCGGTCAACGGAAATGACGACTTGGAATGTTTCCGCTCCATCGATCGCTTATGGCGGTTGGTCATTGGAATTGGTATCGTTCCCGCGGTCTTGGCGCTCGGCTTCAGGTTCACAATCCCTGAGTCTCCACGATACAAGCTGGACATCCTGCAGAATGCATCCACTGTGTACGAAGATACTAAAAACTACTACGGAGCGCCGGAGCTAGACTCAGAGCACGGTGAAATGGAGGTTTTGCCTGCATCGAGCCAAGGCCAGCGAAGAGCGTCCACATCTTCCGAAATCGCCCCGGATGATGTCGTCGACAGCGACAGCGATGATGAAGGCAGATCAAGTGCGGCCTTCGCGAGACCTGCCACAACGTTGAATGACCAACTTCCACCAGGTGACCCAAACTACATCCCTCCGCTGGCTTCTTGGGCGGACGCCAAGAAATTCTTCATCACCGAAGGGAACTGGCAATACTTGCTCGGAACCTCACTGGCATGGCTATTCCTTGACTTCGCATTCTATGGCCTTGGACTTTCGTCACCACAGATTGTCAGTCACATCTGGCAGGATCCCAACGACGGTCGTCCGAACGTGTTCGCCTCGTTGCGGGACAACAGCTTACACACCCTGGTCATGGTCTCGATTGGAACAACGATTGGTGGTCTCCTGATGATCAAGGTGATCAAGTACGCTTCGCCCAAAGTCATCCAGTTCTGGGGGTTCCTTGTGCTCTTCGTGCTGTTCATCGTGACAGGCAGTGCGTGGACGAAACTTTTAGACTCGAGCAGATCTGGCTTGATCGTGCTGTACGTGCTCAGCCATATTGCGTTCAATCTTGGACCAAACGTCACCACCTTCATCGTGAGTACCGGTCTGTCCACCGTTGTTGCCATAGCTCACAGTTCGTAGATACCAGCGGAAATCTTTCCAACGCGGTATAGATGTGCGTGCCACGGCATTGCAGCTGCAGCTGGGAAACTTGGTTCTTGGATCGTCCAAATTTTTCTCGCGTATGCTTTCCAGAACGACGACCAGGGCGAGCAGTATGACTGGGAGCGCGAGAACTTCGGTCACGTCTTGCAGGTAATGAGCGGCTTCATGCTGGGCGGAGCGGTGGTGACATATTTCCTTGTTCCGGAGACGCGGGACCACGATAACAAGAGTCGGACATTGGAGGTGCTTGCTTGTGGAAAGAAAGTCATCGATGAGCTGAACAGGCAGCGGCAGAGAGAAGATGAGGAAGAATGATGGACAAGTTCGGATTTCGAGCAGAGATGGTGAATGAAAAAGTTTCCTGCACCAATGCACGGCCAGCGTCGCTTTGCACTTCCGGGGTACAATCACGGATATCGTGAGGGGCGAGGTAGTTTGTTTGCTTTTTGTGCGCACCATTCCAGCAGCGATGCGACACGCCAGCGATGCATGCTCCACTCATGTGCAGACGGCGGCTAATGTTGATCCCGCACACAGGCGACATAAAGCTTACGGTACACTCTTCACCGGTTTCAAGTTACCCAACAGCTCACTCAGAGAATAAGTACTCGCGCACAAATCCCATCTTTCCGTTGACTATTTGGCTAAATAGCAAAATGGGTTTGGTGGAATGGTGGAACGCAAAGCGTGGCCACGGCAAGTCATCCCGACATGCCAAGGCTGCGCCCGCCACCTCGAAGCCCGCATCAGTCACACCCGGCTCCGCTCCTGCTCCAAATACCGAACCTTCTATCGCTGTTTCGCCTACGACCAGTCCTGACTTGCGTGAGCGATTGTGGACTACAGCTTACAGCCAGGCTAAAGCGAGTAATCAGAAATTGGTCAACGCGTACGAGGTCATTCTGTCGACTCATCTTCCAGGAAAGGATGCCGATCCAGCGACCGATGCACTAAAGCAGAACGACATCGCGCAACATGTCGGCGAGAGACAGAAGCAGATGTACGAACTCCTACAGGTCGGTCTGCAGAAAACGAAGGAAACGACAAGTCGCAAAGAGAAGATCGGAGACAGCATACAGTCCGTTCAGATATTCAAGGGTGTTGTAGATAAGGCAATTCAAGCATCACCACAGGCTGCTATTGCCTGGGTGGGTGTTTGCCTTGTACTTGAAGTACGTACTTTTGAAGTGATCAACTGCCAGGGCTGACATTCACTTCCCAGATTCTAACGAATGCCTCCGCCGAAGCCGTTTCTAACCGCGAAGGCATTGACTATGTCGTACTTCGAATGGAGTATTATTGGAATCTATCAGTTCTGTTACTGGACAAAAATCTGAAGCAAGGGAATCTGCAAAAGTCGAGAGACGATCTCGAGAGCAGCATCACTCAGCTGTACTCAAAACTACTCTTGTACCAGATGAAAAGCGTTTGCTACTATCACCGCAGTCGACTAGTGTCATGGCTGCGCGATTCGATCAAGCTCGAAGGTTGGGATGGTCAACTCAGCGATGTTGAGGCAGCAGACCAGAAAGTCCAGCTGGACATGATACAATTCACGACAACCAACATACAGCAGGAGCTAAACGCAATGCAAGGATCATCCGAGTCACTCAGAATGGAACTGTTTGGGATCCGAAGAGCTATTCAAGAACAGACGATGCAACAGAGCACCCGAATCACTCAATACGATGACGACTGCGTTCGAGACCTGTACATCACCGATCCACACGCCGATATGAAGCGCATCACAGCGTTTAAAGGTGGCCTGATAGATGATGCATATCGTTGGGTGCTTACCAACGATGCATATCAACGATGGCAGGATGGGCAAAATCACCGCCTACTGTGGATATGTGCTGACCCTGGCAAAGGAAAGACAATGCTACTTTGTGGGATTGTGAAAGAGCTGGAAGATTCCCTGCCAAAAACTGCTCTCGTTGCGTACTTTTTCTGCCAAGCAACAGAATCAAGCATCAATAGCGCTACTGCCGTACTGCGTGGACTGTTGTACTCGATCATTGACAAACGACCTGCGCTACTCCCGCACATTCGCAACGAATACAAACGCAAAGGCAAGGATCTTTTTGACGGTCCGAACGCTTGGGTATCCCTTCGGGAGATCTTTGAGAACATGTTAAAAGACTCTAGCATAGGCCCTGCCTGCATAGTCATTGATGCGCTTGATGAGTGCGTCGATGGTCTAAATGAGCTACTTGACCTGATAAGTACTCAGTCGCCAATGTTGTCAAATGTCAGGTGGATTGTATCTAGTCGCAGCTGGTCGCTCATTGAGCGACGATTGAAAACGGTTGCTGAAAGTTTGAGCCTTGAGGAGAACCCGGAGGCTGTATCGTCAGCTGTCCGCATCTTTATCCGTGACAAAGTGGCCAAGTTAGCCGAGGACAACGACTACGAGAGATACGACAAGCTTCTTCAAGGTCAAGTTTTAAGCCACCTGACATCGAACGCAAATGACACGTTTCTGTGGGTAGCATTGGTATGTCAATATCTTCAAGACAGGGAGAATTTCGAAGTCCTCGATGTGTTGAGGTCTTTCCCGCCAGGTCTGACCACACTCTACGAGCGCATGATGGAGCAGGTCGTCACGTCCAATCATGCTGAGCTGTGCAAGCAGATTCTGGCCACCGCTGCGCTTGTATACCGACCGCTTACACTGTTGGAGCTGGTGAAGCTTGCTGATTTACCAGACGAGATTTCGAAGAGCGAAGCAGCGGTGCGGAGTCTCATACGTCTGTGTGGGTCATTCTTGGCTGTGCGAGAGAACACAGTCTACTTGGTGCACCAATCCGCTCAGGACTTTCTAGAGAAATCCCCAGACATCTTTCCACAAGGATCGCAAGCTGGTCATGTCACCATATTCTCGAAGTCCCTCGCAATCATGCCCAGTTCATTGGTGAGAGACATGTACGGTCTTCAAGATCCGGGAATTTCCATTGAAGGCGTACGAATCCCGGATCCTGATCCACTGCCAGCGTTACACTATTCCTGCGTCTACTGGATCGATCATCTGTGCGCGTCTCAGACAAGTCATTGCATACAAGGTAGCGATGAGCGGCAGCCTACTGATGACATTGAAAGATTCATGAAGCAGATGTACCTCTACTGGCTAGAAGCTCTCAGCGTGTACAAACAAGCCGTAGCTGGCGTGGTTTCCATGAAGAAACTCAACTCCCTGGTTAAGGTATTACACAACTATTGACGTAGCCTCTTGACAGATGCTGGCAGTTCAAGACGCTACAAGCTGCAGAGGAGCTGTCCGAGCTAGTCGAAGATGGGGAGAGATTCCTCAAGTACCACCAAGGTGTCATTGCGAGCTACCCTTTGCAGACATACGTGGCCGCGCTGTTATTCAGCCCAACGAAGAGCCCCATACGGGTGACCTGGCGTCATGAAGAGCCAGAAGATATCGTTATCAAGCCAGCAATGAGCACTAGTTGGAGTGCATGCCTGCAGACCCTCGAAGGCCTTGACATGGAAGTCATAGCAGTGGGCTTTTCAAATGATCCGAAGTCGAACAGACTGGCGTCATTCTCAGACGACCATGTCATCAAAGTATGGGATGTAAGCACTGGCTCCTGTCTGCGTACATTCGCTGAACTCAAAGTACCCAATAAATACGAGGGACTAATTCAGTGTGCTGCGTTCTCGCATGACATGGCTACCCTGGCAGTGGTACAAATGCATGAGCATACAGTGCATCTTTGGGATGTAAGTTTCGGTACCTATCTCCGGACGCTCTTCGGTCACAGTAGCCCTATAATGGACTTGAGTTTCTCCCATGACTCCAAACTGGCGTCTGGATCAGACGATGGTACGGTGAAAGTGTGGGACGTGAGCGGCTTGTGTTTGAGGACTCTCGAAGTGGATGACCAAGCCATCTCGTGTGTTGCGCTCTCCGCTGACGCAACAAAAGTGGCGGCAGGCACAGGACATTGTCTTGTCAAAGGATGGGATACGAGCAGCGGTACGTGTCTGCAGAGCATAAATTGTCACATTGGCACGCGGATCACATCTGTAGCCTTGTCACCTGACTCGAAACTGCTATCTTTCGCATGTTCGACAACAATCGAACTCTGGGACATCGTCGAAGGTGTGCGTCTGGATAATAACTTAGGCCATGGCATCGAAGTCACCTCGGTCAAATTTTCACACGATGCTAAAAGTCTAGCATCGGCATCATATGACAGCACGATCCATATACGGGACTTGAGCAACGGTGCACATGTACAGATTCTTCAAGGTCATGCTGATACTGTCTCTGACATAGCTTTCTCGGATAATACTTCTCACCTGGCATCGATATCACGCGACGAAACTGTGAAAGTCTGGCAAATCAGCAATACAAGTTCTGTCAATACAGTCGAGCGCCACAACGTTAAGATCGACACCATGATCCTGTCGAACGACTTAACAAGGCTGGCGACAAAATCTGTCGACGGCGTCCTTAAGATATGGGACACGAAAAGCTTTACATGTTTGCAGACGCTAGAGGTTCAATTTACATCACGATACCTATTCTTCCCATTGGCCTTCGACTCCACCAATTCCTACCTGATCAGCGAGGACCATAAAATTCCCATCGGCAATCCGAGCCCTTCATCTAAAACAACTGTTATTGGCGCTTCGTGGCAGTCGTCGTGCCGGGGCACCAGCATCAGTGATGATGGAGTGTGGGTACAATTCGAGGGCAGAAAAGTGTTGTGGATTCCGAAAGAGTACCGGCCAAGACTGTACAGGTCACCTTACAATCGTTTCATAATTCGAGGCAGCAATGCCGTTGTATGCAGTAGAACTGGCCTGGTCTGGGCTTGTGAGCTGTCCATGCCTTGCACACGGGACTGTAGCAGTAGCTATTTTGCTTCCCTATTACGGGGATTGGAAAGGCCTACGACGCACAGCTCAGGTATGTAGAGAATGAATCACGCACTGCCCTCCTCACAAGTGTTGCAGAAGAGAATAGTTAGGTAGCATAGGCCTAGGGGTGCGGCAGAGTGCAAGGAACCTGAGGCTGACAAAGACCTGCTGAAGTTTCATAGGTACTAAAGAGAAGATGTCTAAGGATCGAGGGCAGTGAAAGTGTAGGTAGAGCGTTATTTACTTGCGTACTCTGAAAAATTTGGACGCTCATTTCACATTCGTCTAGCAAGGCTACGCCGTAGGCGAGCGTGTCTTTGACAACAAGCCACACGGTGTCGAGCTATGAGGTGACAAGGAAATTACCGGATCAGTCGAGTTTCAGGCACAGGCGGAAGTGGCGCGTTAGCATGTGTGCTGCAACGAAGACGTACGCAAAGACCAGTGATGTTTCTCTCGGTATCTCTGCCTGTGTCATCGCTCCTTGCTAGCGACTTAGAATAGTATCTGCACGCTGAAACTTGCCATGCCATGCTGCCATTGATGAAGTGCGCTATAGTTTTATGTGGGGTTCAAATGTACTATACTTGGAAACCCCACGAGGAGGCGTGGGTGTGAGGTTTGGACCTGTATGCAAGAGGAAGGGACAACGTACTCTCTTCTGCCGGAAGCACACCAATCAGCAGAGATCACTGACCTTGCGGTACAGAAGAGAAGGCAATTAATATGTTGTACAGGGTCGAATTGTGTGTTGAACGCTAGCTAAATAGATGAAATCGGTAGTAGATGCAGGACACCCAAATCAGTGCGAGGACGATAGAGGGTACGCGGCCGCAGAATGTGTGCACCCTTGACCACATGGTCGTTTGTTGAAAGGTATTCGTTCGAAACAAATACAACACTCAGCAATGATACATAGCAATATCAAAGATTACACAGATACCCGAAATATCTCTAAACTAACTGATCTGACCTCTCTCTTCCATGTACAGATACTTTAAGATCTTAATTTCCTCTCCTGTAAGACTACTACAAAATATCAACCCCTACAAAACTACAATCTATCCCCCTCCTCCTTACTTACAACCTGCAAGTCCACAGCCTAGCAAAACACTACTACAGCTCTCTACGCTACAATTCAATCTCACCCTACTCCCTCGCATAACGACAAGCAAGCCAACCCACAATACATTCCTAACCACCACGCAAGTACCCTAGAAATTATCTATACCCCTTGCAAGCCAAAACATCTTACAGTCTCCTTGTTTCTAGACATAGCTTGTACCTACACACCCCTACACCCCCTCCCTGCCTCCCCCCCTTCCCGGTCCCCTTCTGCTACTCTACCCTCACTTCCAACCTAAACGCCTATTCTACGCCGCTGCTACCAATCTGCCAATCCACCAATCCACCAATCCACCAGTCTACAAAACACACTCCAAGCCTCCAGCTGGACAAAAAAAGAAAGGTAACTACAACCCACGACCCACATCGAAGCATCACCTACACTGCCTTGAATACAACCTAAACATGCAGAGTACGCAGAGTACGCAGAGCACGCAGAGCACGCAGAGAATGTTAGTCCTATAGGGGTGTAAGAAGTTTGAACCACAGGACATGGCATTCGCTGTTGATAGCGAGAAAAGGAAGGCGAGGAGTACAGTGGTATCTACCTAGACCAGTGACAGAGTAGATGTATCTGCATAGAGCTTTATGACGTTGATGAGATGTTGATAGAGACTGGTTTTGTTGCCCACTTTTTCACGGAGAGGAATAATTATAAGCTAGAGGGAATCTACGTGGGCCTTGGAACGCCACATCAGACATTATACAACGTTTAATTACCATAAACTAATACATTAAGAGGACTAGCTTGATTGTAACAACAACCTCACTTCCCCGACCGCTCCACATCTCTCCCGCCGTTCCCCCGACTCCCTCTCGTAGTGACCCTCGCCATGAGACTCGGCGCCTCGCGCTCCTTGTCCATTTTAGCCTGCCAGTCTGCCTCCGCCTGTGCAGCGTTGTTCTTCGTCCGTATCGTGTTCCAGCGCATAAAGTAGCAGCAAGCGGGGAAGAGGAGCGTGTCGATGGCGACCCAGGCGGCCAGGACGCCGAAGTTGCGGCCGACGTGAGATTGATCGAGGTCGAAGAGGGTGGAGCGTGTGAGCTCGACGACTGGTTTGTCAGCACGAAATACATGAGGTGAGATGTAAAGGAACGTACTGTTATGCATCGGCCACGCGTAGCCCCATCTGTAGAACGACGGGGCGAGGTCGAGCGCGTAGAATCCCGTCGCGACATTAGTGATGACCCAGAAGATAAGCCAGAGGGCAGTCCAGGGCGTGCCGAGGAGCATCGCCATATTTTCGCTTGCGAGTCCAAAGGCAGTCATACCCAGCCAGTTGATCATCCAGTACACGACAAACGTACTGCGTCCGTAGGCGTTGGGGTTGGTGGCAGGCCAGACGTGGCTGGCGGGCTGATTGGACATGGGCATGAGGAAGGCGAGGCTAATGAAGCTGTAGACGAGGGAGAGGAAGAAGTAGCTCATGACAGTTGCGATGTAACGCCAGGCAATGAGGTGGCGGAAGAGCAGCGGTGGATGGCCTTTGGGCGAGAGGTACTTCATGTGGATGGGCAGGAAGAAGGTGAAGCTGAAGAAGGAGATGATGATGAGGTAAATCAGACCAATGCTGACCGCGGGTGTGGCAACTGGTGGACCAAAGGGACGCAAGTCGTAAGTGGTGAAGTCGATGCCAGGGGACAATGCGCGGGGCGCGTCAGTGATGCGGAGAGCTGCCAGATCATCTTGGAGATGGCGGATCCACGAGGCACCGAATGTGGAGACGACGCGTTTCTGGAGGGCGTTCAGGCTCGGAAGAATGTAGGACGACGTGACTATTTGGTCACGAGCTGTGCTGTAGATGACCTGACAGGCTCCAGCGGGGTCGTAGCTGGCGTTGCCCTGTCTGATGGCCGTGTCCAAGATAGCCGTGGCATTGGGGTTGATGATGACCGCAGCCCAGGCGTGCATGTCATACACAGCTTCTCTGACATTGAGGGGGTCGTTGGCAAAGTCCTGCGGTGAGCGGAACATGTATGTGGGCACAATACCACCCGCTGCTGTCATGTTGTTGATCGCTGCTAAGACGAAAGGGCCGACAAAGGGAGTAGCGCCGGTGTATGGCGCGACCTGGCCGTCAAAGTCGACCACGAGGATCTTGAGATGTTTCACGTTGTCGTTTTGCCGGAACAAGGCGCCCCAGAAAAGACACAGGATAACCATGATGGCGATGGCCAAGATGAGGTCTGGATGTGGTTAGTCTGGTGTTGGTGAAAGTCGAAAGAGATGCTCACTTGTTCGACACCACAACTTGAGCACGTGCAGTCGCACACCAGCCTGGCGGGTTAGCTTGACTACTTTTATTTCTTGGACACATCATACCATCTGCCAGTGCCAGAAGCCCACGGGGGGACGTGGCACGGCATTGCTCGCACGTCTTGAGCGGCGAGTGTTGATGTTGGTCAGGGCCGGGGTGACGCCACGTGAGTGCTGTGTCTCTGCTTTCTCAATCGCTAAGGGGTCGTCTGTGGTGTGGGCATGAGTAGGGCTGTCAGATTCGCTCTCGGTGTCAGTATCGCTGTCGCTGGTGTACGGTGAGTGGTGTTGATTGTAGTCAGGCGCAATCTGGCAACCAAGGGCAGGCGCAGGCATGGTGTCTGGCCGCAGGCGAGAGCGAGCAGTGGTCGAGGCTGCAGTCGAAGACGTGATTGAGCGCCGTAATGAAGGCTGCGAGTTGATTGCTGTACCTGAATGCATGTCTTGTTGAGAGCCATAGTCGGGTTGTGGCGTTGCTGACTGAGCCGACATGGTAAGTGCTAAGCATTACACATGACTGGGCGGGCAGCAGCCGGGCCTATAAAAGTCATGGGGTGATCTGCCCAGGGATGTACTCTGTAGAAAGAAAAAAGTCAGACATGTAAAATTGCAGCCGCACAGGGCACAGAGACATGTTTTGGTGGATGCCGATGATGCGGTCGGCATGACAAAGCAGTGCAGTGGATGGAGGTGTTGCACTTGCTGAGGATGCTCACGTGAGTGAAAGAGGGTTATGTAAGCAAACACAATCTCAGGCTTCGCAGGTGAAGTAACAACAACAAACAACCGTGACTCGACATGACGCGTCGCAAGAGGAGTTATTGGTCGCTGTTGCCGCGACTGGACAGCGTCACATAGCTACGGGATTGGATGCGCACATAGCAGCTCGCACAGCATGTCTGTGAGAGGCGATCGAGGAAGAGGGAGAGGAAATGGGCGTGGGCGAGGGCGTGGTCGTGGGAAGACAATGGTGGTGGGTAGTCCTTGATGCGTGTGTGTGTACTGAGATCAACTGTACTGGATGACTAACAAAGACATGCAGTGGGCGTGGGAGACGTACAAGCCATCGCCCGCGGTGCTGGACAACATCTGGCACATCAGGCAGGCGCCGGTCGCAGTGACGCCTACAGTACCGTCAGCCTGTCCTGTAGCCAACGCGCGCACACGCATACTTGAGCGCCGCCAGACGGACGATGGCGTGGGGCGGAATGTGTACTTTGTAGCCATCGAGGACGGCAGCACGGGTGACACAGACGTCGAGCGCGTCGACGTGAGCCGCATCCTCGACTACGTCAGCCCGCGCGAGCTGGAGCGCTTCGAGAACGAGCAGTTCCGCGTCGAGGCCGAGGCGCAGGCCGTCGCCGACAGGGCAGACGCCGAGGAGCAGGTCCGGCGACGAATGGCCAAGAATGCGCGCATGGCCACCGCCGCCGCCGCTGCTGCTACAACCTCATCACTCACCACGCTCGACGCGCTGGGCATCGATCCGGACCTCCAGACGGCCACGGCCAGCCTCCGTGGGCGGCCAAGGGGACGTGGGCGAGGACGGCCAAGGGGGAGAGGGAGAGGCACATGGCGGGGCAGAGGCGGACTTGTAGCCAACAGCGCCCTGCCACTCTCGCTGTCGCTGTCACGCTCCTTGCCAGAGACGCCAACGCCGCCAGACATGGACGAGACAGGCTTGGCGTCTGGACGTTCGCAGTCGCCAGGCGCAGAGGTTGAAGACGCACATCGCAGCAAGCGCCAAAGGACAGCGAGCATGACGCCGCAGACACACCAGCACAGACGAGAGAGCATGGAAAACATGACGCCCCAGCCCAGCTCAGACAGCATGGTGATGCCCCACCACACGCTCATGTTCCCGCCCTCGTCCCAGCTCGAAGAGTCGAGGAGCGAGCAGTCGAGCACCGATGACGCCACACCACATCAGCCACGCCATTCAGCCACACCTCACACCAACACCCACTCCATGCTGCAACCGCCCACCGTCGCCCTGGATCCCAGCGACAACTCCAGCGACGAAGACGACGACGCCGAAGAATACGTCGTCGAAGCCATCATCGAGCACTACCACGACGAACACGGGCGCAAATTCTACCTAGTCAAGTGGGAGGGATATGAGGATAGTCATGATTGGCTTCCCGAGGAGGACCTTGAAGGTGCAGCGCAGCTAGTGCATGAATACAATAGCACAAGATGACTGAAATACCCTGGATGCTCTGACCACACGTGATGGTCATTGACTGTATGACAGCCTTGTCTTGGCACGTGACTAGCTCGGGGCAAAGACCCCCGCATTTCAACCTCACCCACACCACACCATGCACCAACAATGACATCCCCCTGCCGCCATGAACTCCACACCATGCAATGAGAATCTCAACCTCGTGTCGAGAGTGCAGGCTCGCCAAGCGCAAATGCACCCCAGACGCAGCAGGCAAGCATCTCCGCTGTCTCGTCTGCAAAGCAAGAAGGATCCAATGCTCCAATACTATCACTCCCACTACACCTACTATTAACCCTTACCTCCCTACACTCCCACCACAACACCCACCACTACCTCACCACCCCTCACCCTCCCCTGAACACCTCTCCTTCATCACCCTCTACTTCCACAACCTGCACGACCGGCCCCACAGTCTGTTCCACCAGTCCTCCACATGGGCTGCTCTCCAGGATGGTCATCTCCCAGAACATCTCTGGACTGCCATGTGTGTGCTAGGCTGCCGGTTTGCACCACATGCCCACCAGCGGGACCTTGCGCCGTTCTTTGCAGAGAAGACACGGAGGCTGCTGGATGAGTGTGGCGATGAGCCGACGCTGGAGAGGGTGCAATCGTGTGTTTTGCTGGCCAATTGGTACACGGCCGTGCCGGATGGCGAGTTGGAGGTGCAGTATTTTGGTATCGCAAACCGCTCTGCCCTTCTTCTCAGACTCTGGGAGCCAGACTCGAAAGACCCCTGGATCCTGCGCGAGGTCAAGCTGCGCACGTGGTGGTCGCTGGTCGTGGCAGACAACTGGTGTCCATCGAGTCTAGGTCTACCACGCACACTCCGCGCCGACTCGACGAGCGAGCTGCCCATGGACGAGATCACCTTCCAGCAACTCTGCGCCACGGACACGCCCCCTCTGCACCGAAAAAACGGACTCTGGACCTACCACGCCTCGCTGGCGAGCATCTTCGCCCTCATCCAGGACATCAACTTCATCCTCGTCGCAAACACAAACTCCACCACACCCCACATCCCCATCTCCATGACCGCCCACGTCGACATGGTCGCCCAGCGCTTACTAGACTGGCACGCCTCGCTCCCACCAAGCATGCACATGACCCCCGCCACTCTCTCTGCCTACCGCGCCCACGGCCACGGCGGCAGCCTCATCGCCCTCCACTTCGGCTACCACTACTACTCGACGATCCTGTACTTCCAGTTCCTGAACCCGCGGCACCAGGACCAGACCAACGCCGCCATCTACGCGGAACGAGCAAAACACCACGCCCTAGCCTTCAGCACATTGCTGCACACCGCGCGCTCCCCACCAGCCAGCCCCGTCGCGTACCTCGTCGTCGCCCATCTAACCGTCGTCTCCTCGTCTGTACTGCTACACTCGCTGCTCTACGGCGACGACGCAGAGGTATCCACTGCGCGCACGCAGCTGACGAGGAACTTCAACGCGCTGGAGGAATTGACAATGTATTGGCCGTGTGTCGAGAGGTTGAAAGATAGGCTGTTGGCGTTCCAGGAGAGATGTCTTACGGAGCAGGCAGATGCGTATGTGCTTGATCGGTGGACGGTGCGGTTTTTGCTCGAGCACGCGCTGCCGTTTGGGGAGACGTTTCGGGGGGTTGCTGAGGGGGTGGGGGAGGCAGGTGAGTGTCTGCAGAGCTGGGAGTAGGAGTGGCGGGGTGGCGCGTGGGTCATGTCTGGAGATGACGATTGAGTGAAAATACAATTCTCGTCGTCGATTGCAAAGCGCAATGCACTGAGACAGGGAGGATGAAGCGAAATGACTCAGCACTTACGGTACGCACACTATGTTCGCCCTCTCATCCCCCATGTAACAGAACAAAAGCGTTAAAGAAACACGCCCGTTATTCATGCTTCTCCCACCAAAGCATACCGAGAACCACCCAGGCTCTGCACCATTCCACCACCATAACATCAAACCAGTCCACGGCTACCAATCTCCACCGCCAACTCATCAATACCTAGAACAGCAAAGGAATATTCCTCACCCTTCGCTCCCGTCCATCGCAATCCCAATCCCAAATCCCACTCAACTACCTCACTCACTCAGCAGCTAAGATCAGAGTAGCCCATCAACAATCTTACAAATACCGTTTACTACTATCGACATCTCACTAGACACAATGCGTTGTACTCAGTTGGCTTCGTCTCAGGTTTAGTAGTGCTACGTGCATCGCTCAACACTCCCACGGATTGGAATAGATTCGAACAGATTCGAATAGATTCGAACAGATCCAAAAAGGAGAGTTTCGCATCACATCGAGCGGGGACTGGGTTTTAATCCACCGTTCAATTCTATGAGGTAGAAGGGTAGTGTTTCAACTTGACGCATGTCGCGGGCGTGTGGTGTGGACATTGTAGTTTCCAACTGAGCTGGAGATTGGTTTTACAATCCACAGTCTATGGTATGTTTAGGGGTTTGGACGGATGGGCAGAGAGCCAGCGCTTCCAACAGGGCGTATTACGAACAGTAATTGTAGAGTACTATAGCTCACCTAGGCAGTTAGTTAGTAGTGGAGGTGTGAGCTGTACAGTAGCAGTAGCGTAGAGTGTGCAGGTAGCGCACTGTAGCTGTATTTAGTCTAGATATCTTAATCGTGTAAAAAAAAATGCTTAGTCTAAACTAGGTGTATATTAACTTAGGGTTCTGGTATACTAAGACCTTATACTCTTAGTTGCACGCATTTACTTTGTAGACAGACTTACACCTTAAGAATAAAACTACTTCTCAGTTCTATATATGAGTTTGACTCCTATAGGGAGCACCTCTTATCTTCTCTATGCATACTGTTTTGCCTACTTACAAGTACACTACTATCTCTATTCTACTTCAGGTAGACTGTTACGACTACTGTCCGTATTTAGAGACCCTTATACTATAGCCATGCAACTGTAGCAGATCTATAAGCTGGAGCGTAGCTACAATTTGCTATCTGTACCGTAGTACGCCTTGTTGGAAGCGCTGCAGAGAGCTCAGATAAGCTGGTAAAGTTACTAAAGCGCACCGTCGGCGAGCAGCGCGGAGAACGAGGGGAGTGAATTGACGCTATTGGTACGGACCAGTTGCATGGGCTGAGAGTCATGCTGAGCAGCGTAGATTCTACACGATGGCGCATTTGCTCGTCGAGTCTGGGCGCAAAATTACACGAGACTAAGCTAAAGCCGGTGGGCGTCAGTGTGCAGAATAACCACGTTCGACATCCAAACGACGCCAATGCAAGGCTGCGCTCGGGAAGTTCTGCGTCCTAATTTACTGAGCGCCTTGGAGCGGCTGATATTCATATCAGTAATTGGTCTGCTCCTCGGTGACGTTTGATGGAAGCAAAGCGGAGAGAAGACTCCAGTATCAAGGCGAGGCTTCCTCTCACACCACGTGCGTGGCGATTACGAGTACGGCTTGATATGTGTCGAATGATCCCTCGTTGGGTAAGACCTCGTCTAGTTTCCTCAGACCGCACCCGCAACGTCATGCACCGAGTTGCCCGCATCCTGCTGGATGACAGCAGTAAGTCGGCAGGGCTTGTACACGACTAGAGGGCGCCGCATGTTTGAAGGACCGTTTCGGGAACCCCAGTGCGGAGTCTGCGTTGTGGAGGCATGGGGCGTAGATGCAGGCGACAAGGATTTCTAGTTTAAGATCTCAAGCGGGTATTGCCTTGGTTGTCGAGTACAGCGGCTTTGAGCTGTTGGTGTATTGTTAATTCGATGAATCAGACTTGTTCGTTCGATGGTTGTATGCACGCATGATCCAATGCAGAGTGTGCAGGTAAACAAAAGCTTCCTGTGTGGTTTAGCTGGACTGGTGGATGCATGCAGTTCTTGTTCATCCGCCACATGGAACGATGCGCACTACACACATCTCTCTTTTCATACTCGACAAGCTCTGACTACGGCCTGCTCAAACTGCTCGCCTGCAAACACGGTAGAGGCCATTTAATTACTTTGCCTGCACATTCCCACCCCGGAAGCAAACCCATAAAAACAGTACAAGTACCGGATGGATCAGCACCGCCTCTCGACGCCACATCCACACATTCTTCACCAACTCACTTCTTCTCATCCACACTATACGCCGGCGGCGGCTCGTCCCGATGCACGTCGACCCGCTTGGCAGGCGTCTTGTGCACACCCGTCTGATTGCTTTCGCCCTCCAGACCGCTGCAGTCAGTGCAGTTATTGCAATTAACACAATCCCTGCAGTTAGTGTTGTTGTGTCCGCCCGTACAGTCGACGCAATTGGTATTGTTATGTCCGCCTGTGCAGTTGGTGCAATCAGTGCTCGTTTTCATGTCGGTGCACGAGGTGCAGGATGTGCAGTTTGAGCAGCCGGTGCAGTCTGGCGATGTTAGTGTGCGTTTTAGGCATGATAGACCAAGCGATGGGTGTGCAGAGCATGTACCTCTGCAGCCTGTGCAACTGTGACACGTGCGGCTTCCGTGTGTACTGGTGCATGACGAGCAGTTTGAGCATTTGGTACAGCTCGTACAGGAAGAGCAGGCGATACAGTCTGCAGATTCAGCCCTGCACCGGAAGCGCGGGATACGCCAGCGAAAATCCAGGAAAGAGTAGCTATGAAATGTCCTTCAGACGCGACGGAGAACATACCGGTACAATCAGTGCAATTACTGCAGTCTTTGCAGTTCTTGCAGTCCGTGTTGTTGCCGCTCGAGGAGCTTTGGACGCGCGATTGATTACAGCCCATGCTGGCGTTGTGACTGTCTGATTGACGTTGAGTCAAATGTCAGAGCGAGTCTTGTCTTAATGTCTGAACTCACTCGTGATGGCGCTCGACGTTTAGATAAGCTTCGCGCTTGCCGTTGGGTGGAGATGATGGTTGCCTGACGCTTTATGGTGCAGGATTCGCGACGTCATTGTGGCTGATGATAAGCTGGGGTTGATTAGCCGCGAAGTTCACATCGAATCGTCAAAAGTGGAAGGTGAGAGGGGTATTGAGAGGGTCGCCTTAATTCGGGGTCGTCACAGGATGTGCTCAGCAGACTGATTGGCTGATGTGCACACTTCAGGGAAACGATCAATGTGACCTCTCTGGCAGACAGCGCGCCAATGACTACCTACCCTAGCAATATCGTGACATCGTTTGCGCTCAGAAGTCGCCAGCCAGGTCGAATGTCCAGAAATCTGGAAACGTCCATCCACTCAGATCCACATCCATATCCTCCAATGGATCAAAGGACCCGCTGAAAGCGCTCATACTATTGTCTCCGCCAGTTGTGGTAGGGAACGGCATGTCACCGATCATACTGTTGCTGGCAAATGCACCTACTCCCTTCATGCCAAAGCTTCCGGCTGCTCTACTTGACAGAATCGTGCCCCTTCTTTCGCTCACGGCACTCGGCGTCCGAATCTCACTTGGACTACTTCCGCTCATGCTCTCTCGCAGACCTACAGCAAGGCTGTTCGACGGATCGCGCTGCAAGGCGAGAATCTTGAAAGCCAGGCTTGTGAAGCGGTCGAGAGCTGTCTTGCAGCGCTCGTGGATCTCGTCTTTTTGAGTTGTGCGTTGCATAATCGTTGAACTGGGTCGTGGGACAGGGTTCAGTGGGGGGAGCATGCCGATGGCAGCGGTGAGAAGCCAGAACTCCATGTAGGCAGTGCCGAGGCGCATGACCTTGCGCTCAAACAAGCGGAGCGTCCGTTCGAGGATGTCGATACTAGTCTTGATGAGAGTGGAAGGTAGTATCTCGTGCGGCAGTATTGCAAGATAGAGATTCAGGCTGGGCGTCGCAAAGCCGCCCTTGTGCACGAACGGAACGTGTGGCTCTTTCATGCCCGCAATGTGTATGTTTGGATCTGCGAAATGCGTTTGGGTGTGTATCATTGGTAGAGCCGTAGGTTTGACATCGTACCGGGAACAGTTGAGGGCAGCAACCTGGGAAAGAGTTATGCCCACGCGTAGGACATCGTTGCGGAAGTGGTTGAAAACAAGAATGCCTTGCGAAGCCAGGTTCTCATGGGTGGCAACTATCGAGCTCGCAGTCTCGACACATGATGTGAATGAGTACACAAACCGCTTTTCTATAGATGCCATCTTCGCATATGGCTTGTGAAGTACGATCAGATATTGGAGGTGTTGCAGACCAAGTAATGCTGACGGAATTGTCGCACGAGGATCTTTCCAGACTGGAAAGGAGGAAATCGTTGACGAGATTTGTTCATCGTAGTGGAGAACATCGGTGTACTGCAGCTGACTCGATGGGTCATTCAGCAATCTGGTGAGCTGAATGCGGAGGGGCAGCGATGCCAGCGCGGTTATCAAGTACGAAGTCGACGTATAATACTCCTTTGGCCGACTGGGTGGCATTTCTTTCGTTTCAAGAGAGAAGGCTTCGTCTGGGAGGTTCGCCGGCGCTGGCGTATCGAAATACAAGCCAGTCAAGGATGATTGCAACCCGCTATCGATTGAGGATTGAATCTCTAACTCTGCGATTGTGTACCACAGTCGCTTCTTCATCTCTTTTTCATATTCGGAAATGCGACCAGTAGCTAAGAGCGAGGGGTCTCGATGCATGCCGGCCGCTAAAGCTAGCCGCATAACATCACCCGCAGTTAGCCAGTCCTGCTTCAGCTTGACACAGTTCACTCTCTTCGCCAGCAGTGACAGGCACTGGAGCTGAAAGTACGGAAGGGTCAAGCGCTTGCGTGGCTGCCTGTTGAGCCATATCTCACATGTCTCGATGAGGTTTGAGGCCGCATCTCGATCAGCAGATACATCGCCAACAAACACATCGTCTTTGACCAACAGGCACTTCGTAGTAGCCACTATAAGTACTAGAACTGCAGCGAATCCGGCTTGCCTCTCATCTTGTCGTTGCCAGAAGTTGGTGTACTCTTGCCAAAACGTCGGTTCATGGAGTATACGATATGTGCTCTCCCATGTGCGGAAGTAAAGGGCGGCCTGGATGTCAACTTCGTTCTTGGAGGGAAGTAGTGCGAAGATTTCTTCATCCGTGCCATAGGTCCTTGCGATCCTCTCCTTCGCCAAGATCTTTCTTCGCTCGCGAAATCCTTTGAAGTCCTTCTTAACGCGAGACATGGAATTGTCAACTACCAGCGTCTCTCGTGTAAAAGCTTGCAAATCGCGATACTGCAGACATCAGCAACTGCACCAGGAGACGATTGGTCGTTGTACTCTGTACCTGTGAAATCATGCTCATAACGCTAGTCGTGCCGTGGAATTGTGTCTTGAACCCTTTGCCCCTAAACATCATCTCTTCGGCAATTTCAGGCTCCTTGGAAGGTATGTCCTTGAGTAACGAAGGGTTGTTTTTGCCGTTCGTTGCCGCGAGCTGATGTTCCAACATCTCGATCCTTCGTTCCTGCATACGCATTTTCCTGCGTGATGCATCCCAAAATTCTTCTTTTGTGTCTTCATTCGCTCCACTCTCGTACTTGTTAAACATAGCGTTGTTGCCATTCGTTGTTAGCGGTTGACCTGGTTGAACGTGCGCTTCCTCAAGCAGCCTGGGGTCGTACGAGCACTGGTCTGCCCTTCCAGTCTTCTGACATCGTCCACACACTGGATAGATACGATCGCACTTCATCTTGCGGTTGCGACACGCATAGCACGAAAGAACCTTTCGCTTTTTGCTTGTACGTTTGTCTGCCGCATCATCTTGATCCGGTGAATTCTCCCTCGAGTCAGGCTCCGCACTTTTCGTCGATGTCTCGAGTGTCGACATTTGGTCTATACACGTGACGTTTAGCCTCTGGACGGGGTTGACAAAGCCAACTTGATGAGGTGCTTCTGGGTAGAGTCGGAGGACACGGAGATGCAAGAGGAGATGAGACGGCGCCCCGCGGGGTTGTGTTCTTTAAGCTTCGGACTTCGGCTCGGACATTGGGGGCGGCCGGCGTTAGCGTCGAGTCAGCCTTCTTCGTATTCTGCACATCGGTGTTTAGGTCATGTTGAGTTTTTATTATATTGATTAGTACTTCGACAGTTCTCTGGAGCTGCGAGATTGAGATGACCCTGATTTTGACTCCTTTCCACCGCCGCTGCGCTACCAAACAATTTTTCAAGGCTTTCAAGACATTAACGAAAGGAAGAAAAAGCAGCGTTGCTACCTCACAAAGGCCACCACGATGCAGCCGTTCCTGCAGAAGAAAGTGCCCATCCGCTTTAATCTCAGCGGTAAGGTGTTCCCTTTTCACAGAAGCGTTAGTCTTCCAAAGGTAAGTTCATGAAATAAAGTTTCTACGGAGAGCGGCGACCCGCATAGCACTGAAACCTTCGGATCCTTGCGGCAACTTATCACAAGGTTATTTTCACACGGTTTCGAACGATGAAGGACTCTTCGCACAAAAAGGAATGCTGAGTTTAGTAGGAAAAATTGGAGGTGCCATGCGTATGTAGATTTAAGCATGTGACACATAGGTAAAATGTTGCCATCCGCTGTGATCTGCAAAGTATGGGAACTCACAACCTTGAGCTGAATTGATTTAATTATTAGTTTTTTTAGCTGAACCCCTCTGTAAAGATCTCGACATCTGTGGCTCTTTGTCCCCGCGCAAACGCAAGTTTCGCCCGTGAGACCGCAGTCCTGGCATGTCTAGAGATCGCACCATTCGCGCATACTGCGACCATCGAGCTGTTGTACTGGGTGCTGGATAACGCGGTTGAGACAATGCGCGATACATCGGGTCGACTGCCATACGAACAGCTGTCGAACAGAGACTGGCTTGCTTTGTGGAGCTTATCGCGCTGATATTGGATAGAGGCGCACTCGCACTCTTTCTTCTCAGTTCTACCTTGGCGTGGTAGTAGCGGAGAGCGGATGGGTGACGATAGTGATTGTGATTGAGTCAACGCCGCAGTTTCGTCCACAGTCAACCTTACGTTGGAGAAGGTGTCACTACTTTGGAGGGTTTGTTGGGTGTTGGTTCCGTTGAGCAGCGTGCTTGTTTCAGAGCTTGCGTAGCCTTCGCCGTCATATCCTTCCACAGCACTGACTTCATCGCCGCAGATTGGGCTGATCTTGTTTCCGTCTTCGAATGGATCAACCTGCTTCATCTGTAACTCCTCAAGTGCTTCTAGCTCCGCCCACTGTCTTTCCTCCTCTTCCCATTCGTCGTAGATCTCGTCGGGGTTACGAATAGTAAGTGTCCGGTCGCCAGAGCCGTGACGCGGTAGACGTGGACGCAGGTGAGCAAATCGATCGATCTCAGTCATGGTGGATTCAACTTCAGCATCAATACAAGTAGCGTAGAACTCAGTTTCGATCCGCACGCCTGAGGTTTTGAGTATCGTTCCGTAACGTCTCAAAAGCTCCGACACGGTTGCTTCAAATTGAGGCTCAATGTGACGTACAACCCATATAAAGCGGATGATCTGGGTTCCCAGCTTGGAAACATCTGACAAGCACAGCTGCTCCAGGTAGTCTATGATCGACAAGGCGAAAGACACGCCGGTCGAGGTCGAGACGAGTATAAGATTCTCGTAGTTCTCCCAGATAGGAGGCTTACCATACGGTCCATCGACGTATGCAGTCAGTGATGTCGCGGTAGATGATATTGTTGAATTTGGACATGGAAGCTTCAGCCACTCGGTGTGAAACTCCTTCAGGCGCTTAGTCAGACCGGAGTGAGCACGAATCATCAGCAGGATGTCGCTGCATTGTCGTGATGATGTGATAGAAGACAATGAGCCTCTTCTCTCGACGTCTTCGCTTCGCCTGGGTGGGAGAGGTGGCGGCGCTGCTATACTCGAGCAATTTGCTGGCGTGAACGGATGCATCTCAAACATGCCAAGACTTGGAAGGCAAAGCCTAATGTGTTGTCCTGGCCGCCACTTTAGGGGAACATTGCAAATGCGTATTGAAGTCGTTGAATCCCCAGCCTCTGTGGAGACGCCGAGGTTATGTGGTTCTATCATCTCGACTGGATAGCCAGCGAGCAATATTGCCCGACCCGGTCCTCGACGAAATTTGGCCAGTCGTGATTTCAGTGGCCGTACCGAGATGTTGATCCTGAAGAACAATGCGCCAGTCGCGATCTTATCAATAGCTACAAAACCAAATGCCATGTAGATCGGTATGAGGGCGTGTTTCGGCACATGTTGGATGATGAGCATGAGGAAGCTCAAAGTCGATATCCAGTGGTTGATATAGAACGCTCGGTAGCTCCACTTTCTGACGGGTAAGATACTACTTAGAGCAATCCAAATGAGTAGGATGTATGAGGCGATGCCATAGCGAACGACTGTGATACCTGTGTCGGACGATAGGAAGATATCTGCAATCGGAATGGACGATTTCATGATCGCAACGTGCGTGGTCGCAGAGACAAAGATCATGCGGCCAGCCCATTTATGCAGATAAAGTATCCTATCATACGATACACCAGCTATGGTATTCATTAGTCCATGCTTTGTCGAGAGGAAAAAGATGAGCGGGATCTGAGTGACCGTGACCCATGCCGCTCGGAATGCTACATCGTCGACAAAGTGTGTCGTGGAGGTCGGTGCATCGACAGATAGCAACAGTATCAGCACGATGGAAGAGTATGTGGCGAGCGCAACGATCCTGCCCAGGGATAGCTCCGTCAATGTCCGCCGCAATAACTGCGGGAGTGGCAATATCGCAATTCCGTTTATGTGTGCTAGTGCGCGTATCTTCGCAGACGAAGTCTTTGGCGTCCATAAGCCGGACCGGTGTGCGTTTGATCTGGAAAGGTCAGATTTGCGTAGTCTGTGCCCGTGGGACAATTGATGACTGACATTCGCCTACGCGACAACACGAGAAATGATAGGCCGAGTCTGAACAGCACAAATGCTGCTATGCATGTCCAAACGGCCCAAAAAATCCTCTGATTCGCACTTCCTCGGTGCTTGAGGTGATGCTCATAGCGAACATCGTCAATATTGACGCTGGTCTCAGACATGGCGCAGAATGGCCGTGAGGCTCGCAGGGGCCTGCCAGCAGAACTGCTATTACGATTCCAGCAATTAACTCGCGGCACCTCTTTCAGGCTGAAAGGAATCGTAAGATATCAGCGTCTGGTCACGAGCTTTGACTGCCGATCGCGCCCGGTTCCTGCCGGTGAAAAGAAACGAAAGGAAAAAGACAGAGCGAGAAAGGAGAATCGAGAGACATTCTCGATCCCATTCTATTGACGGCTTTGGAATTGCAAGATGGCGTTGTAACCTATTAATGGACACTGTGTGTCAGCCAGTAGATTCTGAAACAAGGGTGCTGAAACCGAGGCGCTCGAGGCCTCGCTGTGCACCTTAACAGAACACCAGCACGTATCAGTCATCGTCACGAGCCCAGCCGTGAATTCTCTACAACCATCAGAATTCTCGTCGCTTAGTGCCGTGTTTTGATTTGCTGGATGCCCTCTGTGAGGTGAAGAAAACCTTGGATCGAAGACGAGCAGTCGTGAGTCGTGACATCATCTCGTTTCAGATCGCACTCGCAACTGCGCGACGTGCCTCTGAAGCCCACTACCGCAGCCAAGCTACCCTCGACTACTGCTCTGCGGTAGCTCGTAGTATGGAGACGCCAAAATGCCATGGAAGTCGTTGTGGCTAGGGCGAGGCAGGAGAGTTACGAAGTAGAGGGAGGCTGTCATGCTTCGATTCCACGCTCGGACCCCACTTTTTCCAAACCTTGAGCAGACGTCAACACAACATCAAACGCTACCAACGTACCACCGCGTCGGCATGCCCGCAACACACTGTTCGCATGGTAGTCAATCATGGGATCGCAAGCAGTGTACGGAATGACAGCATGACAGTGCGGCAATGCTGCCGTAAATCCTAGACCTCTCTAGTACGCGGAGGCAGGAACGCGTTACCTACATACATTACAACCAGTCCTTGGTCCCTGTGGTATAGTCTGAATCCACCGATTGTGTTTTCGGAAATTACTGCCCTAACCCGTCGCCAGTCCCTGCTTCTCAGCCTACGAACCAGCCATTTTCGTACTTGCTAGGGTACTCTTCGATTGGGAAGAGTAACTCGTACAAGTTGTTGACGTCCTTGAATCCAAAGTTGCCCGAGTCGAAAGTACACTTGACAATGCGCTCCCAATCTGGGTGCTTCTCTGCAGAAAGTTAGCTGCAAGGCCCAGGCCATCGCGAAGTCGCGTGTACTCACCCCAGCGGACCGATTGACAGTCGCGGTGGTCGTTGCCAGCGCAAACGGAGCGCCCGGACAGTATGGCGCGCTGATGCAAACGACACCAATTAAAGTGGTGTTCGCGGAAGCACTTCAGATCGAAGGTGGAACGACCGCAGGCACTGGATTGTGGTCAGAAAGAAGCTCGATGACTGACATGCCTCTTACCAAGTGTGACGATCACCTTCAGTCTTCTTCTGCGACATAGCAGCGATCTTCTCGATGACGTATGGAAGGAAGGCCGCATTCTCGCCGCTGCCACTGGTCTTTGGCGGACGTCCGCTGCTGTGGGATGGATACTGGAAGTCGTTGCGTGGCGTTCCTGGATGAGCTGCACTCCTCATCAACGACGAAGGCACGCGCGCAGGAGCAGGGATCGGCTGGAGGCTAGAAGCAGTGTTGATGGGGGGTGGAACTTGAAGGCCTAGACGGTGCTGGCTGAACCCAGGCCCGGTGGTTCGACTCAGCATTTGCGCGCCTCTCAGATCCGTGCGGAGAGTTGCTCGTCTGAGGTTACTCTCGGCCTCTTCCAGCCGGCGCTCGAGCTTGTCGACGTACAACGCCATCTCCACCCGGTACCGAGCGTACTCCCGCTCGACCGCCACGAGCTTCTCAGCAAGCTGAGCGTCATTCATATTTGGTGATGGGTCGATTGTGAGGACTGGGTGCTTGTTGCTGGGAAGAGATGGATATGAGTAATAGTGATGAAGGTGATAGGAGTGGTTTTGGGTTATATAAGTGAGTGCCTTAAGTGTTCTGCGCCAATGTGAAGCGAATTTCGCCAGTCCCGCTTGGCGTCTGCGAATCCACGAAAGCGCACGTAAGTTGCGTCGGAAGGGCCTTAGTCACAGCAGAAGAGATATGCAGATGGCATGTCAACTGCCTTGCGAGAACTTGTGACGAGCAGCGGAATCGCTTGTACAAGCTTTTGGCGAATGGTATTCTCAGGTCTTATGACAACGTACAAGTGCTTGCTGCGCTGGCAAACAAGCAATCGCGTGGGTACGGTGACGCAGATTTCGGTTGCTTTCCCAGAAAAGCCTACCGGCCGAGCAATGTCTTCAAATAAATCTAATGTTGAATCTGCTTCGTAGTCGGCAACTCGTCAATCATCCCAGTTTGGCACATGTGATGTGGAACATAGATCGAGACGGCTGCACACGGCATCACAATTCCAAAGTTACCGGTACAATCGTTCTTTCTTGCTCTCGAATTGCTTCGTCTTCTCATTTGCAGAATTCTGCGCGTTACTGATGGCTACATCGAGAGCCGTGCGTATCTGAAGCCGTCCACAGCACTATCCCTCGTCATCTTCATGACACCCCATCAACTGTTGCCAACTGGTAGCCACTGTGCTGCCAAGTCTACTGAGTTTGTCCGCCCTCTCGAGGGTTGTAGACCGGCGAGAACAGAAGTGCATTCAGTATAGCGGACCTGACACCCTTGTGCCCTATCCTACCCTCACGGTACGCACGATCGACGATATCCGCCCAGTCGTCTCGGGGTTCTGAGGTATGGTCAGTCAACAATCTGTCGTCGTTTGAAGAACTGCATTTACCCCACCACACAGGCACGCAGTCACCACGCTCCTCCGATCTGACAGAACACGAAGTGTAGTTCCCCGTGATGATGCGATTGTGGGTTCGGCACCACGCCATGTGCCCATCTCGGAAGCAGGTCTGCTCGAACGCGTACTTGTGGCAGCGCGGGTGCGAGCTGTGGTGACCGTCAGCATCTCGCTCATCAATTTGGACCGAGTGTCACTTACCACTGCTTCAGCGTACCCTGACGCTGGAAGTGATCGCGCATCACTTCCAGGCTCTCTATGACCACTGGCAAGTGGAGGGCATTGTCGCTGAGCATGGTGAAGAATTTGTTGTTGGACGGCGGTGGAGGTTGCAGAAGTGCTCGCAGTCGAGCGTTCTCGGCCTGGAGGCTGCGGACCTGTCCACTGAGTGCGTGGACCTGGCCATCCAGGTGGCTGACTTGCGACCGCAAAGTGTGATTCTCTTCAGCGAGCCGGTTTGTCTCGATCTGAGGGGTTTGCAGGGTAAATCGCTGTGGCCACATGTTGAAGCTGATTGCTTATTGAGTGATGAGATTTTTGTGAATGTGGAAGTGAGAACGGATGAGTGTTGTGGGAAACAGGTGGTGGGGATTTACAGATTACAAGTATTGCGCCACGAACAGCGCCAATCTGCCTTCACTGAAGAAGTGAAGCGCCTTTGCAGAGAAACTCAATTGCGCTTCCTTCTGGTTTGCTGGTGAAAGCTGAGAATGATGTTCAGCCAATAAGTCACTCGGTTAGTGTATCACGTATACACTTGGTTGTTTGAGCGTCAAGGGGCTGCTGGTAATGTTGAACAGTGTGATCTGTCACGAAGGTCACCGAGAAGTAAACCAAGGCAGCTGAATTCCTACAAATGCGTAACAGCGGTTGTAGACTCAATGCATCGAACTGTTCGGATCTTGTGCTCTCTCCTTGGGCTTATCATCTATGCTTGCCACCCTTGCACTAGGCAAGGTTAGCCTCCAGTACAACCAGTATCTCAAAGAAGGGGTCACCCAGTAACGATTGACGCACATTGTATCGGTGCTAGCACTTGATGATGTTGCTACCACCGAGAAAACAGCACCTCGAGCTCCAAGATTGACACGACCAAGCGCTTCAAACCATTCGAGGCAGGGTATCTGTCACCGTCCTTTGTCGGAAGCAGATTTCCTCACAGGCAACATTCTTCTGGTCCAAAGCCAGCTCGTAGATGGTCTCATCGATCTATCGGGTAGAAGTTGATCCGGTATGGGAGGATGTGGGAGTAGGCGTCTTTGGAGGATGGATTATGGATTCGTACCGATCTCTATGGAGCGTATCATGGCAACGGTTGGTCGTTAGCATCCTTCTAACGAGAATGAAGGTACTACTGCGATACCATTCGAAATTCGAGGAATATAGATAGAGTTTGAAGACCCGTCTCACAAACACAACACTAACAGATGATGCCGAGTAGGTGATAACATCGAGCAATCTCTCACTCAATCCGGTATAGTGCACGGGTATGCCTTGCCGTCCCCGCCACGTCCTTCACGAATAACAGGCTCTAAGGCGCCTGAGCATGAACCGGACAAATGTTTTCGCGCATGGTCTGAGCGGCCTTCTTGCAAGTATAAGTAGCCCAGCTCCCACATCACTCTTGGCTTTCTCCTCCATTGACGGGATCGGTAAAAGAGCATCAAACATTGCTCCGCGGCTTGCCGCACCGATCGATTTTCAGAACAACATCCCTCTCTGCAAGTTGCGGTGCTCTCCAAGGTGCGCTGGGAAACTTATACCAGGGTACATTTCATGTGATTGCTGGCGCGTTTTTGATTTCGTGACTTCTCCTCAGAGCACTTCAGTCTCATTAGACTGGTTGCTTCTTTGCATTGTGCTTGTTCGCTTCACCACCATGTGTATCCGCGTCACGTCTCGTAGTCCTCTTACTCTACTCAGAAATCATGATACAATGGCCACTTCGCACTCAGTCGATCATTCGTGTATGTCTTGCTTCGGCAAAGAGAACGATAAGTGGTGAGGCCGTTACTACATTCAGCTCGAAGCCGCTACCATTGGGCGCTCCCACCAGATGCCAGGCACATTTCCTGAGAGGTATCTAAGTCCCAGTCTAGTTTTTGCACCAGGATGTGCGTTCCACCACCCTCATCATTCCCAACCCTCCACTGGTGAATCGAAACCCCTGTGCGTCGTCTCGCTTCTGCGCCTCTATTCACTGACGCGCCCTACGTCACTGCGCTTCCAGATCACAACAAGGATCACAAGATCACAACAAAAGCGCTCCATCACCTCGCTTGCGTCACTGCAGCCTCAGCGGGCGCCTGCACGGACGTTGATCTGGTAGCGCACGGTGCCGCTCCTGGCAATATAAAAGCCTGCTATCCCCCGTCCCTCCTTCTTCTTCTTCACACATAGGTAACGGGGCGGCCGACCTATGGACATCAAAAGCCCAGGACGTAGCGGGACAGCCTCATGGCTGTATCGCTAACTCCAGGGCGACATTCCTTCTCCAGCACTGTGCAGTGACTCCCCACAAGTCAATTCTGTGCTCGCACTGTGCAGTGATCTCATAACCTTCATGTCTTTCCCCGTGCTGTTCTTCCCCGTGCTTTGATCCGTACATGACACTTCCGCCGTGAACTCAATCTTCCCGTGATATTCATGTTGCAAACATCGCGGTGATGAGTGCGAGCTGCTCTGGGTCACCTTGGGGACGCATTGCTGGATACTACCAATGTCTCCACGACGAGCTGGACTGGACGGAAAGATGGGCCACCAAAGTCCAGCAGATCGAGCGCAACTAGCATCACGCAACGAGCATCGTTTCATAGTTGAGGCTACAAAGAACACCCTACAGGGTATTGTGGACGTGGCGAAAGCTTTGGAGCCATTTGCAGGGCATGAAAACCTGTCGGTCTTCTGAAAGGTCATCGAAAATCAATCTAGGTGATTCTTAGCTTGAGGCGCCGCCATCGCGTCAAGCCAGCTGTTGTGAGAAAACCTGCGCCTTCATCGTGTCTGGTGGACTGGCTGTAGCTGTCGCCGTCATTAACCTAGAGCGTGTCGAAACGCAGCATCGAGCATCTCTTTGGCACAAGGAGGTGGAGGAAGAGAGGCAGGAGGATGGGGTAAACTTCGAAGACGTGATCATGAAGGACCTCAGGTGCTCAGGGGCAGCCGGTGATGTCTTGTGCGAGCTGTGGGCCTTCTGGCGGTGCCTTTGATCACGAATACGCGTAAGAGGTTGAAGCTCAAACAAAATGTACAGCTGGCTACCATGTGGCTGAGATGGGAGCGAGAGGCTCCAGGTCGACTGCCGGGGGACCAAGAATGAAGACGTTGATCCTTCTACGCTCATGACGAACATTGGTAGGCTTCGTGGCCACCTGCAGATGGATCTTTTCACTCCTCCGTTGTGTACACATCTATCGTTTTGTGTGAGCCCCATGCTGTTGAACGATGCTCTCGAGATGTTTCGAGACGCTTTGCACAAGAGATTACAAGATGTGTCTACCTTGCAGCGAGAGACGATTGCGCCTGCAGCGATGTATAGTCCCTTGATATGTGAAGAATTCTCTCTTACGGTGTCCTCTGCGTATTTTCTGCGAAACTAGCAGCAGCTTGTACGTGCGATTATCGCAGTCTGATGTTGTTGACCTTCCAGCTACTTTTTGGGTGCACGCTGCCCTTCACCAGGTGTTTTGATATGCATGGGCACAACGTCGTCAACCCTGCCCCTCCATCCACCCGCCCTTGACCACCGTCTCGAGAGCTCTTCACAGCGCCTTGAGTGAAATCACTTCCACGTGCATCCAGCACTCGCCGCCTCTGCCAAAGTGGATGACAGCACCTCCAAAGCGTCCCCTTCCCCTCAGACTCGACACAATGGAACCGACCGCTCCAGGTAAGCTCGGCGAGTGACACTGTGCAAAACCGACGTGCCTAATGGTTTCAAAGACGATCTAGACTACCTGTTTGACGACGAAGATCCTCACGCGCTCATAGAGGCGCAACGCCGCCAGGACGAGGACGGAGGTTCAGAGAGCGACGATGACGGAGATTCGGACAGCACGGATGAGTTGAGCAGAGCCATCGAAGGAGCAGGTGGCTTTGGAAGCGATAGTGGTGACGACAAAGAGGAAGGGGAAACCGATGATGGGCATGGCGATATCGAGACACAGGACCAGCAGGTTGCCCTTGACTCCGCCGACCTCAAGCTGCCCACGTCGTCTCCAAAGTCCTCAGATCCTTCAGCACCAATGCCATCCAAGCTGTCAGTTGACGTCTTTCGAGCAGCGTCTCAGGTAGACGATGACGAGAGCGACCAGAGGTTCGAAGCCGCCACCTCCTGCACTGTTGCAACTGCCGCACCCGAAGCCGCACTAGAAATTAAACCTGTCGATCTACCAGCCAAGCCAGTACGAGGGCGCCGACCGAAGAAGACCCCTCGCACCCTGAATCTCAATGGCCTGCCAATTCGCCTTGACGAAAATGGTGTCGAAATCGGATACAAGGAAACGCCGCCGCCGGAAGACACTTATGCTTGGGTCTCGGATACACCGATCGTAGAAGATGACCCGTACTTTGCGAAAGGCTGTCAGCGGCGCATGGTGTTCGTATCAGACCCAGTGCCTGTCGATCGACAGTACAGAGTAGCGCAAAGCCAGACCAAAAAAATGGGCGAGGTAGAGTTTCTTAGCGCAGTCGACAAGGCGTATGACTGGAACCGCACCAGGAGAGGTGTAATCGGCGCGACCGACGAGACGCTCAGGGATGGCAAGATACCGCGACACTTTGTATTGAAGATGGGTCCGCCAAATGGACCGAATGGCGACGCTCTCCGTGTAGCCGAAAGACTCAAGGCGCTCGTGGAACATTTCTTCGTTGCTCGGCTGGCAAAGTCCCATTTGACCATCGAAGTCGCGATCCCCTTTCACGGACTCGGCGCTCAATCGTACTTCGAGAAGTTTATGGACAAGATTCGAGCAGTGATGGAAACGAAGAGCATTCGAGACCGCTTGACCGTCCACCTCGATCCAATTTCCGCACAACAGTATCTCAACTGCGACTCCAAGCAGTTCCATCCGCCGAACACCGATCACGACGCAGTCTGGATCAACAAAGCCAGAGATTTCGAGCTGATTTGGACGTTCGTGAACCAGAACAGGATAGCCTCGATGCCTCGAGACTGGATTCCTTCGGGAGCGGAGGTTGCAGTAGCGAAGCAGCGATGGCTCCCAAGCCAGAAGCTCAATGAAGCTGACAAAAAGAACCACGTTGATCAAGCGGTCAAGAAGGTGCAAGATTTCGTCCGTTTTGTGCACCATTATGAGACTTGGAAAAGGGATGGTTCCATGCCCCCAGCGCCTGGCGCCACGCCTGCTGCGGCACTAGTGCAGCAACAGAGAGTCTCCGCAATGGAACCTTCAACTCCCCCAAGCGCACCGGCCCCATACTCTTTCTTTGCCCCTCCACAGCTGAAAACCTTCACGTCGACGTTTTACAGAGCGCCTGAGCCATCAGAGCTCTTCAGGCAGCCCGGCCCTGCACCTTCATTGTCCTATGGGTCACCATATGACCAGTCCTCATCAGTGACACCGTTCGGCACTGAGCCTGTACAACAAGCCCGTACCATTGGTCAAGCGATGGCGCAACAGACGCGAGAGTATCAGCATCGTATCCAGCAAGCAAACGCACAGGCATGGGTGCCGTTGCGCCAACAAGAGCAAGCATCTCCAGCCGCGCCCAGGCCAGTTCCCTCAGCCCCAGCTGCACCACTGTCGCCGCTTGGGTTGATTGTGCGGTCAAATGTGGCAGGGCTGAAATCGCCGGCTACCTCCTCGCTGGGCAAGCGCGTAGGCAATGAGAAGGAAACTGATCATGTGGAGAAGCGTTTAAAGCTGTGGGGTGAGAAGGACTCGGAGGATAAAGTATGAGGATTGGTGAAAGAAGATGATTGGAACAATGTAACGTCGCCAAAATCAAAGTTCCTTTGTCTCGACATCTTCGCTGCCTAACAACATCCCCAATGTCGTTCCGGATCGCACAAACATGATAGTTGCAAAGATAAGGTGATTGATGCCAGTCATCAACAGCGCACTAGTTGCGCGACGTGGGTTCAGAGCCACCGTACCGAGAGCAAGAGCTGACCAGACTGCATTGATGACGACAAAGGCTGGTATTGATCGCCTATCCTTACTCGCCCGGACGTGTCCCAGACCTACGGCAATTACCTGGAGGATATCAGCAGTAAAAGAATAAGCGCCTTGATGTACGCACCATGATCGCGACAGCATGCTGAGAACTTATTTCACCCTCGGCCGTGGGATATGGATTTGGGAGACGCAAGCCGGAAACTCTGCTCAAGAACTTCGCGACCACGCTGTGGTAGATAATCTCAGGCTTTGTGAGAAGTATGACACCGGTGACTGCGTCAGCAATGCCTTTCCAATACGTGAATGTTGTCATTGTTGTCAAGAGTCGAGTCGGTCTGTAGGGGCTCTGGGTTAGGCTTCCATCGTGATTCCATTGCAGTTCAACGCACTCGGGATGGTAAGAAAGTAGAAAGATTTTGAAGCTAAGGATATGCGGCAACGGTCTCGGGAGGAGATGGCTGGCTGTATGGTGGTAAGCTCTAAGCAGCCTTGCAGCTGGTAGGAGCAAAACCCAAAAGGCACGCGTGGGCACGATCGGCTGATTGCATACCTTTGGAGAATCGAGTCCAGAGGCAACGGCGAGGAGCTCGGGATGCGACTTCGTCAAAGCGGAGATGTAGACTTGACATGGAGTGAATCCTGGTGGAGGTGGCATGCCTTCCCCGCAACGCGTCCATAAGCGCCTTTCCTTTTTCGGCGGTGGCGTCTACCTGAAGTACAGGACGCAGTACACACCTCAGTGCCACCCTCCAACGTCATGCATCACTTCAGCGTCGCCACGTCTGTGCTTCACTGAGAGAAGTCGTCAAGTGCGCATCTTCAAAGCCGATGTAATGAATTACCGAATTTTGGCGGCCGCTGCAACGCTCCCGTGCCGTGCATGAGATCGCCGGCCCAATCGCCAGCTCAGTAGCGACTCGACCACACTAATTCGCGCATTTAGATGTCAGAATTCTATTCACTATGTTGCCGAAAGAAGTATCTTTAGTCGACGACAGGTGAGTCCCCGCAACGTGCGCCTTGGCGATGACGGATGGTAGCGCCCGACGACCTCGAAAAAGGCCTCTACAACAGCATCCCAGCCGGCAGCCCGGCGCATCTGGGTAAGATCATAACGAGAACCCTCGAACCTTCGTAATAGACACATACCTCCGTTTTACATCCAGTGCCTCTTCGCGCCCAAATCCAATAAGCAAGCCCTCAATATGGTCGACCACGAGAAAGATACTGTAGAACACTTAGCTTCGACGCCTCAAACGCTGGAAGAGCTCAAGAAGACTAAAACGATCGATACAATACATAACGATGAGGCTCTTCGAGTCCTTGCTCAATACGCTGGAGATTTGTCTTGGACTCCAGAGGAGGAGAAGAGACTCATCCGCCGCCTCGACCGCAAACTAATCTCGCTGCTCGTCATCACATACGGTCTGCAGTACTACGACAAAGCGATGCTCTCCCAGGCCGCGCTCTTCGGACTGCGTGACGACTTGAGACTCACCACAGGCAACCGTTACTCCTTTTCTTCGGCCATCTTCTACCTAGGCTTCATTGTCGGCAGCTACCCGGCCATTCTCATGTCTCAACGATGGCCGATAGAGCGGGTGGCAGCTGGTATTGTTGCCGTCTGGGGTGTCTGCTTGATGTGCTCGGCCGCGTGCACCAATTGGCAAGGTGCGTTGAAGTCTTTTGTCCTTCGAACGATCCTTGACACGAAACAGGATTCTATGCCCAGCGCTTCTTCCTCGGCTTTCTCGAGTCTGGCGTGTCGCCCATGTTCATGTTGATCGTCGGTGGCTGGTATAAAAAGCGTGAACAAGCGCTCCGGATGGGTGCCTGGTACTCCGCCACAGGCTACGTCTCCATGGTATCCCCGCTCATCAATTACGGTCTTGGGCACATTACCGGGGGCGGCCTCGCTCCGTGGCAATACATGTATCTTGTTGCAGGTTCTATCACTGTCCTGTGGGCTTTCGTTATTCTCTTCTTCATGCCCCCTGATCCTATCCGTGCAAAGGGCTTCAATGACCGCGAGCGGTATATCGCTGTTGCACGCATGAAGGAGAACAATTCTGGCGTTCGAAACAAACACTTCAAGATTGCCCAGGTCTGGGAGTCACTCTGTGATATCAGGTTCTGGTTGATCTTCAGTATCGCTTTCCTCATGATGATCGCCAATGGCCCCGTCTCTTCATTTATACCCATTATAATCTCAGGTAAGTCTCAGTTGTGATTTGACCGTGAGCGAGATACTAACAGTATCGCAGGGTTCGGCTACAATCGACTTAACTCTCTGCTCCTTACCATGCCCGCTGGAGCTATCATCGGCACTATAGAACTTACTGCCCCATACTTTGCTTACAAAATCCCGGGAATACGCACGTGGCTCATTGTCATCTGCCAATGTGGTACCATTATCGCATCGATCTTGCTTTGGCGACTGCCTCGAGGTGAAAAGGGCGGATTGCTATTTGGTTGTTACATTCTCGCAAGCTTTGGTGGGAGTTACGCTGTTCTGATGGGCTTACAAATTGCCAACACCGCGGGATATACCAAGCGATCAGTGACATCCTCTGGCATATTTGTGGGGTATTGTCTGGGTAAGATAATCTTGACCCCAATTCTTACAACACTGATATCATGAGTAGGTAACTTTGTCGGGCCCCTGCTGTTCAAACCCCAGGATGCGCCTGCTTATGGTCCGGGGTTCGTTGCAGTACTTGCAACCGCAATCGCCGCTGCCGCACTCGCCATCGTCTACCGCTATGTTTGCATCTGGGAGAATCGACGCCGCGACAAGTCAGGTACCATGGAAGGTTTCGATAATGCTTATGATGATGATCTCACGGATATGAAGAACCCACAGTTCCGATACACACTGTAAACGCATACCGATCTTACATCGCATGCCCCTTGTCAAAGAAATACTCACATATGCAAGCCAATCTCTCGACTCCTTGATAAACACTGTTGGAAGCATCGAGGCATATGCATTCGTGGTGCAGCTCTCCAAGTCTTCTGAGACCGCGGCCAGACTACTGGACTTTATTGATTTCCACAATTGCGCAGCCCTAACGTCGCGTCGACTAGGCATCAAGCGGGGTTTGGGAAGTTGGTCGCCCTTAGCGGATCATATCGTGGTTTGGTACCGCTGGCAACCGTGTTCGCACCCTTCGCGGCCCCACAAAACTCCCAGAAGACTGCACGACAAGACTGCACGACGCGTGAATGCTTCAGGTCACTGGTACACGGGAACCAAATCCTCCATCAGGTCTGTAATTGCGACATGAAAGCAATGCATTGAGTGCGCTGTCTCCATTCATCTCTCTGCACTCCTACTACACGGCGACGTATGCAGTGCGCATTGTTTTTCCTGCCCAACACTCAAGCTGTGCATCTTGGTACGCAAAAACGCTCTCTCATTTACTTTTCTACGTATTTCAAATGCCTCTTTGATCACACGTTCAACGCGCTGGTCTTTCTCGGATTGTAAGTGTGTCATGGTCAAAACCCGTTGCTCGATCACACAGACTCACTCGACAGTAGTCAATGTACGACAAAATGCGTGGCTGGTTAGGCGTCAAGAAAAAAAAGTCGACACCATCGTTTCCATCCTGCTACTCAGACGCTTCATCGTCAATCTCCCTGTTCCAACGACTTGATTTGCAAGCCACTCTCATTCTCCCCACAAGCCTAGACCAGGTTGTAGCGGCTGCGCACAGATGCGCTCCTACACACTTACCGAGCGAGGACGCGACTGAGGACGATGTGCGCTACTTCCTATATCAGATCTTGACGCACAAGGACAACGAGGTCATTCGCAATAGTCCGCAATGGATACTCGAGACTTGCATGAGTTGGCACGGGGGCGGAGACCGGCTCAGGTCTCTTCCCCTCAAGGGCTACCAGCAGCTCTGTCCATTGAACAGGGGTCATGCTAACATCGACTGGACTGTTAAGGGATCCAGGTTTAAGCTTCAAGAGATGCCCCCTTGTGGCACTCGCGATCTTATTGCACAAGCCTTGAGAGGCGCGGTGATAACCTTGAAGGCGAAGGAGAATGGTCATCGAGGCCCGGGCTGGCAAGATTCGAACGATTTGACAAGGCTCTTAGCATCTCAGTCGACCGAATACCTCCCTGCAACACAATTGGCCTCCTCAATGCATCCAGGTTTCGCAGCACCATCTATTGCAGCTGCTCCTGCCTACCGAGATCGGACCCAATTCTATAGCCTCAGCAACCACTCCCTGCCGCAATTCCGATCGACATCATCTCTTGAGATCTATCGGGATTTTCCTTTCATGCATCATGGGGCCACCTTTGCTCAACCCGAACACAAATCTTACGAAATGGAACGACTGCATCATCCACCCATCTTCAGCAGCGGTCCACCGCCACCCTTAGAAGACAAGGCTTACCATCATTGTACTTCTCCGATTTCACAAACCCACTCGCTCCTCCCGTCGCCTTCTTTGTCGCATGCGCATTCAGACAGTGTGTCATCGCAGGTCAGCAACTCGACTCGGCTCAGTCAATCGACCCAAGGCAGTGTCTCCACAGCGAAAACATCACCGCCGAACTCCGAATACGATAATAGCCACTGGACGAGCAAGTTCGAAAGGTCTTGTTCCATACCCCGGTCGATCGCGGACGGCCAGCACGATATGGCCGATACGTACCAGGCCACGTCTCCGCGCACATCGGCAGCAACACCAAGCCGGTACAAAATGAGGTCTGATACAAGATCTTTCGACCCTCAAGTTCACATGGCACGGCTACGCAATCCAGCCTATGCTATGACTGCTTTGTCCCACGCTGCTTTGGTTCCTCCATGTGGCGGACCTGACAAGTACGATTACCGGCAAGACTCAGCTATGGCGTCAGAGCTGATGCGGCATTCCGTGCGCCATGAGGCTCCTCTGCGTCCTTCTAGCAGATCTTGTTCTACGCTCTCCGCTTTGACCCAAGCGTATCCTAATGCACCACAGCAAAGGCCTACCGCGCTGACTCCCGCTCCAATCATTCGCTCCCTAAGCAGCTCCGCACGTCCATCCAAAAGTCACGCACTAGACACTATCGGGATCAATCACGTCGAGCAAATTGACAAAAAGTCAAGACCCGGATCAATGCGCTCTATGATCGTGAATCGAGGAAAGAAGCTCAAGCGAGGCAAGAGCGATAATGTTCTCCACGTGCGTACAGTCGACTGCGGCAATAGTGGGCTCGGCAATCAATCTGTAGGTCCTCAAATTCGGTTTCGTGACCCTCAGACAGGTGTGCCCAGACTGACGATGATTGAAACAATAGAACAACATCAGCAGCTGGGCAAGCAACGTCTCGAGGGTCAGAGGCGCGTAGAGGAGCAACTCCAACAGAGACTGAAAACAGTATACGAGACGATAGAAGATCAGGAAATCATCGATAGAAGGCCTCAACGTGGGGTTGGAAACGCGCAACATGGCTGGGCAGGCTACCTTTGAGTCTTCCGGGGCGAACTTGAGATAGGTGTGCAGCGACTGAACAGTACGCTGGTGTTCGAGATCAAATTTCTAGCATCCAATGTAACCAATTCGACTGCCTGTTATGTACTCGTTGCGATAGACAGTGTCGCGTATGAATGGAAGGTAGCCAACAAATAGATCGTCCCATGCCCGTGTATCGAATGGTAGAGACTCAAATCTCGACCAAGAAGAACGAAACGGCCTGGACGTCACAGAGACATACAGTAGAAAATCTTCGCAGATACAAAATGCAAGCATGGGGTCATGACAAATTTCTCGACCTGTGGCGCTTGTACTGCAGTTTCAGCGGCTCTTTACGGCGATCTTCGGCGCATCGGTACTTGACTGTTGTGAAACGCATTACGATGAGGAATTACCGGAAGAAAGCGCAGTCATCGATGGACTTCAGGATGAATTACTTAATGTGGTAGGAGGTGCAGGATTAAGGTTGGATGGGAGTGGATAGTTCATGTCCCGTTGGCAATCAGGGCCGGACGTTGAGTAATCCACCGTCAACGTCGCCTTGAGGTAGTCAGCTTCGGAAATTACATTGGTAATCAACGTAGAATCTGCAGACCAACAGCAGGCCGTTCGCGTATTAATTGAAATGCAAAGATGAGAGGAACTCACTCCGAACGCTTATCATACGAAGACTGTACTGTACAAAAGCGCATTGCGTCCTACCTTAATCTCACTGGTGCAGCGTGACACAAGTCCGATTACTTTCAATTATGAAAAGCAGGATATTCTCATTTCGCGAGCAGACACAGATAGCAGGGCATACGGCAAGCCTTTTCTGAAGAAATGCTTCAACAGCCTCCGTCCATCATGCTTCCTCCTACCTCAAGACCAAATGACTCGATGCTTTCTCCCTATGCCTTCAGGGGATCCCGGATCATGACTGTGTTCATATCTTCACCCTCGCCTCCGTATTTTGTCAAGTCGAACCTCTGCTCAAGTCGTGGCGTGAATCCGCACCTAGCGTACAATGGCCGGCCCATAACCGAGGACTCTAAGAAGCACGGCAATTGGGCTGCGTCAGCTTGCGCAGTACCCCAATCGACGAGCTTGGCGCCAGCACCTCGTCGGTGGTGCTCCGGGTCTGTGATCAGAATGTGCAGGACTGGTAAAAGTAACAATGAGCAATATGCATTGCACGAGTCATGCTACGCTTACAGTAGAATGGCTTTGTGCCCATGAACTCCCTCCTGACCCTGTTTAGATACCAGATAAAGTCGATCATTGCCTGCTTGCCCTCCTCGTCTGCACCTGGCACTGGCAGCATGGACTGTATCTCTTCTTCTTTGCGCTCCTTCTGATTGATGCGCCACTTGGCGCCAGCGATCATCTGGCCATTAAGGTCGGTGTCAATGACCTTCAGGTATGTGATGTCCTTCTCTTCACGCAAAGACTTAAGGTGCTTGTCGACGGATTTGTTGATGTACTCTTCTGAAGGCGGGTATTCGACCATGAACTGGGTCATGCCGCCGCCTGTCCCGAACGACGCGATTTGGATTCGGACGAACTCCGGAATGTCGGACTCTGTGCATGGATGGATTTCGAGGACCATGTTGTTATTGTTGCAGAGGTCAAGGTGAGAGACGGTCGACGCGTGGGCGCAGCTTGTGTTGTGGATGTTCCTGGATCTTAAGGCGATGAGGCTGCCCTCGCCTGCACCTTCCTTCAATGGTAAAGATCATCCAGCTGTGAGTCGAACAACGCCCTTTCACGACACTGTTACAGCGGGCCATGACTCAACCCTCCTTCTACTTCTTACTTGACGCCCTTTTGCCATCAGTGGCATCGCCCAGAGCTTCTTGTTCGACAACGTCCTTGTGGCGATGATTTCAAGATGCGGGGCAGTGTCGGTCCATTGAAGTCTCTGCCCCTCACGACAGCCTCTTCGTCGCCACAGGCAGGCCATCACTACTCGCCAACACCAAACAGTCTCGAGGTCAGCAGACGCATGAGAGAATCAAAACCGAGATGAGAATCGTGATGTCTCTCATGTATCGGCCAGTCGACTCCTTCTTTCGAGAAGCCACATGTCCCAATCCGGCAAGTCCACGTTCCACTTGAACGTCAAGACAAGCTCATCAAGCCAGCGGCTGATCAACGCATGGCCGTCGCCCAACGGCCATGGCGCAGAGATCTTCAAACCGTGCGCTGGAACACATCAGCCTCAGTGATGAAACGTAGTGTGGTTCGGCGCAATTCGAAACGACGTACTGAAACCAGTCACAGAAGACCGACACCCATCAACGCGACTCAGGCATCGACTCTGAAGACATGGATTAGTGGCGGTGGCAACTGCTTCGCTTGCATTATAGAGTAGCCAACCCATACGCACTCTTGTTATTCGTAGTGGCCCTCGAAGAGATGCCTGTGGTTCTTGAACGGCCTTTTTGATTCCACGAAACTCATACATTCATACACTGGCATCTGCGAGTCGACGTTGCTTCCAACAATCCCGTCTCAGCTTGACGCTCGAGCTCGAGCTGCATCCATCGTCTTGCACACCGCATCAGAGTCTATGCCAAGCCCCTCGTAACGTCTTCAGACTGCCGAGATCACGTCCACACTAACTCGGCATGTCGTCGCTTCCCTAAGAACGGAAAGCCTCCGTACGAATCGGACTGTTCTGTCTCAGACCTACCGGGACGACCCTTTCACGACTGTCAAATGCAGCCCTATCCGGCAGCCCGTGACTAGCTTCGCACTACCACCGTAGAGAGCCTACGTTTCCTTGCATGGAGTAGCCCGCAAGATGCTTGACGGGCATTGACAATTTTGACGGCAGCTGCTATTCAGGTTCACGCATGACGTTTGATGGGTACTCCGGAGAATCCCAGCGTCAAAACATGACAGAGCTGCATGGACTGCTGCTTCCATGGCCTGTTTTACACTTTGGACCTCGGCTTCCAAGATCAATGGTCATTCAACTCTCGCATAAATATGTAGTGAAGTACGTACCGATCGAGCATCACTGCTACAACCTCTCCTTCATCAACACTCACTCTTCTCGGACTGGCTCCTACATCTTCTACATTATATCTCATAATCTCCTAATTTTCCGATCATCAATCATCAACATGAAGTCCTTCGCACCTCTTCTTCTTCTCGCGCCCGTTACCTCTGCGGCCCTGACGTCCATGACCCAAAACGATGTCACTAACGGCAGCGGCTGCAAGGCCATGACCGTTTTATTTGCCCGTGGTACCACGGAGCTTGGAAACATGGGCTCCGTCGCTGGTCCGCCTTTCGTATCTGCCCTTGGCGCGATGATGGGGGGTGCACAAAACCTTGCTGTCCAAGGTATCAAGTACCCTGCGGATATCCCCGGATTCTTGGCTGGTGGAGATGCTGGAGGCAGCAAATTGATGGCGCAAATGGTTGGCCAGGTTATGACTGCCTGCCCGAACACCGCGCTTGTTATGGCCGGTTACTCGTAAGCATTCACACAGTCATCGTGAGCAAATCCTAAGCTGACACTTCGTAGTCAGGGCGGACAACTTGTCCACAATGCGGCTACTATGCTGACCGCAGATCAGGCGTCGTTTGTGAAGAGCGCGGTTATCTTTGGTGACCCAAACAACGGAGACCCTGTCGGTGCTGTCGGTGCTGCCAACACCAAGGTCATCTGCCACACCGGTGACCTGATCTGTGCGGGACAGTCTGTCATCCTTGCTCCTCATTTGACGTACGGAGCCGATGCAAAGACTGCCGCATCATTCGTCATGTCGACTGCAGGCGCTGCCGCAAAAGGTGCCGCTGCCGCGGCCACCAAGGTTGTAGTCGGCAAGGTTGCCAACAGCTTCTCTGCTTGAGCACCGTGGAGATAATGTATATACATAGTGGAACTGCTGCAGGTCAGCCCCGATACCCTTTGGCTACGATAATGTTTAACCTCCGTCTGTCTACTATGTATATCCATTGATGAATAAGGCTGCGCAAAGAACCACTAAGCCAGACAAAGTTAGCGTCATGGGCCAGTCGTCGTGCTTACTTTCTATTCGAGGGACCCTCCTCTTGACCAGCCAACGTCATGAGTACCTCTAAGCTCATCAAAAGACTCTTGAAAGGCGGCAAATGGAAAGATGTCCAGACTCCAAGCGTCTCTGCCACCGTTGCGCATTCTCCTCCGTCTTTGCCTTCCGTGGCTGTAAATCCCCAAGCTCCACCGCCCCAGATACCATCACGACTTCTCTCCCTCCCAGGCGAAATCCGCAACAAAATCTACGCACTCACCATCTATCCATCTCTCTCCACCATCTCCCTCCACCGCGCGCCCGAAACCATGCTCTCTCTCCCAATCTTCGCCACCTGTCGGCAAACGCGTTCCGAAGCCATTTCCAAGCTATGCTCAAGCAAGAGTTTCCATCTCTTTGGCCTCGGCACGGCCAACTTGTTTTTCAAGATGATTGGTCGCGGGGTGCGTGATCTGCGGTCCGTTACGATTCACTGCAAGACGGATTGGGGGAGGGAGAGTGCGGGGATGGCGGTCGAGAGGGCAGATTTGATCGGCTATCTTGAACTTGCGAGTTCGCTTCGGTCACTGCATGTGATTGTTGAGAGGAGCCTGGGTGCTGGGCATGATGAATTGGATCTTGTAAATTCGTCTTCGGAGGGGGCGCGGTTTCTGTACAAGATTAGGAGTGTTGTCGATGGCGAGGAGGGTGGAGATGGGAGGGAGAGGGTGATGCGGGATGAGTTCTTGTCGCTTTGCGATCAGATTGGCGCGGTGCAGGCTGTGAGCTTGTTCAGGGAGAAGTTGACGAAGGAGCACGAGGAGCGTGTAGAAAAGGTGTTTCGGCTGGGCAAGGTGGTAAGCTATGAAGGGAAGGTTGAGACTGCGATGCTGCCGCTCCAGATGCCGGGGTACGTGATGGAGAGATGAGAGGAGCGGCAAGTATGACTTGGCTTTATATCTTATATATACCCATAACTGTGTAGCATGCTAGGACTTTGGCACCATCAGGCGGTCAATGTCCGCTGCATACCCGCCGTTCACACCGACAAATTTGATCTCGTTCGCACCCTGCTTCAAGTCTACATTCAACACACTGCTTCCCGGGTCTCCGCCCCCATGAGGCAGAAAGGAGAGCCTTTGCGTCTTGCCGTTCACTGTGACATCTGCGATTCGTTGACTCCTGTCGCCGTTCAGGTGCTTCACTCTGATGCTCGTCCTAGTCGCTGCATCGCTTTGGACGTTGCTGAACACCACGGTACCTGTGTCAGGGCCACCAATGTAGCCAGCTGACTTGCCGCCGGAACAGCTTGAGCAGTCGATGGTGCGTGCGTTATTGCTCAGGGTCGCAGCCTCGCCTTCATACTGGTTCTCGGTTGGACCTGCGCTCGATGCGCCGGTGCTTGGATTCAAGATCCAATTCACGCTGTTCTTCAACGTCGCCGTGGTCCCGGAGATTGTGAGCGGAAGCCAGACATATGTGCTGCGCATGAGGTTGTCGCTGACCCAACGGTCACCCAGGTAAACGAAGTTGTCGCCAACAGGGAGGACGAAGGTAGTCTGGCTGGCGTACGTGTTCGATCCGCTGTCGGCGAACTTCTTCCAGCCGGACCATGGGCCGGACAGAGAGGTGGCAGTGGCGTAGTAGTTGTCGTTTGGATTCCAACCTGTCAGCTGCGAGGCAAACATGAAATAGACGCCATTCTTCTTGATGACGGCAGGCGATTCGTACTTCTCTGCGAACGTGTAGACGTTGGAAGTCACAGTCAGGTAGTCGCTGGAAAGCGCATTGATACGCAGACCATTCTGGCGCTGATTTTGTCAGACACGCAATGTTGTTTCTTTGGGCTCGCCCCGACTTACGTCTTCGGTCAAGAGGTACGCCTTATCATCAGTATCGACGAAGACACCAGAATCGCGACTCTGAAATCCAAGAGGCTGCTCGCTACGCAGATATGTGTACTTGCCGCACACAGAGTCACCAGTTGCAACGCCGATTTTAGCTTCTTTGTAGTCGCCGCTGTCAATGTGCATCCACATGACATACTTGTTGGTGGATTTGTTGTAGATGATCTTCGGGCGTTCAATGACACGATTGGGTCCTGTGTCGCCCGATGCAGTCTGCGAGAGCAACGCACCCTCGTAGTTCCATTCCACGAGATTGGTAGAAGAATAGCAATTCACGTTGATAAAGGACGTGCCATTGGTCTTATCTTCACCAACCCTGGAGAGACGAATCAGCTGCTGTTCAGGTCAAGCACCGTGTTGTTGCACATACCAGTACCACTTGTCGCCGACTTTGAGGATGCCGCCGCCATGCGCTTGGATGTGTTGACCTGTGTTTGTCTGCTTGATGCATGAGCCAGCTGCGCACAATGAACTCTAAGGTTTGGAGACTGACCGCGGTCCAAGTTGCACCAGGCACAATCTGCAACGATGCAGTCGCTACCGATGCGAGCAGGCCGAGTGCTGAGACGATTGTTGAACGCATGGTGCGATAGCCTTGCAATTTTGTAGCTCGATGTGTTCATGAAAAAAGCGGTCGACACTATTCATACTTATGATCGACGCTCATCTAACCGGCGGGCAATTGCACTCCGAGATCTTCTTCTTAGCCCGCACTTCTACTTACCAAAACGAGGCTCGCTGGGTCACGAGTACAATCTTGTAGTAAGCGCCATGGGATATAAATTGGTCCGGCATATGTAGCGGAGCGAATTGTGGGGAGCATTAGTGCCCGGCAGCAGCTTTGCTCAGTCAAGCCTTCGCGACATGCTTGAGCCGTTCTGCCGATGCGCGGTGTTGTCATATGGTTGCCGTTTCAAGTTAAGAAGTAAACAAGTCGCGTGAACTGCAACCCCAGCTCGTATGGCAGCGACACGAATCAGGCAAGCCTTCCGGCGGACACCTACCGCTCATCACATGGAAGTCTCGAGAGGCGTTCACTTATGTAACGGCCCCGAAGTTGATGGCTTGCGAGTGCGCTGTTGGAAGGAAGGAGGTAAAGAAGTACGAGCTTGACAGCAACGACGCTGGCTGCGTTGCGTGGCCATCTTCCAACCTCAGGCCTAAGCGCCTTGAAACGCGCAAGCTTTGCAGCTGCTGCTTCCGCACGAGGCTGCGAACGTGGGCCGATGAGTTTGGTATATGTAAAGGGCGCCGAATACGCTGCACGATGCCGCTGCAAGGTGTTGCGTGGACAGCAAGCTGAAGTACAGAGCTGCTTGCGTTCGTGTATACTGGTTAAACAAGGAGAGCTGCCATGCTTTTAGTTGCTTCGGCCCCGCAGGCTACTGACTTCACGGATCCTACACCGATGATGCGTCGGCGTCTGTCACGGGCCTTCCTCTAACGACGTTGCAGGCAGTCGTGAGTGAGTGACGGAGGAAGCAGCGAGGCAGAGCTGCCAGGCAAGCCCCACCTTCCCCTAGCAATGCTCTGGAGCAACGGCCGCCCACTCAAACCCTTTTGTTTTCTTCCTTCTGCTTGGAGCTGTCTTTTTGGTCCATCTCTGAGCTCTGTGAAGACGACCGAGGCATTGATCAAGCGCTGTGGTGGTGTTGCAGGGGTGCTGTTGGTGGAGATACCAGCGAGGCGGTTCGCCAAACTCAACACCAAAAACTCCGTCACCAATTCGCCAGCAGCAGCCTCATCCCCACCACCCTCCTGCCGTCAACGCGCCGCCCTGTGCTACGCTGCCACTGCCCCAAAATCGCTGATATGGTTTCTTTTGTCTTCGGCAGATCTTTTTCACTTTCGAACAAAGTTGCGGTGTTCCGGCGCCGGGCCTTTCTGTGTCGAGCCTCTTGACCTTCTCTCGCCCTCATATCGATCGTCCATAGCGTCGTGAGCTTCTCCACTTCGCCATGGATCATCTTCAGCCTCGCAAGAAGTTCTGACGAAGCTTCTGCGAGGTCAAGCAAGCTTGCTACCAATACCACAGCTCCTGAGGGAGCGATGCGGACTTCCGGGTTGCTGCAGCTGACGCAATGCCACTCTACGATATCGACACTCGTCCAAGTACCAACGGAGGCGCCATGACATGGATTCGAAAGCTTTTCGAGCATGCTATTGACGTTGCGCAATTTGGCAGCAACTACCGAACGACCACGGGCTTTCAGGCTCGCACGCCCGCATCTCGAACTCAACTCGCCAACTCGAACACCAGACAGCCTTCTTGAAACACAATGCACATATGAGGAAGCCTAATAGCCGCCTCCTCAGATAAGCCAATGCCTGCCAGCGACGGATACAAGACATACTGAGCATAATGGCAAGGGCGAGCACTCGCCGGAGGCTGCAGAAAAGCTGAGCGTATGGGCTGCGTTGGACCTTGAAGGCGTTCGACCTGGTCATCGTTACCGCTGGCTGGTTTGTTCGTTGACGGTGCATGGCCTTCATGTTTTGTCGTGCCGATGTCCAGCAAAGCAGTTGCGACACTGGCCACCAACAGGAAGTATCATCTCTTTCCACCTTTCGACCGGTCAAGTTGCCTCTTCGCCTAGTCGAGTCATCTTTTCGACCTTCTCATACCATTGTCCTTCTCTTTCACGTCGTCCTTTTCAGCAATCTCTTCCTCGCCATTTCACAGCCGGTTTGTAAATCGCTCAATCTCATCAGCACTCTCACATCTCTCCTCAATCAAGACTTATCAGCTCGACGCCTCTCACATCATCTTCAATCTATCAGCAACTCGGCCAGCTCAGCTCTCTCACCTTCTCTTCGCGCATCTCGCATCACTTTTCTTTCCTCATTGTCTCCTTACATACAGAAAGGTAACATGGCGATGGCGGTCACCCATCAACCTCTGCCGAAAAGGCCTCTGTCATGAACGGTCTCCCTTGAGGTACAGCGAGCGCTTAGATGAGCAACCTGTGCCGGCGGCTGGGGAGGCCTGGATCTGGCACGTCCCGTGTAGGCATGTTGGTGGTTCAAGGATCGGTCCCCTGACACGTCAGCTGTTAGGCGGCATTGAGCGGAATCGTGGTTCTGAGATGTCGAAGAAGATGTTGCGGAGGGCTGCAGCTGATGTCGAAATTGCTACCGTGAGCATCAGTGACTTGTCGATAGTTCTCTGGTTCACGATAACGAAGATTGGTGGCCATTCGTGAGTTCGCATACGAACAGCGATCAGAGTTCCTGTCACCGTCAGCCAACCGACCTCATGCAAGATGCTCTCATAATGCTTGTAATTCATCATGAACTGGTCGAAACATGCTCGTGTACTTACTGGCTGACATGATGCCCGAAAGCGCGTCACGGGCATGTTCCAAAGCTTGGAGCGATGCTCATCCTTCATGTAAGGCTTACTCGGGATCTGCGATGCATCGACAGTACGCAGACACAGTACTGTGTATGAGCTCTGCATCCAGGTTCGATGACGCTGGGAGGCTCTTCGCGCTGAATGCATCTCCGCAACACCTTGCTTGCTGCATGTACAGCTCTCGCTGCGACCTTGTCAGCCTTCGGTTCGGACACATGTGTACCATATGCGTGATCCTCTCTATTTCTCGCTTGTCTTCCAGCTCGGGTATATCACTGACCTTGACCTCGGCCTAGCATTTGCGTGCTCATTGACTTACTGCCTGCGACTTCATTTGGCGGTTCGCTTGCTGCGTGTTGCAACCGGGGCCCTTCTGCTTCTTGATGTCAGGTTCTTGATGTATCGTTCTTTGTCCCTTCAGCGGTCAGTGATCCTGCCCTTTGGTCCGAGGTAATACTTGTCTATCCTTTTTCTCGTTTGGGCTATGTAGTTGTACGCGTAACCGTTGGCCCCTGGGCTCCAGAGGCAACAGTTGCTGTTTTGATTCTGTTCGCTGGTCATGTGGTCGCTGTCCTGCCTTCAAGACCTGTCATCTCAGCATGCCTTGCGCATACTTGCAATGCGTCGATTGGGATCTCTTGTCGACGACGCGGGCTCGAGGGATCTCACGAGCTGACCAAAGAGCGGCATCGGACGGGAATACTCGTTCTGAACCAGCCACGAGCACGAGAGATACCGGGTGCTTGCTTCGGATGCCTGGGTGTACGCCCTAGCTCGGTGCCAACTCTTGTAGAACAACAACTAGACCCGTAGGCGGATTCTGCGCTTCAGACGAGGTCATTCCATATCTGTCAATGGTGTCTTCCATCTTCAACAGATGGCGGAAGGCATCCTTGCGGCCCGAGGGTCTTGTATGCCAACACCGGAGCTGCGTGCCTGATGCAGACTCTGCTCACGACATTACACCTGTTCGGAAAGACCAAGGGCGTCCGGAAAGTTCGAGAGGCCGAGAAGTCCAGATCGTATCACCAGGGCGCGGTGTGGCGTCAGCCTTTGTCTCGCCGTTGAGCAAGGGTCAACCTTTTGCGCAGCCGCTCCTTGCCATAGTCTTGAGGTTCTGCTCTCCCCTGTGGCACGCTGGTACAAGGCTCGAGTTCCCTCCATCCTTGAAAGAGAAAAGCAAGTCCTCGAGCCTCTGAGCAACTCTACCTACACCACCACCCGGCTTGCCCTTCGAGCGATCATAAGCATCTGTCAAGATGATCAGCTTCGTCACCGGGAACAGGCGAATGCGAAGAGGCGCTCGTTGCGCTGCGAAGACGAATCCAAGTTCATCATGCATGACGACATCTGGCGCTGGCACCGATCGAACATGCTCGAATGACTTTGCGGCGCGCCCACGTTCATCGAAAGCCGAGCAGACCCGCAATATGGAGAAGTTGGAGAAGCTTGAGGCAGCTGTTGGCGAAAAGCTGGGCTGTCGCTAGCGTATTGAGATCGTGGTGTTACGGCAAGCCTTGTTGAGAAATATGCGAGCTTCAGGACTTGGAGTTACGCGTGAAGGACGCGTTCGGGTGGCAGATCACACCTTTGAGGACCAGCTACAAGATCACTGCCTTTTCTTGGAGCAATATGCTGGTACAAAGTCAGTGGTGTGCCCCATCATGGCCATGTCAGACTGTCGCGAGGTACCATGTTCTTGGGTCCTACTCGTCTGTTGCCGTGGAAATCTCGGGCTCGATTGGGACGGGCCGGCCGGTTTCTTGCAACTGCGCAGTAATTTCATGGGCTGAAGTGGAAGCTCTGTGCAAGGAGAGACACCTCAATGTGCTGTTCGAGGCTCGTTCGTGCAATGAGTTGACCTCGACTTGACTGAAGGCCTGGCAGACAGTGCACGTGGGGTGACCCTGGCTTGACAAGCTTGCCGACGTCAAATTTGAGAACAGATCTGACGATACTTACTTTGCTTTGGAGCCTGTCAGTCAAGAGTTACAGGCTCGGTTGCACTGGTGCCCACAGTCTCGCGCCCAATCTGGAAGGCGCCATCACAGCAGCGTTGCCTCGGCGCGCAGAATCGCGGTTGCTAGAGATGCGAATGCTCACTTCGGCCTCCATCCCTTCCCTTATCCATCCTCGTATGTTATTACCAAATCCTTCGTCGGCGGTCGTATCGATGTTGCGGCGTCGGCGCATTGCGTTCGAGGATTCGATTGTTCGTTCGAGTCGGCCAAGTCCATCATCATTTATTCTGATCCAGCAGAGCAAATCTCAATGCTGATCTCGGTCCCACTTCTCTTTATTTCCGTTATCCGTTTCTCGGTCGCAGCGATTATCGAGTTCGATTTTCGGCGTTCGCGGAGGAGGAGGGCGAGGTGTTGTGCTTCGAAAATCGACATCTTCGAGGTGGGGCGGTGATGGTCGAGTCCGCAGTGCAGGTCAAACCTGTCACCCTGAACAAATCTCTCCTGTATGAGGTTATCGTGTCTCTTTGGCATCGTCAGCTGTGAAGACGTCACGCACAGCGCGCTTTGTCGGCCTTCCATCAACTCGAACCAACTCGCAGCGTCGGAGCAAGTCTCAAGACTCGATGAGCACTGTACGCTTGACTGGGCGGCTGTCAGGCAAATGCTGGGAGAACTTACTGGCAAACTTTGACACTTCCGATGCACTGTGATCATTCCGCCTTGACGTGGAGTCGTTGGGTGTGGTGGTGGTTGAGTCGACTGCGAGCTCGAACTTGAGATATCGAGCCAGACAACACCAAAACTTGCAAGGTCGAGCCCGACCGAGATGATACAACTCAGTCAATACTTTGACGTGCAATTCAAGAGCGGTATGAGTGTTGTGGAACAAGTTCGCAATTCGGGTGGTGTTGTGGTTCAGTGAAGTGCTCTACACACCAAGTAACCTAACCGCATTGCGGGGGGCAATCAGCAATCTCAACTGCTGCATTTTGGCGACCTCAGAATATGGGAATAATTCCTTCCTTCAGTTCAGGCTGAGAGAATTGCATACCTTGTAATTGTGTCAGTCATACATGCACTGCTTACATCATGGGAAAGAAATCGAGTAACGCGCTCAGCGCAAGGCTGGCGCAAAAGAGCAAGCTCATGCATTATGTCTATGAAGAGGCATCCAAATCGCCGCCTAAAAGCAACCCAGAAGTTCGCCGGGATGCATCATAGTTGTCCACAACGCCGCAAAAACAATCGCCGCCATCACGGGTGCATCCAGGAGCCACTCGGTACTCCACAACCAAACACCAGGAACCCAAACCAACGTTCCGTCGTTTACATGTGTCTCAAAGCCAGGCACCACCACGCCAGGCTCAGTCGCTTACTCCGCATTGTGCAAAGCGTCCTCCCTCAGGTCTGAAAGTACGCCTTCGGGTTGAGATCACCATCCCCACTTACTTGTCCTTCTTCCCCTTCCTGTCACCACGGATTACCGCAGGGTCCTCGTCGTCAGAGTCGAACAGCAGTCCGTCCCTCGCAGGCTGGTAGCGGTACTCGCCGCCGAAGTGTTGGGGGAGAGCGAGGGCGTCCTCCATCTGGTCATCGCTGGCCTCGAGTTGACCCAGCGCGGCCTCGAGGTCATGGCGAAGGCGCAGGCCGTAATCCTCTGCTCGCCTCTCAGCGACAGCGGGCTCCTGCGCCTGAATGGCCTCCTCGTGGCGGCTTCGAGCATCCTCCATGTCCCTCAGCCAAGCCTGGTCTGCCTGGACACGCTCAGCGTGCTCAGCAGCGGCGGCAGCGGTCACGGTACGGCGGCGGGCATCGTCGAGGTAGAAGGCCAGGCGAGCCTGACGGTCCAGCTCTTGTTGTTGCTGCTGCTGGTGCTCGAGCAAGAAGCGGTACACTGCAGGAAGCAGTGTTCGGCGAGCCACGGCACGGACGAGAAAGCCCAAGGAGAAGGCCGAGAAGAAGAGTACCAGGAGCATGCCCACTGGTGAGGCGGTGAAGTTGGCGAAGAAGAATGACATCTTATTTTCTTTGAGTGGAGAACAAGAAACGACAGGAGAAAGAGTGAGTGGCTTTGAAGAGATATTGAAGGCAGAAGATTTGTCTTGAAAAGTGAGTGTTTGGATACTGAGTGGAGGAGTGAGAGCTACAAGAGGAAAGCTCGGGACTAGGTCTTGTTGCTGAAGTCCCCTTCACCTTCAATTCACTGTGCACTCACGCCGCTAAGGGGCTTTGAAAGGTCCGCCGAGAGGAACTGGCATAATGTACCGATCTCCGAAGAAATAACGAACTGGCTGGATCGGTGCTTCCCGTGGACCGGTCCTTGTGATCTTAACAGAATGCGGTGGCAGGGGGAGATTCCGTTGGATTACGTTCATCCTGTACGGGAATACCACAGAGGCACTTTGTTGAAAGGCAGCATCAAAGTTGAGGGATCTAGGTCGAGCTCAAACCATTTGGCTCTGCATTGTAGCTTTAAGGCAGCTTCGACCGCATGGTTAAGTGCTCGAAACACATCGTTTATGTGTGTTTTAGGAAAGATCTTGTGAGGCTTGCAGCTTTCGAGTATCATCGTTCTTCTCTATCTATCTCAAGACATCTGTTCCACGCCATGAACCGTTCTTAACGACCGGCTCCAGTCCCATGGGTCATGGGAGCTGACCACTCAGCCTGACCCGGCTCATCCCAAAGCTTTCCGACATCGTACGACGCACCGAGGTTATATCGACTCACCAGACCATCCAACAGTGCCTTTAGCGGCTCGCCTTCAGTGAAAAGTGGTGCAGTGGGATGGCCTCCTGTGACCTCGTCGAAGGGTTCGCCTGGGGTCAGTGCCTCTTGCAGGGCAGCGGCGTGAGAGAAGACCGAGAGGACCTTGTTCCAATGGAGCCAGTTCTGGTCAGTCATAGGGATTCCGACTGTATACACGATGTTCGATATCATGCTGTCGCTGAAGATTGCCGTTTGCAATGACTCGCCCATGTGCTGATCGAGCCAGACAAGGATGGGGGAAAGCTGGTCTATCTTGGCCGAGCACTGGCTACGGATCATCCTGAGCGGTCCTAGAAGGATGAGACGCATAGGTGTCTGGACATGATTAGTAGAAAATATTCCAGGCGTTCAGAACACTCACTCTAGGAGGCGGAACTACAGCTTGGACTTGGCGCATTGTAGCAGATGCGGGTATGTAGGTAGCGGCTGAAGGTGCAGATGGTGAAGAAGCGGCATTGGAAGCGAGGCTCGTACGATTGAGTAGTATGGGTACCGAGATTGCCTCAGTCGAGGATTTACGTCGTGTTACAGCGCGCGTGCCGAAGTGAGGTGTCTGGTGTGTTATGTTGTAGTCGACTCGATGTGAGCTTGCTATTACGCGGACAGGTAAAGAGACTTGCAATTTCGTAAAATTTGATCTACGGTGCTAGGACGATGAAGTGATGGGATTGGAGACGAGGTCGCTTGCTCCACAAAGCTTGGACGCATGTAATGTGCGCATGTACCAATTGACCTATATAGCAAGCCGGTTCCGGTCACCTGTATCATCAGCTGCACTTCCTCTCAGGCATGGCGGTTGAGATCTGTACCTGCAAGCTTTAGATTTTGGCTTGAGATTCGAAAAGTTGTGACAGTGAAGCGATTCTATCAAGTGACATTTGACATAGCCATTTTTTGATCAAATCGATCACAAATGTAGCACAAGGACCTTTTCGCCCATATTCGGTATTTTGGTACCCACTACTACAGCGTATGAATCCGCAAGGTATTGAAAGACTCGATGTCTGAGGAAACGATGTTCCTTGAACTGCATTTGCAATGCAATGTACCAGACTCGGTCAAAGCGAGTTCTCGATGTTGTCACAGTCTGTGACGTTGCGCTTACGCCACACCAAAGCGTCTAGAGGCAGTCATAGAGCCAGCACCTCTATCTCAAGCCGTCTTGCGAACTGGAACTCTCTCTATCACGATGGTCCTCCCCGCAGCTTTGACGCCCCCCACACAGATATCGGACCGTTACTCCCGTTCATCGCTGCATCTCTCTCAAGGATCTCCCTTTTGTATTCTCGCGCTGCGTCAGCAATGCTGCGCTGACCGCCAGGCTGTCTCCACAGTGGTTGATGACTTGCTCCCATAGATGTCGGCGTAGGAAATAGCGGAGACGAGAACGAACGTTGCGTGTACGGACTTCGTGGAGTAGTGGGAAGTCGCATAAACGTTGCAGATCGCGGGGTAGTAGCAGGCAACTGATGAGTTGTAGCAATTCCAGTTGTGGGAGACCGTGGAGTCTGTGGCGTGCTGAGTCTAACCGGCAGTGGCGGTGCGAGAGGTTGGTAACGGCCACGAGAGGAGCTCAGAGGGGAGTATGTGGAGCGTTGATCAACGCTACTTGCTACTGTTCTAGCGCTGAGTGGCCGTCTTGGAGTCTCACACCCCTGCGCACTGCCAGGTGGAGATGGCTGTAGTAAGGGAGTGCCGATGCTGAGATCTTGTCTGCGCGCGCGGCGGTTCTTGATCCTTGAGCTGCGATCGAAGACAATCTCGTCCCCATTGAGCTTCAGACCAAACTCCTCTCGTAGGACCTTGTTGACAGTTTGCAATGGAATAACCTCCTGGCCCTCTTCTGGAGAGATCTTCTCCCTCTTCAGCGTAAGCCTTAGTCGTCCCCACACGCTATTGTCCACGATAAGGATGGGGTTGTTCCGCTGACACCTATTGAAGAAAGATTGGTGATACATGCGTTGTCTCTCTTCTTCGGAAAGGTCTCGTTCGCTTGTAGGCGCGGGGTTCTTAGGGGCAGGGGCCTCGCGGTGGTGAGTGTGACGAACGTATCTGAGCCACGCTAGAATTGCAAAAAACGACCGTAACTGTTACAGAGATAGCGATCGCCGCAGTGACTTTGGGATTCATGTGATTCCTGCTTCAGATCAGCTACCACTACTGCGGGGTGATGGTTCGTCAACATACTGGGGTTCGTCGTGCCCAACTTGATTCTCGGGCTCCTCGAAGGTCGGTGCAGCTGTTTGAGAGGCAATAGACGACGTGGATGTTGGAACTGGAGTAGTCGATAGAGATATCTGGAGAGAAAAGACCGGCGTGGATGTTCGATTTGGCGCAATGGTGGGCGTAGGGTTGACTGAGACTGTGGACGTGAAATGCGTGGGCGTGGTTGTCCTCATTGGAAATATCGTTCCCATAGGAACATAAAGAGTTATAGTCTCTGACGGACGAGGAAATCCACACATAGCCTGATAGATGTTCTCGATTGATGCGTCGTCCTTTTCGTTGCAGCTCTGGGGGCATATGCGGTTACCATCGTTTCCACCATGGACGAAGGGCGATTGACAGAAACAGGCGACGTGGATGGGAAAGGCTGATAGCGGCTTCATAGGGGGCTGGCAGCTATCTGAAGCATCCTGGAGATTCTTGCAGCCTCGAGCGCACTTGGGTAGCCCGTCCATGCTGAAGAAGGGGAAAGGGACAGTACCCGGAAGTGCGCTTGCGGCGTGCAAGATCGCGGCGAAGACGGTGATTAAGGCAAGGAGACGCATGTTGGCGATGCCTTCCTCTTGAATATTGTGGAGCTCTCAGCTTGTGTTGACACCAACTGTGTTGGTGAAGTAAAGAGGATAGTGGTTGTGGTGACCGTGGGCGAGCGCGCTAGTTCGAGATATCGCGTGAACCACATCAAGTTGGGTACACCCCTGATGCTGCAAGCAGTTTCACCCCGCAGGCACGTGTCTGGTTCTTTGCGAATCTGCACTGAGCTAGTAATTGGCTCATCCAAGGTCGCGGCGTGTGACCCGTTTTGAGGCCTAAAGCTTCATGCTGCCAATCCGTCTGTTTCGACCATGTTCTGTCCAAAGCCCGTTGAATGTGCTCTTCAGACCAACCCCGACAACCGTATCGTTGAGTATACAAGCTCACCATGCCAAAATACAAGTCTCAAGGGGCCCCATACCCATATGAGCAGCATCGCATTTGAAGCGCAGAACTCCTTGGATACACCGCTGCGCAACCCAATATTTAAGACGACACTCCCACAAACCTTCGCTACTGCGCTGACGGTGCATATTCACTCTACTCTTGCGATTGGAGTGCGGGAAGCGAGGTTGTTTTGGGAGCACTGTGCAACTCCTCCTAATCAATGAACACTATGGGGCTCAGTCGCACTTGCTCTTTGGTTGCATGTAACTCCCTCTGGCATTGTGAACACTATAAACTACGTCTTGGTTGTACATGATATGCGGAGCACTGTGCGAGCGAGATCGCGGAGTTGTCAGTCACTGTGCAGCATTGGGTAGACATCACCAATGCACCGACACGCAATCCAATCATAGAAATCTCGCAAAACCTCTGTTCTGCCTGGAACATATGCTGAGATAGTCGCAATTGAATCAATCTTGTTCGGTCTCCCCAATATCTAAAAATTGAGTGCGTCAGTGCCAGCGCAGGACCAGCCACACCCGCACCCCCGGGTAACAATCATGCTCGCACGCGCCACGCAGCTCTCCTTCACTGCTACCTGCAAAAAGACTCAAAAAATAACTCCTGTGATACTGCTCGATCCATCGAGCGGAGATTCGAACCACTGACCCCCGGGCAGGTCCTTCACACGACCGTAGTGTGGGAAAGGCGAGATCCAGGAAGTCGACCAGCAGCAGAGCAGAGCAGCAGTCACAGTCACAGCCATATTATTGGACGTACCTGAGAAAGACCCCGCAGGGTGTTCGTCTTAGACGAAGCGGTGATCCGCTGGGCCATTATGAGGCTCTTGATTGATGAGATAGAGACACAACGGTGTGTACTTATAGACCATGAGGGCAACTATCTTACAACTGTATCTTTGGGCCAGAGATAGGCGGCAACGACATTGTGGGTCCAAACAGTGATGTTATGAGCGCATTGTTCCTTGTTTTGGGGAGGTGAGAGCCAACGCAGTGTGCAGGGGCACGCCCGCGAGCTTCAAAGACTCGCCTCCTGCGGTACCTAGTGATTTGTATCAACAGGACTTGGCCGATCTTCAACTGCTCATCAGACACAAAAGAGGGACGGGTGACCACACGGATGTCGAGACTGGCCAGCATCTTGGGTTCAGCAAGGACCTCGATTGTAGACAAGGCATATATAGAGCCCTCCATGTTCATAGATACCGCAGATACAGCATCTAAGATCCTCCGCCCATGATACCACGCGCATATCTTAGCTCGGCTCCAGCGCTATGACTTAACGGCACTCAGTCGCTATAACTCTATCAGTCGAACAAGCTGCCGATTGCACCTTGGTGTGGCATGTGACAATGTAACCTTGCGCAGCAACTGCTTTACTCGTTCTACTTGAAAACAAGAGCTCCACAGATATTGAAAGAACGAAGGTCAACAAAATCACAATCTGGAAGTAACGTCACACATAGGGACAAGAGACCTTGCCGTGAGCTTGCCAGGCAGGCGTTTCCTCAATGTTGTGAGAGCAGCATGACGACCTTTACGTGTGTACAAAGATGGGCGCTTCAGTTGACAGGTCATAATGAAGAGCCGCAGCATCAAAGTATCTAAGTTGAGACAGACAGTCAACATCAGTGCGCTCACGATGATGCCAAAAACGAACGTCGACTGGGATGCGCTACTGGGAAATGCGCCGCAATCTTCCATCTTTTGTTTCAAAGCACAGGAAAGTCACAAATTTTTCAATATTGTTAGTCGATGAACAACAGGTGTGCGCATGTATCACGCAAAGGAACGAGCAGTCAAAAAAGTAATGTTGAGATTTTTGCGACTTTGTCCACCATGCAGCCAGCCTTCAGATTTGCAGATTCACCTCCAGATACCAATTTATCCGCCTCAATCCCATAACGCCGACTCCCGATAGTCCATCGGCGATCGTGGGTTCTGATGTGTTCCACGATCGCCGATAGCGACCAGCGAGGGAGGTGGCAGGAGCCTGAAAGACGTCAGTGAAGTTCTTCAGCGGATTTCGGGTGCACAAACGCCAGCTCTGAATCAAGGGTTACAAAGGCGGACACCACGCCCACCCCGGCCACATCAATAGATGTGATGGGCGTGGTGCCGCCTCTAGTCGAAGCCGAGAATCCGCAACTGTGTGATCATCAGAGAAGTCATGACCGAGAGCGACAAGGCACTTACCATTGCGTTGCGGATTCCCGGAGACACACAAGTCCTGAAGGCGCGCACGGCGGCCACCCCCTTTGTGAGTGTCAGTGAGTACTTCAAAGTTCGAGTGAGGATGCATACCATAAGGGGGCTTCGCCACGCGCGCCTTCATGGGAGGAGCTTCTGCAAGCTCCTCCCCCATGTAGGTGCTGCTGCTGCTGCTGCAGCTGCTGCTGCTGCCAGCCAAGCTACAGACCATCAGAAACGTTCTCAAGAAGGTGTCGCTGTGAATGAAATGAGGAAGACTTACCATATTTGGGCCTCAGGCCCAAGATCCGGTGGTGGGGGTGTTGTGATGGAGAGAGAGTGCAGCTTGGAGGGGCAAGCTGCTTTTTATAGGCAGTGTGTGCCAAGTACGCACGGATACTTAGGTAAGTGGCAGTCACCGTGACTGCGCTGCTAAGGTAGCAATCGAGCGCAGGAGCGGCAGGGGTGCAGGTAGTGACGGAGTGGGGCAGCGTCACTGAGCTTGTTTGGGCACTGCGTAGCACGGATGTCAGCAGTGAGCTCAAGTTCAGGATGTAGATACAAATTCGATTGAAGATGAACGTTTTCAAGATAACAGTGTAAGTACACACAGTGTGATGTACAATGGAGAGTGCGGCGGAGAGTCTCCCAAGCTGCCAGATGTCACTGTGAGAAAACACAATGAACATCGTGAAATCAAAACGACGCCGAGAGCAACGCCCGTGATGCGACTGACCAAACCAGCGCACTGGAAACAGCGGTAACAGTAATCTCAATCCACACCCTTCCCTTGTCGAACCAGCGCAGCAGGAAACCTGTCCAGAAGACGTTGCCATCCTCCCTCCAATGCCAGCATCTACTTACGAACTTGAACGTGAAGCTGACAAGCCAGAAGATCACCGCGAATAGTCCAAGAAACCCCATGCTCCGGATGAGCTCCTCCCCGAATGAAGGCAAAGGCATTGCACTTACCCTTGCGCCCGCCGCAGTCCCATTAGCATTGAGCATCTCGGCATCGGCGCGGCAGTCAAGCAAAAACGTCCAGTGACTTGGTACGACCTCGGTCGGTTTCGACGTCCAGTTCACGATCGCAGATACATTGAATTGGGCCACATGCCCGTCAATCCACTCCATCGTCAGTTTACTGCTCCAATTCTCCGACTGAAGCGTCTGCGACTGAGCGGTGAAGAGACCAGGTGGCATTCCATCGAATGTCCTTGTGAAAGCCAGATTTCTCAAGGCAACTGCAAGGAAAGCAAGCGGTGTCAGCCAGGCCATGGCATACCCGACAAACGAGCTGCACCTCGAGATCCAGCCGGCCGCCGAGGATGACGCCAAAGGAGACAATAACGCGAATGGAGATGACGAAGGCGGCTTCTCGTTCTCAGTGCGCACTGGAACCGACGACGACCCATCCGACGGTGTTGGAAGCGAATCTCGCGACGAATGCACTTCTTGTACCGGCGAGAGACCCACAAGACTGCCGCTCCTTCCACCTCTCGCAGCAGGGACTGGTGGGATTGGAAGAACATAAGGTGGCTGCTCCATGTTGGTGCCCTTTGCACAAGGGCCCCGGTTGTCACCGGCTGGGGAAAAGGATCCTGCCGCCACGCTCGATGGGCTTGCTTGTCTAACTCTAGCGCCATCTACGAAAGGGTCTTGCGAGTTTGGATCAGCAGAATACACTCCCCTTCGCATCGTCGTCTGGCCCAGACATACACCCCACTCAGCAATGTTCAGGGCACTCAAGTTCGAGTGTGCCATTCCTAAGATTGGAGCTGAACCAGCTTCGCGCCGATCATCGTCTTCAGATGATTCCGACACCTCCGTATGCTCTGACAGCATTGTGAGTGGCCGACGCTCCTCAAAGCGTCTCTGGGCATCGCTCTTGAAGAAGGATGCTGCGGGCCCGGTATCCCAGTCTTCTCCCTCTCCCTCGTCTACGGAAGGACTATCGCCCGTGACAAGCGCATTTGGGTCATAGACCGCGTTCACACTATCGTATGCTGCCTGAAGCGCGATCTGAGTTTCGGCAAGGTTTGCCTCTATCTCCGCCAATCTGTTCGTACTGGCCGGTATGTACGGAGTCGGAGACTCCAGAACCACCGAAGACCTTGAGCTTACGCCAGTCTCGAGAGGAACCTGCTGACCGGCCTCATGTGGCTTCTGATTTGCATTTTGTCGCTCATGTGCTGTGACCTGAGGACTTGTCACCGTCGGATCGCAGCCATCAATGGCAGACTTGACAGCGTCAGCCACGGTCTTCATGCGTCGTTTCGGTGGAGTCCTGTCATTGGGATCGTACTCGAACCCCTTGATCATTGACTCAGCGATGGATTCGGTCGAGCCCATAGTCCTGACGACCTGGTGAGGAGGACCCGGCATGGTATCAAGGACAGCCTGCGGATGACTGCAGGGCGTATAGGTCTGAAGTGACCGAGCTGATTGCGTTGGAGATGTCGTACCACCTCCAACTGGCGGCGTCGACTGTGAAGCGGTAGTGGGACGCACAGGCAAGCGTCTGTTCATTGGGAGCCTGGCGCCTTGGACTGGCGATGTAGGCGGTGATGGGATAGGTCCATTTCTGGACGGTGGCCTTGTTTGGCGCTCATCGTCAGATTCTTGGGCCTTGCCCTTTCCCTACGAGAAATTAGTAGATAATCCTAGAAAATCGCGAACTTGGAAATAAACACCTTTTCAGCCGTTGTGTACCTTGGAGCCTCCATAGCGGTGCTTGCGCTACTTCTGGTGTGTTTCGATGAAGAGAGTGTCCGCTCAAACGGAAGTCTTCAGCAGCTTTGCAACTCGCTTCCTGTGGGGTGTGAAAGATGATCCTCGACTCGAGTAAGCAGAAATAGAACATATAAGAGAGTTTTCATGGGGCGGAGACGCTTTAATTATTTACGTAGTCATCGTCCCATTTCTTACACGGGAGCGTTGAGGTCTGGGAAGGGTCCTCGTGCCGTACCAAGGTTGAAGCACTCAGATATCCAACTTCTATTCAGGGTCACACGACAGAAGAGATAATAGAGAGTTTAGATTTTGATTAAATGCACTCAATTTGATGCATGCGTACTTGAGCAACAAATATTCACAACAGTGCATGTACGTGTAGAACACGACGTGACAACCTAAAACTTTACCTTATTCTCACTCGCATCATTCAAGATCTACATCCGTTACTTCATCAAAGTACTTCTTGACCAGCATCATTCCCTGTTCCGTTGGACTCGCTCCCTCGTCGTCCCCACACAGCCACTCCAGATACACCTCCGGCAGACCCCAATGCTTACCCTGCGTCCTCACCTCCGAGTTGGGGCATAGTACATACCTTTCATCGCTGGTGCGGAAGTCAAAATGGGCCTGGCCTATTGCGCCTATGACCCATTGCATCGAGAGAACGTCATGAAGGAACGCATGAGGGGGAGGGTTGAGCAGGGTGTGAATGGAACTTTCGATTGTGGGAGCGACTGGTAGAGACACGCAAGCTGGGACGTATAGGGTGCTGAAGTCCATGTCTATGGCAGGCGCGTTCTCTGTCAAGAAGCTTGGAATCGGATCATTCGATTTGGCCGCACCCTCCTCAACTGCCTCAGTATTGGTAGAATCCCCAAGATGCAGACCAGCGTTCACCTTTGCAGATTGCTTGTTCGAGTACTCATTGAAATCGGGGTCCGGTCTACTGCCATCCATCGTAGCGGCATCTGCTGATGACGAGAGTTGTGAGGTCTGAACGGAAAGACGTCCCATCTGAGCGGCTAAGTATCAGTCAGCCTGCGTGCCATCGCGGCTATCTGACATGGCCACTGCTTGATTAGAATAATGGCTGCGATGTCAGTAATTGGTGTAATTTCGCGGAGTCGTTCAACATGGGGAAAGCCGTTGCGCATAGCTGGGGTACAGAGGAATTTGTAGATCAGGTTCTTCTGCTTACTCTGCGCGTAAAAGGCGTAAGGATATCGTGCCTGAGACTGCGTGCTTCTGTGTCGAACAGCGCGGAATGTTTCAAGTGTTCACGATTCAGTGCATGCCAACCAACCATTCGTACCGTTGAGGCTGAGTCGGTTGGACCGGTTGATCTGCAGCAAGGATTCGTGGTCTAGCGTCAGGTCCAGCGTCAGGCAGACTCACCGCGTTCAAAATCCGCGTTCACCAGCTGAACAGTGCTATTGTTGGCAAACTGCCCTCGTCAAAGATGCGACACCCCTCTACACTTCACGCAGCGCTGCTGCTTTTGTCCAACCACTTTGCCCCGTCCACATGGTATTCGTTAACATTCCTTCCTTGTATTTTCTGATTCGTTAAACTCTCCTTATTTCGAAACATTCGACACACGTTCATTCTTCTACAATGAAACATCTTGCCGTTTCGACGTTTCTGGCGCTGGCCGCCGCCCCATTCGCCGTCGCTCGAGCATGCAACAACGCCCCTGAGTTGTGTGACACTTCATACGACCAGATGACACATCTCGGAGCACATGACTCGCCATTTCTCCGCGACTCTTCGACTGGTTTCTCCTCTTTCGGCAATCAATTCTTCAACAGCACCGTGCAGCTCGATGCTGGTGTTCGGCTGCTCTCGGCGCAAATCCACGTGGCCGAGAACAAGGATACAAAGGCTCGAGAAATTCATCTCTGCCATACATCATGCGGGCTCTTCGACGTAGGAACGTTCCAGGCATGGCTGTGGGAGATCCACCTGTGGTTGGCTGCGAACCCCAACGAGGTGGTGACGCTGGTGCTGGTCAACATGGACGGCATCAGTGCAGTCGACCTTGAGACCGAGTATGCCCGCGCCGACATTGCGCATTTTGGATATGTCCCTGAGAACGTCAACCATGCGCCTGCGCCATCCAGCGAGTTCAAGAAGACATGGCCAACACTTGGAGAGATGATCGACAAGGGTTCACGGCTTGTGACTTATGTTCAGCCACTGAACCCGGACAAGATGAACGCCCCGTACCTACTCAATCAGTTCGACTTCGTATGGGAGAACGCATACGATGTGCGCAATGAAACAGACTTCGCCTGCAGTCCTGATCGACCTTCAAACACGACGACAGTGGACCAGGAGCGCGACTCCGGCAAGCTGATGTTGATGAACCACATGCTGTACTGGCAGCAAGCCATGGGCATCCAAGTTCCCGACATCCGCAACATCAACGACACAAACTCATGGGACGGCACGGGGGGTCTTGGTGAGCACATGACGAAGTGCGGACAGATTGTCGCGAAGCAACCAACGTATGTCCTGGTGGACTTCTTCAATGTCGGGCCGGCGATCAAGGCGGTCGACATCTTCAATGGCGTGGATGCACCTGTAGGGCGGAAGAACGTGACCACAGAGGTCATCGCTGGAGGAGCGGGCAACTACTACATCAGTGCTGGTGATAAGGTGGGCAGCAATGCATGGGCTGTGCTGGTCGCAGTCGTGCTAGGGATTGCTCTTTGTAATTGATAGGCGTAGTTGGATAAAAATCCATATCTGGAAATCAACAGTTACATACACGGTGTGGGGAACATTAATGGAATCTCGAGGTCAAAAAGGTGGTGGTCGCTCAGAGAGATGATGTGACGATAGATGAATGTGCAGTTGCTGGCAGAGCTGCCAAGCCTGAAGTTTGCATTGTTTGCATGCTCGCCGGCCGCTCTTGCCAAAAGCTGAGATGACGCCCACCGAGCTACAACAACCACAGCAAACATGATCTTGCGGCGAACCTACGTCCCTTCAGCAGCATTGATTCGCGCGCTCGCACGACCGCAACCGCTACCATGCCCTTTCGCCCGCCCAGTTTTCGCACAATTCGTGCGCGGCAAGAAGACAAAGTCGCAGAAGGCGCGAGAAGCCGAGAAAGAAAGACTAGCGTGGGAAACTCGACAAGAGCAGCGCGCTGAGCAGGAATTAGAGAAGCAAGCCAAGCAAGAGGATGAAATGGCAAAGGACGCTCTAGAAAGAATGACGAAAGATCCAACGCATGGTGCCACGGCGAAAGAAGTACTCAAAACTATCAAGAACGTGCAGGACCCAGACAAATTCAACAAGTTATTCGAGAAACAGGAGAGGGAAATCTTCGAGGACGGCGAAGACATTGGCATTGACTTCTACGAGGAGGATCCAAATACTGGTGAGAGAGTCAAGGTGGACAAGCTCGGCTCCAAGGAAAACCAGATCAAGGAGGTGGAGACTTTGGAAATGATCAAGAAGTACTTGGCAGACCCAGAGTACGATGCTGCTGCGCTGAACAAACGCATGATGAGCAAGCTCATGGTCGACCCCGCGTTTGCAGATCTCACAGAAGAATTGAAGAAGATCAAGGAGGAGATCTTGACGAAAGAGGAGGAAAGAGAGCTCGAAGAGCAAGCTAGGAAGGATGCGGAGCCAGACATCAAGGAATTCGGCGATAAGATCCGCGGTACAATGCATGAGGCAATCACCAAGCTCTACGACGACCCTGACGCTGGCAATGCCAAGGAAGACCTTGGGGCTGTACTTCGTAGACTCTCAGAGGTTGAAGACCTCGAAGACCCGGAGCTGCAGGCACTTCTTGACAGAGCTTCCGAGTCGGTCAGCCAGAACCCCAAGCTCCAAGCCAAACTCGATGCGAGCAACGAGAATGAGACCGAGGAGGAGAAGGAGGAGTGGGCTGGCTTCGAGAAGGAGGTCAACGAGCTGCTGGAGCCGGAAGATCCCGAGGACTTTCCTGACCTTGAAGATCCCGTGGAGATGAACAAGCTGCTCGTCGAAATGCGCGAGCTCATGAAGCAAGTCAATGATAGCGGCGAAATCAACGAGGAGTTTGATAGCATGCTGTCTGCTGGGAAACTTCCCACAGAGGAGGAAGCCGAACAGCTCGCTGCATCAGTCACGCGCTTTGCAGAACTTCAAGGCGCGAGTGACTCCGTCAGCAGTAACAAGTCCACCACCACAGAACTTTCCAATGCCAACGAGGCTGAGGAAGACGAGCACATTCCGCCCGAGCTGCAAGCCAAAGTCGACAAGCTCATGGCCGACCCACGCCTTCTGGAGAAACTCACGTACATTCAGAAACTCATGGCCAATGATCTGACCCAAATCGACGCCGAGCTGGCCCCGGACCCCTACGAAATGGAAGACTCGCGCACTGCGACCCTGGCCCAACGAATGGCCATGGCCCGCGCAGATCCAGAGCACTCCGCGGCCCTCAAAGCATTGAAAGTGAAGCTGCAGCCGCCTTACAGCATTTCGCCAACCCTGAAGAGCTTTAACCAGGCCATCTCATTCGCATACGTGGGCGCGAATGATGACGTGCGCCGCGTGCTCTGGCGCAGCTACCAGAAGGCGCGCAGCCTGCCCACATTCCTGCAGAATCTGAGCGACGATGCGTGGGATATTCTCTACTACAGCCAGGCGGTTACTTGGGCAGGGAACCAGAATCGCACCGATCATCTCAAGATGATACTCGACGATCTCGCGACGGTGGGCAAGAATGGACCGCCTACACACCCGAGTACGCTGGGTCAGGTTCAGGAAGCTGCCCGCCTAGAGGCTGCGCAGAGAGAGCAGAGGGAGGCTAAGTGGAGAGAGGGTGGAATAGATGCATCTCTATAGATGCGGTCCAGCTGGATCTAGCAACGATGACGAGTGTACAATAGCATATGATACCCCTCTTGTTTGACCCAGCAGCCTCTCCCAATGTTCCTTTAACATTTGTGTAAGTGAGTTGGGTGGCAGGGTCCGTCTCCACTGCATCCATCGGGTCGTCAAATATGCCTCCACAGCCGATCTCAGGCTCAACAGGGTAGACATACGCATCTGTTTCTCAGCCTATTGACAGAATTGCTGTATTTGGACGCAACGCGGAGACAGTCGAACTTACTTCAGACCCCGGAATATAAAAGAAGAGAACGCAAAGAAAAGACATGCGGACAAGTAGAAAAGCGCAAAGACGAGGATCTACCGGGCCCTGTGAGCGTCGCTCTGCTTTGCACGACTTCTGCACTCTCAACTGGCTTTCACTTTTAGCACAGTGTCTCGGCCTCGAGCCTGATAGCATTCCAGCCTTCTACACCATCCACACACTTTTCGACTTGCTTCTTCATCCCAACCTGCACAGCGTCACATTCACATCAACACCAGGGCGGATTGTGGTGTTGGATTGAGCGCCCCGACGACTGCCAGCCCAAAATGGCCGAGAATTCAGACCAGAGGGGCATGGAGCATCGTGATCCTGCTCGGTATGACGACTTGATCGATACGAGCCAAAGCTCTGAGATCGGTTCACAGACTGACGATCCCGTCACACCCGCGGAGTCCTCCACAGAGCTCAGCGAGCACAACCTCGAGAATTCCCCGAACGAGAGTATGACGGCCGTTGGGAAAGCCCACTCGCAAGACCGACTCGTGGGCCCTTCTACACTGTCAGGTTCCTCGCCCACTCAACTAGCCGCATCATCTGCAGTGCACAACTCCAACCCACCAAGTAGACGAACATCGCTTTCTCAGAGGCTGAGAAGCAGACCGAGGGTGTTGCATGACGAGCAGACTCAGGAACAACGGACAATCGACTACCTCCAAGCGAACGGATTGGAGCTGGCATCTGCAAGAGGAAGGACACATTTAGAGGCGTCTCCAAACAACAGCAAGTCGGGCTTATCGAAGGTCGAAACGATCGCAAGGATACTCAATAGCATCAAGACGCCAGAAAGTGAACTACATGCTCCGAGTGCACTGGTTACAGCTCCACAATCTGATGTCAGCGACGGCGAGACTCGACGGAGGAGTCTTTCCAGGACTCGTCGAGTCTTGCACAGGATCAAGGCGCGCAGACAGAACGATCGTCCAGGAGGGGATGATTTGTCTGCTGACGTGACTGATCAGACATTGCCCGAGCAGAGTTACACGTTTCAAAATCGTCGCCTCCATGAGGGTGCCAATTGGTTCTCTGGCTCCCGTGCCGCAAAGACATTGCCATCTGGATTTGAGCCGCCCGAAGGCCTCCAAGAGTCGTTGGGAACGATCAGAAGAGGCTCTTTGAGGGGCCGGTCTTTCAGGTCAGCGTCTCTTCGGTTGAGAGATTACCATTTGCCTCCAGCGTACGTCTTGCCCTCCGAGCAGACGTCTCTAGTCGTGGGCTCTGCACTCGTTCCCAGCCGCGAAGTCGTCGGCGATAACCTAAGCTCCAACAACCTCAGCGTGTGCCAATCGCTTGTCTCGTTATCTGGAAGACAAAGTGCATCGTCAATGATCTCAGACTCCGACGAGGACGACCAATCTGTACCAGCCCCTCTGAACGTACCCCGAAGATCTCCTCATGACCTCATAATCCACCCATCAATGAGTGGCGAGCATTCAGGACCAGAACAAGGCTCAAACCGCGGGAGTCGATTCAGCGAGATCATGGAGGAATCCGATCCTGGTACCATACCCATCGTGCCACCCAAGAACCCGGACAGAGCGTCGGGGAGGAACAGCGCTTTGCTGAGCAATCGAGTAAGCGCTGTATTCCCTATGCCTCGACCTGTGCCTGAGATCGTAACACCTGCTGCACACGCAAAGGAGCACAAAGAAATACCCTGGACAAGTTTCGGCTTCATCTTTCTGGTTTGGCTGACAGCGACGGTGCTGACACTCTTTGGCATCTCGAGGATGTCACCGCTCGACAGCTACGCTCCTGCGTGTACGCTGGAGCGGATCCACACGTGCGCTTCTCTGTCTCTCTCGTTCAAGCACAGTCTCCGTCTGAAAGCCACCCTGCCTTCCTCTCTTCGCCCTTACCTCGCCTCGCTGCAACTCAACGATATCAAAGACCAGATCTTGACCGACCGTGGAATCGAAGTTTCAGCCGTAGATCCTACCTACCGCGTGAAAGCGCAGGGTGGTCTGGCATTCAAGAGCTTCGTTCCGGGTGATGGAACTAGTCTGTTGAGTGATATCACGTATGCTGGCGTGATTGACGGCGACGGAGACGATAAGGCTGCCATGTTAAAGCTGGGGGCGATGATGAAACAAAACGATCGTGACAGCAAGAGGAAGACGATGGAGATAGTCGGTGCGCATAACAGGAGTCACCTTAATTTTGTGGGACCCAATACAGCTCTGCGTGAACAGCTGTTCGTTGGACTTTGGCTGGGATGCATGTTGGCGGTTGAACTGGCGTTGTTCTGCTATTTCGTGTTACTACCAGTTTTGGGTGCGGGGACCATGCTGCTCTGGAATGATTGGCTGAGGAGAGGTAGAGACGCTGTGGAGAGAGTGGGCTTCTGGAAGCACGAGGTGGCAATAATCTCTCGGCTGGCGTTCTCGTGTTTTCTAGCAGGCGCACTTGGTACGGCAGGCGCGAGCGGAATTTTAGTAGCGTTCTGGACTTAAGTGGAGAGTAGATTAGGCACCATGGCGGCTGATTCATCAAAGTAGAAGTTGTACATTCATGAAGGACTCCAGCTTGTCCAGGGGTATCATATGCTAACGCCGGAAAATGCACTGTGGTGACCATGCGACCCTATAGCTCCTTACTCATGATGATGTAGTCGGCCTTGATAACCTTCCTTCGTGTCACCCTGTCCTCAGGGCTGATGCCATCTTTGACGAACCCCTCTCTGTCGTAAAGTCTCCTGGCGCTCTCGTTCACCGTGAATACCGTCAACATCATCTTACTGATCCTGACCAGGCGAGCCTGGCTGATGGCCCAGTTGATCATCCTGCCACCAAGACTCTGTCCACGAAGGCGATCGTCCAGATGGATCTCGTACATGTACAGTACCGGTCTCATCAACTTCAACTCCTCGTCCTCGGGCTCCAGCTTGAATGACATGAAGCCAAGGACTGCGCCAGCATGGCTTGCACTCGCGTCTGGCCCACTGACCTGATCAACGCCTATGTAACCCTCTGCCTGGCGCACGAGAAGGTACATCATCTCCCTGTCTGACATCTCTTCAAGCTTGTAGTCTGGATCCCAGCCTCGTTTTGACGACTTGTAATCCTCTTGCGAAGTCTTGGCAATGAGGTCGAAGCACGCGGCAAGCTCGCTGTTGCTCATTTTGGTCGATCGCTTGAGGTCGAAGCGGAGAGCGCGGTAGAATCTGAGGTCGAGGAACGGTTGGAAGGTGTACGAGTACAGCTCTTTGGGAGCGTTGTGAGCTTCGAGAAACGCCGTGCGCTGCGGGAGAGGCGTGTCGTCGGTTACACTCGGCGCTGTTGGTGAGCTTTCTGATGACGAAGAGATGCGGTCTTGGAGTGTCTGAGCAGATTGGAGACGTTCAATGCGTAAAGAGTCATTATCTGCATTGTTGTCCACGCCATCCACTGACACAGAGCTTGGCCTTAGAGGCTCTTGGAGACCGAGTGGCTTCTGAGGTGACATGTGGTGGTTTTGGGCGAGAGTAGAGGCCGTCGAATCAAGTTTGGACAACTTGCGGGCATCCTGAAGCTCTGCAGGACCTGCATCAGCAGGGGGGCTTCTTCTCCTCTTAAGCAGTGACGTGTGAGTTTTGCCGCGCGAGGTCATGTGCCGCCGCCTCTCGCCTTCCGAATCAGAATGTCCAAAACACATGGCTTCCTCCGATTGCACCGTTATGGCGGGTGTGAGTCTTGACCATGTATGACGGTGGTGGGTGCAAAGTCTTGTGGAGCTGAACGCGTCGAGAATTGGGAAGACGCGCCGGTGGGGCGCAGCGCAGGGCTGTCTAAGACACTCACAGCCTAGTCGTTATCTTTACGTCAGCCTGCATCTCCATGCAGAGCCTCATCCTAGACGCCATCTCGGACCATCTCAGTTTGCATTCTCTTACCTTGTCTCACTGTCAGTATTTGCGTCTGCTTCGTTCAGACGTTGTCGAGGGGATGCTGCGCAGATATGCAACGATAGCCACAAAGCCATCTTCTCGGCTGCAATCCCGGCTCCAAGCACGAGGAAAGAACCCCCTAGGACTCGAGCGGGTAGGCTTTGCAATTGTGCCACAGCAGCCGTATCTGACGACGATCGCAGTTCATCGAGCGCCAGAAAGTGATTGCTCTGTGGCGAGACATTGTTCGCAGTACCAACAATATCGAGGACTCGGCCACCAGGACCGATATGAGACAGTTTGCCAGGGTGGAATTTGAGCAGCATCGTGATGTCACTGACTTGGTATGCACTCAAAATATGCCTGTATGCAACGCAGCCCCTTTTAACTATATATCTGCAGGATCACATCCGTTATCTTCTCTCCGTAAGACCAACCTTACGCATTTGCCACGCACGCTGCTGACTTCGTAGACTGGCAAAACTCAGTTCCAAACCATTAAAGGCACTCTCATCAATGCTGGGGTTCTGACTGAATAAAACATTGTATAAGCTCTTCGTCTCTTTCTTCTCATCTTGCCTTTGCCCATGTTCCTCATTGGTCCAGAACCGAGGGGCATCTCACTAGCGCGACTTCCGTCTCCCCTCGTCAACAGCTCGAGTTCCTAACACTGCCCACCGAATCTCGCGCACTGCTCTCTAGCTAATTGTATGCATCTCCTTTGTTCCTTTTGTGATCATCCGTACGTGTCACAGCTCTGCAACACTCCTTAATGCCACAGATAAAGACTGACTAATGCGCCAGCAGCATTGTAGACTCCAACTAGCAACATGGTGTTTACAAGATCTGTCTGCATTGTTGGCGCGGGACCTTCTGGACTGGCAGCAGCGAAAGCGTTTTTGCAGCATGGCAGCTATGTCGTCACCGTTTACGAGGCTTCAGACCGTGTGGGTGGCATGTGGAGGGCGCAGCCTGGCGAGTATGGTGAAAAGTGCAGCCCAGAGATGAAGACCAACCTGAGTCGCTTCACCGTCGCCTTCTCAGATCTTTCGTGGTCATCCGTCGACCTTTCAGATCCTGTGACCGGAGCTGCCTCTCCTTCGACAGCACCCATCTTCCCGAAAGCATGGCAAGTTGGACGGTACCTTGAAAAGTACACCGAAAAGTTCAGCCTCCGGTCCAACATTTTCTTCAACCGCAAAGTCATCAATGCGGACATCCTTGACGACATGAAGACCTGGCAAGTGTCAACATATGACTTGCAAACGGAAGAGTCGGAAACCAAAACATTCGACTATCTCGTCATTGCGAGTGGCTTCTTTGACCAGCCAGGCCGCACTTTCAACCCCTCTCCTGGCAGCAGTTCCTCCAGGGTCCAGCATTCCTCCATTTTCCGCGATCTCTCATCACTTACAGGGGAGGCTGGCAAAATCGCCGTCATCGGCGGGGGTATCAGTGGATCAGAGGCTGCTGCCCAAGCTGCCTTTCAGATCTCAAGTGCCAAGTACTCACCCGGCAAGAACAAGCCTGAGCATGCGGAAAGCAAGGTCTACCATATTGTCAACCGTCCTTTCTACTGTCTCCCTCGACATCTTCCTCAGAATCCTCGCAAGGGGTCTTCACAAGAGGTTAACCTGGCACCCACCTTCCTTCCACTCGACCTAATTCTTTACAATCTCTCGCGCCGCGCAGAGGGCGAGATCTTGGCCTCCATCACAACAGTTCCGCCTGAGAAAGCAGAGAAGGGTCATGAATTCATGCGGTCAGTCATTGGTGGTGATCAGGAAGAGTACGGAAGCTCGGCGCTGGTACATGGAGCAAATCAGACACAGTACCCTGGCTACTGCGGCATCACCGATACCTACCTCGAATTCGTCAGGACTGGCGTTATCGTCCCAGTGCAAGGTTGGGTGGAGAAGGTCGAGCAGAAGGACGACGACGCCTCATATGACATTGTCCTGCAGCACAGGGAGCCATGGGCTGTGGAGGTCGGGGTATGTGAACGTTGGTAACACCCTGAGGCTTTGTACTGACAGAACTGAATAGACCAAGAGCCAGCTCTCAGAAGTGACGGGCATCATCGAGGCCACAGGCTACAAGATCGGTCTTGACTATCTACACGACACGCCGAAAGGCTTCCTCTACCCCGACTCATCATGTCCTCGAATCCCCTTCCTGCTCACCCGCGGCTCCATGCTCTCGGACAACCCAACCCTTGGCTTTGTTGGCTTTTACGAGGGACCATTCTGGGGAGTTATGGAGGTGCAGGCTCGTTACATTGCCGACTCTTGGTTCAAGTCGACTCCTGATCCTATGAAACCTTCGAGAGCTGGCCTGAACCAACTTGACACAACCGAGCGTATGCGACACCAGCTGCGGTTTGAAGGCTCTTTGCAGGTCCCACAGTTTTGGATGGCAGACTATGTCGGTTTGGTCGAGGAGATCTCAAGAGAAGCCGGTCTGAAGCGCACAGATGGAGCCTTTGGCGGCCAGAAAGGCCCAATCTTCCCATCACGATACCAGGGTCCCGGTACAGACGACGAGGCTGATGTTGTTGTGCAGGAGGTCACCACATTGTTGGAGGCCTCGGACAAGAACGCCCGATTCGTCGCAGCTGCCGTCTTTCGGGCGATGCAGGGTGTCTGGTCACTGCACCGCAACATCGCCACCCGCAATACCACTCCAGGCGGTGTGCTTACTGGAACAGCACATTTCCATCCTCGCACCCCTACCGCCCCCGGCCACGCCGCTGAGTACCTCTACATCGAAGAGGGTATCTTCAAGATGGACAATGGCTTCTCCTTTCCTGCGACTCGCCGCTACGTGTACCGTTACAACGAGATCACGGACAAGATCACAGCATGGTTTGCCGACGAAGATGGAGAGTCAACAGGTGCTTTCTTCAACACTTGGGAGTTCAGTCCTCCTACAGACAAGCATCATGGTTGGATGGCGAAAGGCCATCATTGGTGCGATCCGGACACTTACAAGAGCGGGTGCGAATTCCGATTCTGCGGTGCAAGCCTGCAATCTTTCGGCATTACGTATGAGGTTGCAGGTCCCAAGAAGGACTACAGCCACGAGAGCTGGTACGAGAGGCCGAGGAGCGAGGAGGGTTCTGTCAGCCTACCGTAGATGGCCTCGACCTTGGTGGATCAACGACTTGCATCGCCTGACCCCTAGTATTGATCGTCGTTTGAACTAGGCGATTGGTAGTGCGGACCAAACCGGGGGGCAATCTACTGCTTAATCTGTCTTGCTGGATAGGACGACTGGTTTACTGCTTTTTATGCCTATTTACTGCTGAATGAGATCGCTACCTACGGCAAATTTGGATGGCATGGACAGCAATCGGCCCGATCTTGCTCGTTCCTCATCTGGTCCCTTTGTACGATTATCCTTGTATCACCAATCATCAACAATCTCGTGGTCGGTCTCATTGTCATGTCTGACTCTCAAATTTCCAATCTCTCGAGTCTCTCTCAAGGTCATTTGTTTACCAATCAGTGCGACGCTATGTTGGGCTGTTTCACTAGATCAGCGGGGTCTTCGAGACAGTCCTGTCTTTCTAGGCGACGACCTTCCGATGACCATTTCCAAGTCGTACAATGCTAAACCCTACTATTCACGGCTGTTCATACCGCGATATGCTCTTCTACCCACTGGATTTACATACTCTCGGGCTGGGCCTTAAGGCCTTTTGGACTCTGTGGAGCCTGCTGACACTGGAATGGAGCACTCGTGGTGGGAATCACGAAAAGCCCAAGATGTGTCTCGCACGTTCAACTTTAACGGCGGTCGATCGCTCCATGCCACTTTTGTCAAGCCTGTCTGGCGTTCTCACATCAGGGCCTGTTTGGTCACATTTTCAACTGACTCGACAACAAATCTCTCGATCTACTCACACCAAGGATCAAGACTCATCACTCCTCATTACATGACACCACAAATCAGGTGTCCTAAGCCCCTCGACGCTTCTCGAAGGCCGCCACATTGTACGACCGTCACAGCAGATGCAGAAAGTACTTTCTACCTATTACTGGGTTTGTGTTGCCTGCTTGAGCCACGTCGCATTGGAAGTTGAAGGACGCTCGAACGTAACCTACCATCGTAAAGGATCCTCAGATGTCTCGGTTGACCATGTAGGATTCGCAAATGGAATGCGTACAAACACAGTAGCGAGTTGGTTACTCGCCTGTTATGCATGCTACTTCAATCAATCGAGCATCTCAAAGTGCCGGACACCACATGTTGACTCGGCCGTACAGCGCTTTACCTGATGATACGCTACCATCCAGTATCTTTCTGGCAATATGCACATCATTTCCACTTTCGCTTCCCATGCCCGAGTCCAGATAACGGTCATCAACATACGGAAACAACCTCAGCGGCATGGCACGCTGGGCTGTGCCTGTTGTCTGAAGTTTCACTGCAGAAGGCAACAGAACAGACGCGATGAGTTGCAATACGAGCAGATCTTTCGATCGCTTCGCCATCGTTATCGAAGAGACCAGCGAGGCTGGTATCATGGATCTTCAAGCACATCTCCTATTTAACACCGCGAGGAGAGCCCTTTCGGCCTACTCTCTACCCAACTTCAGACTATCGCTGGTCCCACACTTTCACAGTTCATCTTCCCTGGTTTTGTTGCCTATTCACAATGAGGTTCCACTCTCTTGTCGCTTGCTTCTTGGCAGGTATTGCTTCGTCTGGTCCGGCAAGGCGCGATTGCGGCCAAGAGAAGTGCTACGACGCCGTTAATGATTGCAGCATGACTTATGGCGGGTAAGTCACTCTTAACCATTTCCACGTGCCAAGGCTTGCCAGGCGCTGCTCTGTCACATGTACTGACTTTGTCGTAGCTGCTGGACTGAATGTGCGAACGGTCTCAGGGAGATGCCTACGTTCACCGCACCGCTTTGTTCTTCCGACGTTGATACTGCGGTTACTACGAAGACAGGCTCTCCAGTGCAAACTTCCGGCGCGATTGTTCCTGCGGATATCGCCAAGTCAACCATCACTCCACCTCCCCACCCGTACCCTACCAAGGCGCCGCGCCTGGTGAAGAATCGTACTTGCTCCCCATTATGGCTATGCGTCGACTATATTGCTGTCTGTGGGAACTCCACACAGATGTATGGCGGGTAAGTCGTAATACTTTCTGTCTTCCTCCATTTTGACTCGACCGAGTGAGAAGGACGATTGGTTCTGTCTAGCTACTGACAGTCTACAGATGCTATGATGTCTGCACATCTGCTCCACCGTATACCTCGCCTCCATGTACCATTCCCTCAAGTACAACGGCAGTAGACTCAAGTACCGCGACCCCAGAATCAAGCACTACAGAGTCAGTCTTCAGCACAACGACCTCTGGCTATGCAATCTTCATCCCAACTCCAGAACCCGGCGCCGCCTACACTACGGAGCCCCCTGCTGACGGCATTGCCCCTGCCATCGATGACAAAAAAGCCCTCGTCATGGCAGAGATGCCCAAGGCTGACGCTGTTGTACCTGATGCGGGAGAATTCAGAATTGCTCACGTGGCTTCAGAACAGGCTCTTGAGGCGCCGGCTCTGATCGAGGCCCCTCAGTCTCTTCGAGGAGCAGCCATCGCTAAGTTGATGGCGGACAAACAAAGGAAGCCTAACACCGAGAACAAACCCTGTTGGGACAGTCCCACCTGCAAAGAGGTACAGCTCGGCATACCTTCACCACTGCCATCGTCTGTGGAACCTTCATCTGAGGCTGCAAGTGCACCTACAGCCGAGCCTGTAGCGGAGCCACAGCCAGCGACGGAACCTTCTGCAGATGCCCCGACGGAGAACCCGGCGGAGGCTCCAGCCGACCCTTCAGAGGAGACTCCGGTGGAAGCTCCAGCAGAAGAGCCACAAGTAGAATCTCCGGCAGAGCCACAAGCAGAATCTCCGGCAGAGCCACAAGCAGAATCTTCGGCAGAGCCATCAGCAGATGCTCCTTCAGATGCTCCTGCAGAGATCTAGGCTGAGGCCCCGCTAGCCGACTCGGTCGAGGTGTCGGCCGCATAATCATTGCGTAATATTTCACTCTGTCTGGCGGATGGCTTCAATTTACTTCACACCAAATTACGGTCGTTCACAGTTTTTCTTGACATTTGATATACTGTGCTGCGTTCTGGCGAGATTCTTTAGAGAGTTTGGTACACGGCCTGAGTTGATGGCGTGTTGTTCTTTGTTCAACGATTCCCAGATTGTCTACCTTTCTTTGAGAAAACGTATAGTAAGTCTTTCAAGTAGATGAAATTAAGGCTTTTAGGCTTTCTCTGTTCACATTGTGCATTCACCCTTTGTCCACGCGAGATTGTTTGGCTGAGCCTCACATCCACACCTGCTCCACACTCAGGGGGTCCTCGAAGCCTGTTCTTCACTTTTGAGTGGACAAGGCTTTCCAAGCATGATCGATGGACCTTTCTCAAGTACTAGAGGTTATACGCTCAAGATCAGTGGCTCCATCAATGCCCTTCGCCTATTCTAGGGTCCTTGCGTGAATAGTTCTTTCGCGGCCGGTGCTGATGTATGCTGTCCAGCCACCAGGGATGACATTTTGAAGCCTAGCCCGATCATAGTCGTGGTATCAAGGATCTACATCCACTAAAATGGTTTGCGGTACACTGTCTTGCGTGATTGGCAACGGCAGCACTAGCCGGAAGATCGATATCGGGGTGGACCTTACCTCGTAGAGATGGCGATCGTCGGGTCCTTCGCAACACGGTGGGGTTCTCGTCTTGCGCCTGCGTTTGAGCCTTAGTGGTCGAAAGGCTCGGTATTCGTGTGGTTTCGCGTGCTTGCATCCGCCACAGCGACGTGGACTGAGAAGGTGGCACAGAATCCTACTCGTGAACGGTTCTACGAGAGCTGGCAGCACCGAGCTCTGTGCTTCTACATCATTGAGACTCATTCCTTCAGACGCCGAGCTGAAGCTGCCCTTGGTTTGGAATGCTGAGGTTGAAGTCGGCGTAAGGTGGTTTAGGGCTTTCGTGAAGATCAGCCATGTGGGCTTCAACTTTGTCGTACTGGAGTATGCCAGGTCGTCTTCTGAGTGTGCTGTCCAATCCGTGAATGTTACCGGCATCGATCGTAACGCTCTTCTTGACTTGGCCATCATTCGTCACTGATCGAGGCCTTGATGGCTGGGGACTTAGTAATGAGCCAATGTAGGTAGGTGGGCCTAGAAGATGTTGCAAATTTTATAATTGCAGGTTTGGAGGTTACTGGGCTGTCAATTTTGTTCGTACTGCGGCCGCTTGAAGGCATGTGCTATAAATGAACTTGCATTGCTAGGGTTGCAGAGACGCGAGTGGCGACGGTGGTTCGCAAACAACAGGTTGGTATACCATGCAGCAGAGAACGGAGCCGTTGGCAATAGCATCGCTGAAACGATGTTGCTATCAAAGGCCTTGAATTGGGTGTTCCCCGAGTGCTCAAATGACGTAAGTTTGCTTCGTGCCTGGTGATCGAGTCGCTGACCTCCTTAGCAATGTTAATGACATGCAGAGATAGTCATGCTCAAGTCTCTTCCTGCTTGTTGATGGTTCGCAAGCTGCACGCGTAACCATTTGGTCCGCTCATCAGTATATATCATGGGCAGCTCCAGTTCATTGTCTGCACATAAGAAATCTATGTGCAATGCCAAGTTCTCTCGATAATGCGTCAATTCTGCACCAGCCGTAGAGGTGGAGAGCCAACACGACAATATGAGAAACTTGCACCCTATTCATAAAGTGAGATTCACCTCAAATTCTCACCCCGTCAATCCCGCACCATCACTTATATAAGAAACCACCGCTACTAATCCCCTCACACATTCTTCATCATATAACGCTCCAAATCCTCAAAGCTCGCAAATCCAAGACTCTCTCAATCATGGCCAGCAACGGCAACTCAGCACCTGCAAGCAGCGGCAGCAGCGTAAGCGGTCAGCCTTCTAACGTTCAGTACCAAGCACTTAACACTTCTCAGCATAATCGCAACAACAGCGATCCTTTCGGCCGCACGCCAAACCCAGGCCTCTATGCGCCACCTCTCCACAACAGCTCGGAGCCCGACAGCTCCTTGCGCGCCATCGTCGACCGCCTCATGGAGCCGCCCGAGTGCCTCTACTCGGACGACGGTCAGCAAGTCACGCTCAATATCACTTGGGCGGTTGGCGTGATCGGTCGTGAGCGCTTCGAGCCAGTGCCGCTTGGCCGCCGGCTGAGCCTGCGCCAGGAAGACGAGCTGAGAACCAGAGGTGTCGAGTTCGGCCTCAGCCAGCAGATCGCGGACTGGTTGCGGAGTGGTGAGGAGGAGCTGGTTCTGCCGGCTAGTCACTTCCCTTGAGCAGTTTGAGAAACTCCTGAGCCCCTGTGTCGAGTTGACATCGGAACGGCTTCGACAAAGTTGGAGAGCGCTATAGAGATACGTGGTTATAGGTAGCTACAAGGGCCTGGAGCTGGGAGTAGAGTCAAGCCGCTGGAAGATTTCGGTGTACAGTAGAAGACGCTCAGCACAGTGATTTGCATAATAGCATTGTTCGCGAATTTCTCCATCAATACCTCCCTTCAAGTCCCAGATCTAAGCTCATGCTATGAAGACCAAGGAAACTTTTCTTGTAGTGCCAGAACATACTACTTGGTAACCAATGTCTACCGTGTCTGTGATGGAAGCAAATCATACCGACGACAGAGCAGTTTGGGTGAGCAAATCTCAGAATCCAACGGCGGACAGCATGTTCTATAATCTGGTTCAGCATCCTACCGAGTACTAGAGGTTCTTTGGTGGTGATATCGTTGACTTTGCGACGAAGATTTGTGCTTGAAGTTCTTTGACGCCCAGATAGGATGTCCCCTGGGTGGGTCACTTGTCAGGATGCAATATTTTCTAGCGATTTGGCGACACAGCAATGCCTGGTCTGCGTAAGAAGGCGTTTTCTACTTATGTCACTCATTCGCACTTTGGGCTATTTACACGCAAGAGACTACTTGGTACTACTGACACACGTGCGGGATCGGCCTTTGACACTTCAAAGCTAAAACGATCACAATTAGATGCCCGATACTGTGAACAATGGACTTTGTTTCGCGACTCAGTGTTATGAAAGGATCTGACCGTGAGTCTAGTTGCGATTAATGCTTGGTCACCGTTCACCCACACCTCCAACTTTGACGTTCTTTTTCGAGCATTTGGCACGCCAGGACTTCAACGATAGAAGAGACAAGAAATTAAACAATGGCATGATCAACCGCCTCCTAAAATGATTGACGCCCTCTCATGCACTGAGCGACGCGAAAGCCAGTCGGCTGCACGAACGTCCAGGACCACAGAAACTTGATCTTCGCTCCCGCAGGAGCTCAAACAGTATATGATAAGAGCCCAATGGCATGGCCAGGTACCCATGCATGTTCTACGTCACCTTACCGTCGCTCATGCAAAGCTTGGACGCGCCTGTTGCGCCAGATCACACGCCTTATTGATTTTGACCAAAAGAGTGGAGCCCCTCGAGAAGTATCCACGCTTGGACGCCATCGAACGCAGGCAGAAGTTGATCTCGCAGCCTTGGCATCATAGTAAAAACCCAAGCTCCCCGTCACCCAGCTTCCCTCTTCATACAACTGGCTTGACCTGTTCGCTGCCGTCTTGCCAAGATCAGTGATCACTGGCAGGACCATTTCAGGGACCACTTCGCTCTTGAATATTGTGGTCTGCTCGAGCTTCTCTGCATTGCACGTCGTGGAGAGTGAGAGTTGAGGTTCTTGTGACGATGGGCTTCGCCCGTTGGAACAAGAACCTGCGCTGGACTAATTTTTGCTTTCACATCTGAGCTTGCTCACTTCTTTTCGTTGATCTCCTCAGCATTGCTGGGTGACTGAAGAAGAGTTCAACATTTCCTTGCCAATGAGCGCCTGCCTCTGTGGACGTAGTGAGATGCCGGTTGCTCTGCCTGAGAAGTAGAAGGACTTTAGCGCTACCTGCTGTCGCCCATTGTGTAGCAACAATGTCCTCGAGTAACTCCAGTAACCCCAGTATCGCAGTGAAGGAGTAATTGTACCTATCTGAGAGCTCCAGCCGGGCCGATGCTGCAGTGAATGTAGGTATTGGCTCCTCTGTAGGCCCAGCTACGTTGCAGTTCTGTAGCGCAATGAGCAGCCAACTCTACTTCACCTTGACAACTTAGCCATAAAACTCCGTCTCCAGCAAGCTCCTCCGTCTCCGCTTCCCTACACTCTCACAAGCAATTTTCCGCTCATCCCACTCCAATTTCTCCCAAAACTCCAATCTCCCACCCGCCAACCTCCAACATGGCTCCCAAGCCATGGAACCCTTCTCCTCGCTTCGCCTCCAACACCCCGGAGGCTCTTCAAGATCTACCCGCGTACTCGCCGTACGGCAGTGCGTGGGTGCGTCGCCCACAGCGAGAGGTCAAGGAGGAGAGGACTCCGCTGCTCGCCAAGTCCGCTCCTGAGCTGGAGACAGTTCCTGAGGAAGAGACCGCCCCGTAAGTATTGTGATCGCCTCCCAGTCCTGAATTGCTTGCAGCACTGGAACGATGTACTGCTCGGTAGGCCTTTGAGCTGCTCGCTTGGTCGAGAACTAAGCGAACAGCTATGGCTGTAACCTGCAGGTTCGCCTCAACCAATGCTGCTCGGGCTCTTTCAACATGCTGGATGCTTCAACTGAGTCTGAGACTAACACCTTCCAGCGCCTCCCCCACCTCCGTCGCCGCCTCGCCCGCGTCCTCTCCGCCCTCCCTCCTCGCCCGCCTCGTCGAGCGCCTCCGCAGCTTCTTTGGCGGAATTCTGGGCCTCCTCTTCTCTCCCTGGAGGTCTCCTCCTTCTCCTTCTCCTTCTCCCTCTCCTCCCTCCTCTCCGTCGGCTGGTCCGACCTCTCCTCCGCCCTCCTCCTCTCCCTCTCCTCCCCCTCTTCCTCCGACTCCCCCGCTCCCCTCCTTCCTCCGCGTCCCCATCCCGCCACAACCCTCCATGGGGTCGTCGGCAAACTGGCCATCGACCATGGCGTCAACGGCGCCGATTTCGATGTCGCGTCGGACGCCGGTGTCTCGAGACAGCCCCTGGCGGCCGGGTGGAGATGGCTAGGTGGTGGTGAAGAGGTGATGCGGTGGTGGTAGTATCTCAACCCAAAGGCGTATTTTCAGACCTGCGGGAGGACGTCTTACACAATGCGGCGTAGACGACTGAGTGGTGCGTGGTGGGGCACTGCCTTGAGATACCAAGACATGTATGTAATGAGATTGCTTTCTGGTTGGTGGGTGTTTGGGCGCGGTGGTGCGAAGACCTCTCCGTTTGAGGTTTACGATCGAGAGTTATTGTGGACTGGGCGTAGCATGGAGTGACTTCGTGGCGTTCATGGACGATACCCTGGGACTCGGTTTTGCTTTTGACGAATGCAATCTCTCCTCTTGTTTTCTGCAACATGATCTTACCGTGCGAGTGCTTGACATTGTGAGTGAGACTTGTGAATCTTTCGTATCAGGATGTTGCCTGGGTATGATTAAAAGCAAGGAGTAGCAGATGTTGGGACAAAGTGATCTCCACTTACACATGGGTAACATTCTTGAAGGTCGAGTTGATCACGAGAGTGCGGTTTCTTTGATGGGATTCAATGACCGTCACAGACACTTATCTTTGTACTCTTGTTTACAAAAATGTGGGATTAAGCTTTTGCATCATAAGAGATGCCCGAGACTAAGTGCACGATTGAATGCGTGCATACCCTGAGTCTTCACGTGGTCGGGCACCGACATGTCGTCGGTGTTTCCAGTCACCGACCGACAAATGACTGGAATCCATGACGCGCATTCGGCCGCTGTGAGGCGCAGCGTTCTAAGCGAGGCGCGTTAAAGCACGTTGGCATCGCGTATTCTGCCTTTTCGATGAAGTGGTGTACTCGGCGGCTGGGCGTTCTCGGCACCGTGGCGCGATGCCGAGGCATATGCCGTTGCCTCAAAGGTTTCCCGAAGCTTGAAGCACCGCAATCTTGTACCTCGAAGCCTAGAAGAAGAATGGATGGACTCCAGAAGTCAAGTGGAAATAAGGGACACAGCCTGGAGAATCACCGGCGCTGTCCACGTTCTGCCATGCGCAGTTTAGGCTCGCGTTGTCGGGCATGCAAGATTCCGTCGGAAGTCGGGGCGCATTGAGGTGTGATTGGAGCAGCGAGTTCGATGACGGGAGAACATCGACCCGCAATCAACACCATGCCTAGTCCGGGACATCGCGCGAGGCAAATGAAGACAACGACAAGATGTCGCCCGCTTGGCAGTCGTCTGCGTGTGTATTGTACACGCTCCTCGCTTGCAGGCCTTTGCGTATTCGTTTCGCCTCCACATGGACATGACCTTTTGACGCCGCGCATTTGTGTTACTGTACTTAGTGCTTGATACCCCTGGAAACCGTGCAAGCATGGGAGCCGCTTCCATTTTGTAATCTGTAATATCAACAATTTCCAAGGCGAACAGTCGGACCCCAGACTCATCGACAGTCTCGTAGACTTCAAGCGCGCCCAACGGGGCAACCACAGAAACCATGGCGATCTTCAGCCAGACGTGGATCCTCACGAAGAAGACGCTGCTCATCGTCGCATGGCGGCAGTGGTTCTTCACCAGCGTCCGCGCCTTCTGGGCGCCCATAATCTTTGTAGGTCGATGTCATATCGCACCTCTTAATTCGAGTATTTGCTGACTGTGGCAGATGTTCTTCATCACATACGCGAAGAACTTCTTCATCCCACCTTCTGAATTCGGCATCGGCAACCCAACACCCATTCGCTCCTTCCCAAACGCCCTCGCTGCTGCCACAGGCGGCCGTGATAAGGTTATTTTCGTAAACAATGGACATACTGGCGGCGACATCGAGAACGTCATCGGACAACTATCGAACCAAGTGCGCGACGCTGGTCTCCAGCCCATCACAATTGATGACGAGGTGGAGCTTTTGACAACATGTTCCTCGTCGCTGCGTGGTGCAAGTACATGTTTCGGCGCAGCATCCTTCTACTCGAGCCCCAACGAGGGTGGCGGCCCGGCGTGGAATTACACACTGCGCGCTGATGGCGTGCTGGGAACACAGATCTACGTTGATCAGGAGGACAACGACGTGCAGATCTACATCTTGCCTTTCCAACGCGCTATCGATGAGACCATCATTGGCTTGAATAGTTCAGCAGGCGCCATCCCTGCTATCGACGAGTTTCCCTACACCGAGCGAACACAAGAGGAAAGGGCTGAGCGAATCCGTGTATTGTACATGGGCGCACTGATCAACATCATGGGCGCTGCCTTGTACATTGGTGTATGTGGCGTCACCTACCAGCTCACAGGACAAATGGCCGAAGAGCGCGAACGCGGCATTTCCCAGTTGGTGGAAGCTATGTCACCGGCGAAGAAGCCATGGCACACTCAATTCGCTCGCCTCCTGGCGAACCACATCGCCTTTGACATCATTTACTTCCCTGGATGGGTCATCATGGGCCTGATCGTGTGGGCGTTGGCTTTCAAGTCTTCAAATGCTGGCATTCTCGTCATCTTCCACATCCTGGCTGGTCTGTCGCTCACGAGCTTCTCCATCTTTGGTGCTGCATTCTTCCGCAAGGCCCAGCTGTCTGGTATCACCATTGTGATTGTTCCTATTCTACTAGCCATCATTGCGCAAGTTGCAGGCCCGTTTGGTACTTCGGCAGTCTATGTTCTCAGTCTGATCTTTCCATCCATCAACTACGTCTTCTTCATCGTCTGGGTCGCTCGTTTCGAAAGGGAGCTCACCGGCGCTAATCTGGGCCAGGGCGCCCCGAACTATGAAGACCATGTCTGGACGACCCCTGGCATTGTCTTCTGGGTTTTCCTTGTCATTCAGACACTTGTGTACCCCTTCCTCGGCGCGCTTGTCGAGCGTTGGCTGTACGGCACAGTCTCCGCCGATCGCAAGACTACCACTGATTCGCCGGACCACAATATCATTCTGAGGAATTTTTCGAAACACTGGACACCGAGCTGGATTCGCCGGAATGTTCTGGCCAAGATTGGAATCAAGCCTCCGGAGACTGTCATTGCGGTTGATGACTTCAGCATCAAGGCGCGCAAGGGCCAGATCATGGTTCTCCTTGGTGCCAACGGAAGTGGCAAATCTACAACATTAGATGCTATCGCGGGTCTGAACACCATCACTAACGGATCGATCGAAATCGACGGTACCGGTGGATTAGGACTGTGTCCGCAGAAGAACGTCATGTGGGACGAGTTAAACGTCTACGAGCATGTCCAGATCTTCAATCAGCTTAAGTCAACCGGCAAATTCGACACCAAGGACACGATCGAGGATTTGATACGCGCCTGCGATCTGGGACACAAGATCAAGGCTCGATCCAGCACACTTTCGGGTGGTCAGAAGAGAAAACTGCAGCTTGCCATGATGTTCACTGGTGGTAGTAAGGTGTGCTGCGTTGATGAAGTTTCTTCAGGCCTTGATCCGCTCTCCAGAAGGAAGATCTGGGAGATCCTGCTCGCTGAGCGTGGCGACCGTACTTTCCTCTTGACGACACATTTCCTTGACGAGGCAGACGTCCTTGCGGATTACATTGCCATCCTCTCGCGTGGTGTCCTGAAAACGAAGGGTACTTCTGTACAGCTCAAACACGAAGTCGGTGCCGGTTACCACGTTACCTTTCCCCGAGACGCACCCATTACACCGCCAGCGGATGCGACGAAGAAGCCTGCGCCATCAGCTGATATGGTTCAGTACTGGTTCCCAGACGCTCTTCCTGCGACTCATTTTGTCGATGTTCTGAGATCCAAAGGCGTCAAGAACTACGACATTGTCGGGCCGACTCTGGAAGATGTGTTCCTGGCTATGGCGGAGGAGGTCAAGGAGCACAATCTTATGGACGCAAGCGAACAACAGGCTGCGCTCGCGAGCAAGCAAGACCATCCCTCAGATCAAATCTCCGACACGGACAAAGGGCTCGAGATGGGCAAGGGTCGAGGTACTTCCATGGGCAAGCAAACTCTTATCTTGATGCAGAAGCGCTGGACTATCCTTCGACGTAACTTCTGGCCCTACGTCTTTGCTTTGCTGCTACCGATTATCGCCGCCGGTTTGGTCACCTTGTTCTTGCAGAACTACACCGCTGTTGGCTGCGATCCTGGCGAGACCTCGAACGATCCTGAAATCTTCACGCTTGCCAGCACCGACGCTATCCCGCTCATTCCAATCGGTCCCACGAGCCTCGTTGGCGATGCCATCGCACAAATCGTCCAACGTTCTGGCATCAATAACGACAGCTTCCATATTGTCGACACACTGGATGAGTTCAACGATTACGTTCAGACTCGGTTTCGCAACATCACGCCTGGTGGCTTCTTCATCCGCCAAAACGAGCCCACAATCATGGCATACCTTGGAAACTCAGGCGTGGTCGGTGGCCTCATCACACTCAATACCCTTGACAATGTGCTCTCGAATGTTGCCATCTCGACTCAGTATCAGCAGTTTGCGGTTCCTTTTGCACCAAGCATGGGTGACACACTACAACTCACGCTTTACTTTGGTCTTGCCATGTGCGTCTTCCCTGCGCTGTTCGCCTTGTACCCAACGCAAGAGCGGCTGAGGAAGGTGCGCGCACTGCATTACAGCAACGGCATTCGAGCCGTTCCTCTGTGGTTGGCATATACCGCGTTCGACTTCATCTTCGTTCTGATCATCGCCGGTGTCACGACAGCGATCTTTGTTGGCGCCTCCGACGCCTTCTACGCTCCTGGCTACCTGTTCGTCGTCTTTTCTCTGTACGGTCTGACTGCGATCTTGTTCTCGTACCTCATCTCCATCGTTGTCACGTCGCAGCTTGCGGCATTTGCCTTTGCTGCTGGTGGTATGGTCTCGTTGTATCTCATCTATTTCATTGGATACATGGCCATCCTCACATACGCTCCTGCATACAAGATCGACGACTGGATCGACATTTTCCACTGGACGGTTTCCCTCATCGCCCCGTCTGGTAGCTTGCTGAGGACGCAGTTGCTATCGCTCAATTCATTTAGCGTTCTTTGCGAAGGTGACAAGATCCCGAGCTATCCTGGCAAGCTTACAGTCTACGGAGGTCCAATCCTGTACCTCACAGTCCAGGCCATTCTTCTCTTTATCGCACTTGTCTGGTGGGACTCCGGTTACAGACCACCTTTCCTCAACCGTGCTAGCAGTCGCCAGAAGCATACTGAAGAGAACCTCGAGACCATCCCACCTGCTGTCCTTGCCGAGACAACACGCACCGAGCAATCCAATGACAGCCTTCGTGTGCTTCATCTGCATAAGACATTCGGCTCCAACCATGCTGTCAATGACATCAGCTTCGGTATTCCGCAAGGCCAGGTCTTTGGTCTCCTCGGGCCCAACGGAGCAGGAAAGTCCTCGACCATTTCGCTCATCCGTGGTGACATACATCCAACGACACATATCAACGGTGGTGGCGATGTTCTCATCGAAGATATTTCCATCATTTCCAAGCGCGCTGCTGCTCGTGGGCATCTGGGTGTATGCCCACAGTTTGACGCCATGGACACCATGACCGTAACCGAGCACTTGTACTTCTACGCTCGCGCTCGTGGCGTGGGTGACCCGCAGAGCTCTGTGAACGCTATCCTTCAGGCTACTGGTCTTGCGCGCTTCCAAACTCGTCTCGCTTCCAAGCTGTCCGGTGGTAACAAGAGGAAGCTCTCGCTCGGTATCGCACTCATGGGTAACCCTTCCGTTCTCCTGCTTGACGAACCAAGTTCGGGTATGGACGCAGCTGCGAAGCGTGTCATGTGGCGCACGCTCCTCGGCGTCGCGGCGCCTGGGCGTGCGCTGTTGATTACTACGCATTCCATGGAAGAAGCCGATAAGCTTGCCACACGTGTCGGTATCATGAAGCGAAAGATGCTGGCACTTGGCTCTGTCGGACAACTAGGGGATCAATACGGCGACGCGTGGGTCGTCCAACTTGTCTTGAAGAGCGCTCCGGAGACGACAGAAGAGGAAATGGAGGCGTGCAAGGAGTGGGTCAGGCGGAAGATCCCCGGCGTGCAGGTGGACAAGTGGGGGTCGAGGGGCGGTGGGCATGGACAGTTGAGATTCAAAGTGCTCAAGGCTGCCAAGAGCGAGGAGGTATCACGAACACCCTCCCTCCACGACGACAACATTGAGAAGACAAACGTCGACGCCAATGTCGAACTTGTGCGCACTCAGTCCTCAGATCTGGGTGGCATTCCGGGACTAATCCGGCTTCTCGAGTCAAACAGAGAGGTCTTGGGTCTGGAGTACTACTCCGTCTCGCCGACTACGCTCGACGAAGTCTTCCTGCGCGTTGTAGGCGAGGAAGAAGAGGAGAATGGCAAGGAGGAGAAGCAGGTCCGCGGATTCAAGAGGTTCCTGAAGTTTCCTTTTCACTAGACTGAGACCGATTGAAAGGTTCCACTGCATTTTAGGAGTTCCAAGATACCAGGAGCATGTAGACTGAGACGTCAAGTTGATTGTATTCGCAAGTTTGACCAGATGAGCGTGGCGCGCGCCGTGTAATTTTCCCTCCCTCCGAGTAACCTCAGTGCTTTCCCTCTGTTCCAGACTCCATCTTCACTCCAATCGCTGCGTCAAAGAAACAAGTCCACGGTGCAGTAGACTCGCTGCTTGAAATCGCAGAGACCTTGGCTTCCTTCAAGTACGGGGTCGGTCTTTCTATCCCTCCGAGTGTAAGCCGTACACGAAGCAGGTTGATGTGTACACAGCGCGAGTGTGGAGAGAATGGGAAGAAGGCTGTGGGTTGGGCGGCTGGGACTCTGCGGTTGGGGAGGAGGGGAAGGATATGCTTTGTGAAGCTGCGGTGTGGTGCTGTGTGGGGAGGCATTGGGAGGATGTGTTGACATACTCAGATCGATGGTTCAGAAGCTGTGAGATATGTATGGGCTGGGAGATGGGTCTGTGCGGAGAAATGTCTTCGAAATAGAGGGTAGCATGTTTCGTAGGGAGGTGGGAAGTTACCTTCACCGCAAGATGGGAGGTGCACAGAAGAATATTGAGAGGTTGGATAGACGGGCTAGCGTCACAAAATGCCTTTCTGTCTCATCACAGGACATTGTCGAAGGAATTGGTGGTAATAAAGCGCGTTGTGGCGGGTGGATGATTATTGCATTGTATTGTGACCGACTATGGATGTGAACAATGTTCTCTAAAAGCATGACAATCGTCTCTAATATCTAATTTCTAAACGACCCTCAAATGCTGGAGCTGTGTGGGTCCACTGTGAAGTGAAGCTGGGAGGCTGCAGTGCGCGTTTGCACCATCCTCTGTCTCTCTCGCGCCCGCTCTTCTGATCATACACCACCCACATTACCACAAATTACTTTTTGCAATCAAACACAACGCGACTATGTCGTTCATCTCTCTTCCCCTGCCCAACATTGCCGAATGGCCTGGAACGACACCCTCCCATGTCGATCGCCCTGCGAGCGCGCCTCCCGCGCCGTACCTGGAGGCAGAGGACGACTATGCTGACGACGAGGAAGGCGGCTGGCGGCGCAGCGTACGCGCCAAAGTGAGCCAAGGACTGCGTGGCTTCGTGCAGCGATGGTACTGGAGGACGTACAATTGGCGCAGGTAGTTGGTGCCGTTCTCGTAAGTAGTCGTAGCCAACTGGCTTCTCCACTGCATTGCCTCGGGCTCAACGAAAACAATCTGACTTCCTTCAAGACACTCTGTTCTTGAACATTCTGTCTACGGTCTCTTCCTCACCCTCAACGCGCCCGAAACTCGTCCATCTGACTCGCCATTTCCCAATCACTCACCACCAATCTCTCGAACGGACCTGGGCTTAGCACGGCCGGACTCTGCATGCCTGGACTCAGCACATAGGCATCTTGCCCGAACGAAGCGGGACTGAGCTCATCGGCCTCGTCGTCATCATCACCGTCTTGCCAAAGTGACTGTTCGACGCCGCTAAGAAACTCCCATGTTGCTTCAAGAATATCTTCCATTGGTAGAATGTACGAGAGCGAGCGGATGTCGCGTCCTGTCGAGTCTCCCCATGCTTCCAGCTGTTGGAGAAGAGGGAAGTGTGTGAAGAGCGATTGCGCCCAAGCGTGGATTGTGTCTTCTTCTGCCGACAGGGAGACGTTGTTGCCTCTGCTGAGGAGCGTTTCGGGTCGGGCGAAGGCAAGTGCCGTCAGGTTGGGGAACAATGGGGTGGAAGAAGTTGGCGGGGTTACAGATGGCGAATCGATTGTCGCAACGAGCTTCATCGTACTCGACATTGCTTGGTGAGAGTCTGGTCTCTGGTCATATTTTGTCTGCGGAGGCGTGATGACATCGTGAGGGGTTGGCGGGGAAAGTCCGCCATACAAGGGCAGATTGGGAAGCTGTAATGGGATTCCCATGCGCAAGACTTCGAGCTTCGGACAGTGTTTTGCCAAACTTGGGAGCGCAGTCGTTTGCAGGATTGTTGCTGTTGTGGGATGTAGTTTCAGACTCAGCTCTTCAATATTTGGAAGTCCCTTGCAAAATTCTTCAAAGTGCGCACTGGATATGCCTGAGCCATCGATGGACGACGGATCGAGAGCTGCAAGATCAAAGTTACGAAGACTTGGACAGCATGCGGCCAGCTTGACCAAGGCAGCACCACCCACTGGGAGGTTCAGCTGTGCGGTCGGGAAGCCCACAGCGAGAGTACCGACATTGACTTCCAATAACTCTAGGTTTGGGCACACGAGTAACGACGTCACAACATCGTCCAAGATGCTGAGGTCAGAAAGACGAATTTCTACGCTTGACTGACGTTCGATGGCAAGCCGCAACTCTTTCAGAGCGAACAAATGAGAGGGAAGGGCAAGCGCAATTTCTGGATCGCATACGATCTGCAGACGCTCGAGATTCGAGAACGGGCTATGCAGCGCAGCTGGACCTAGGAACAAAGGCAAGGTCCGCAGGCCAGGGTCAAGATCGATGGCCAATGATATCAGGGCTCGATGTTTGCTGAGATGGCCAAACAAGAGGTCTTTGCCAACGATATTACTCATCAAAACATCGACGTCCTCGAGGTCAGGCAATGGATCAAGGAGGGACGCAATGACACTAGCGTGGACGGGATCCTCAGGGCTGAAGGCGTCAGGTCCAAACGCGACACGCTTCAATTTCTGGCAGGGACCGAGCAATGCCGGCAGTGTTACCTGGGCGACGTATGAGGAGCCTCCATACTGGGTGCCAGTGACTGCCAAGGTCTCAAAGCCTGCATTCAGAAGGCCTCTGAGATTGTGCTGGTGGAGTTGCCAATCGAGATTCAACTCCAAGTTCTTCAGTCGTGGCCACTCGAGGTCCCTCAGGTACTCGTACTCATTTTCGTTTTCGTCCTGTGGGTCGGAGAGCTGCAGATGCTCGACTTTGTTTGCGTAGACTTGTCGGCGGTTATGTTGCATGCATGCAAGTGCCGAGAGATTAGGGGGCTGCTTCCAGAGAATGGATGTTGCCGCATCAGCCCAGAGACGATTGACGAGTGTGGCCGGTAACAGCGAATGTCGAACTTCTAGAAGCTCAACAGGACCATCTAGACTTCTCTGGTGACGACAGCGCTCTGTTGTTTCCGTGTGATGTTGCAAGATGCGTGCTACAATGTTGCGATTTGCCGTAGCTTCCGCTTGTGCCATGGCGCTGGGAGTGACTTGAGACGAATGCAGGGGAACAAAGAGTGGAAAACGAATGGACAACCGCAGGGTTGGGAAACCCAAACGCCAGGTCAAGTCAAGAATGGATGTAACGTTGAAGAAAAGGGTCTGCGCGCCGATTGAGTTGTGTTGTTTTGAAAATTGGCAGATTGCACTCGTGGTGCACTACGTAGTTGACAAGGATCCGGGCGTACCGGCCCACGCGGCGAGAGTCCCTGGAAGCCTGTTCTACCCATGTCAACGGCTATCGCAATGAGCTTTTCAGGGCTGAACATTGCAAGGGGCTGCGATCTGGTGAGAGTGGGCGTGACGATGTTGACGGGATTTATGGGTCACTAGGTTTGATGTTCGAAGCTTCGTTTGACATTTGACGTCTGGGGTGTTTTCCTTCTGCCGTGCGCTTTGGTCAGTGACGCAAGGTGCCCGGACGAACGCTGCACGGCCGTTTCCCTAGCGAAGCTTGTCTCCACGGCTATAAGCACTTTTTTATCTCCATCTGAGACTCCACGGCTACAACAGCCACGGCTATAACAGCTTTGTATCTCCATCTAAGTAAGAAAGAGACTCCGAAATTACGGACGAAGAACTCAGCAGCTCGCAGCTGCCGCCTGATAAATGGCCCGTTCCTCTGTGTGACATCGCAGTTGTAATCTAGTGCTTACCTTCTCCTCATCACTCATCACAAGCAGCAGATACCACAGCAATCCGACAGACTCAAGACTCGAGACTCGCAGTCCCAGAACACTAGCGCAATCATGCATCTCGTCCTCACTGGCGCAACTGGCCTTGTTGGCGCAGCGGTCCTTGACAGCATGCTGGCGCAAGAGAGTATCAGTCGAATCTCGATCCTAAGTAGACGCCCGGTCAAGATGGCAGAAGGCCATGATAAGGCCAAAGTGATCATCCATGAAGACTTCAAGACGTACGACAAGGCGCTGCTTGATGAGCTTAGGGATGCGCAGGGTTGCGTATGGGCGCTGGGCGTCTCGCAGAACGACGTAAACAAGGAGTGCGCCAAACCCTCAATACCAGATAAGATATCAATCAGCTGATAGATCAACAGGAAATACGTCGAAATCACGCACGACTACACCCTCGCTGCTGCGCACGCCTTCAGCACGCTCCACCCAGACACACCCTTCACATTCGTCTACGTCTCTGGCGAAGGCGCAACACAAACGCCAGGCATGTTCACGCCCATTTTTGGACGTGTCAAAGGCCAGACTGAGACAGCGCTCTTGGATTTGCGAAAGCAAAATCCGAATTTGAGGGCTATCAGTGTACGGCCAGGTGGCGTCGATTGGACTGCGCACCCAGAGATCCACTCTTTCATACCCAATCAGCCAGCCTGGAAAGCTGCGATGATTCGCCCTATGAATCTACTCTACAAGAGTATGATGACGCCAACACAGCCCATGGGTAAAGTGTTTACTGAAATCGCGATGAGCAAGGGTGAGCCGCTCCAGGGCACCGGTGTGGGACTGGAAGGCACGTTGCTCACCAACATTGGCATCAGACGGTTGTCAGGACTGTGATTGAACGGCTCGCAACTCCTTTCTTTATTGTGTGGATTATGCTCAAGTCAGCGCCCATTATTATTCCAAGGAGCATTACTTTGTTTCCGTATGGCCGGTCAATCTCTTTCTTTCTCGAGCAATCACAATCTACAATTAGGGTTACAATGCTTACCGTGCCGTTCGTTCAACGCGCTTATTCGTATTCAAATCCATCTGAAGGAACCATCCAATCACGACGAGATGACCTGAAGTTGGACGCCTTGTATTACTCGACCCTTGAATCTGCATACACTCATCTCGCTTCGGCACGAGGCACGACTCAGGGGTACTGCTTGGTCCCCGACATGTACGCCTTCGTTCAGAATCCGAGACTAAGTTGAGATGTTCCTGCAATCCTGTTGACGTTCCTGTCCGTCTACTTGTTTGACTTTGCAACTGCGGGTTGCGGCGCTGAGATCAGGATGTTCACTAGATCTACTCTCATCCTCGCGCTCTCGACAATACCTTTGTTTGTAACGGGTGCTTGCTACACCCGCAATGGCACCCTTATAACCGACATCGCGTACCAGCCATGCTCTTCGACCGGCGAGTCTGCATGCTGCGGCACGAACCACGATGGCGCTGGGCACTCCAACGTCGCGAACGATGTCTGCGACACCAACGGCCTGTGTCAGAACTACGAAGCTTTCGACGGAACGAACGAGGGCGTGAAGCTATGGTGGCGCCAGGGCTGCACGGATCCAACATGGGCAAGTCCGAATTGCCTTGCGAACGTCTGCGATACCCCAGAGTACGAGGATGACAACGCGCCGGTGTACAGCTGCGGGAACGGCAATTGGGCGTGTGGGAAGAAGAGCTATTGCAGTACAAGCTCGAGACTGGTTACGCTTGCTGCGACGGTGGGTCGAGTCATCGTCGCTTCAACAAGCGCTTCTGCAACGACATCCCTCGCTTCTAGTGTATCGAGAAGCGTGGAGAGCACACCAGTCATCGTGACTGCTACGCCCGGCGGATCCGAACCAGCGAGCGTCACAACTTCGACGACAGCGACAGCGACATCTGCGCTACCGACAAGCACAACACCAGTCCCAACACCAGCCTCCCAACCTCTCCTCAGCACCGCAGCCAAAGCCGGCATAGGCGCAGGCATCGCCGTCTTCGTGCTCCTCCTCGGCATTATCCTCTTCTTGCTACACAAGCTCAAGAAGCACAGAAAAGCGCAGAACGCATACGACAAAGCCGAATTACCGGGCCAAAGCGCGACTTCGGGCGTGAAGCCAGAGACGACGATGTATGCGCGAGAGGTATCGCACGATCCGGTGGAGATGCCGTGCACAGAAGTGGGTGCGTATGAGCTGAATGCGGGGAAGGAGAGGATGGAGTTGGAGACACGAGAGAGGGCCAGTGAGCTCGGGCTGCAGAGGGAGAGGGTGGAGTTGGCCTCGACTCCTTCCCTGAGTGGGAGAGCGAGATATGCATAGAGCATTAGAGGTTCTGAGCAGAATTCATCAGTGCAAACAAAGAATGGGAAATGTGCACGTCCCAAGCTAACCAAGTCCATTGTACCCCATTCGGATCACGAGCTGAAGATGACTTCTAGATGCAGACTGCACGTGCCAGAACATATCGAATGTGTCTCGTTGAGCACAGAAGTAGTTGAGAGGAAGTCCTGGGCGTGGTCCGAGAGCGCCGAGAGCACTATCAGTTTCGGCTTCTCGTGGTACTTCCCGATGCTGTACACGTACGCTCTACACGTATGCTCTCATCGGCGATACTCTGAATCAGGGCCGGGTGGACAGGGCAGAGGCCGTAGCTGCTCGAAACGGAACACCGAGCGGCATGTGCTGTCGGCCCCAAGATAGTGGAGATCGACAGGGCCGTCTATCAGAAGTGCAACACGGGTCTAGACTTGAAGATGATCAGCAGCAATGCACAGAGATGAATAAAATGCTAAAAGGCAAAAGACATCAAGTTCGTCAGAGAAGAAGCATGTATTGCTTGTTTTGGTGTTGTTAAATATCTACAAAGAAAGAGAAAAGTCCGTACTTTCTAATTAGAAAACCTCGTGCCGTACAATGCAGATCTCCCTTCCCAATCCAATCTCGAATCAAGACCATGGTATCAGACAATAGGAAACCGCACATTAGCCATTAGCTTAGTAGTTGTACTTGTAGCACAGGGTTGTGCTCTGGGTGTTGAGGATGTTGCTGATGCGGACAGTTGGGCGGAAGTCGTAAACGTTGACGGTGGTGTCGAGACGGAGCTGGTTGCCCTGGGAATCGGTACCAGAGATCTGGGTGACGCGGGCGTTGCCGCCGTTGTTCTGCCAGATGCGGAAGTTGCGGTCAATGAAGGCGTGGTGCAGGAAGAAGACGGGGTCGGCGGGGGAGGCGTATGTGTCTTGCATGACGGAACCAATACCGTTGTGACCCCAGGCGTGAGCACCACCCTCGGCACACGAGGCCATGTCGGGGTAGGAAGAACGGGAGTTGCAGGCGTCGACGATGGCGGAGCCAGTGTTGGCGGTGCGGGAGTCGTCGCCGTTGCGGGCCAGGCAGTGGCGGGTGTTGCCGGAGCCTGGGCCGATGTTGATGGCAAGACCAGCGAACTGTCCGTCGGTCACGCACTGGCCACCAATGTTGACGCTGCCGAACCACTGGCTGGAGAAGATGGACGAGGCACCGAAGCGGCCAGCGTACCTGGTCTCATCAAACCAGGGAAGGTCGCGGTTGAAACCGCAATCGGAGCGGAGCATCTGCTCAAAGGTCCAGAGGTAGTACCTGTGCCAGAGGAGGAACTTGGCGTTACCGTGGACGTTGGGGGTCAGGGTCTGGTGGAGAGCGACGAGATCCTCGTATCTGCTCTGCGACTGACGGAACTGGCCAGACGCCGGGCGGCTCTGCAGGCACTTGATGGCATCGACGTAGGCTTGACGGTCAGAGTTGGAGTAAGAGTCCCACTCGCGGCGAATACGGGGGTTGGAGCAAGTGCTCTGCCTCTTCTCAAACTTCTCGAGCTCAGCATCCAACTCAGCGGGGTTCCTGGGGAGGATGGAAGGGAGAATGTTGGGAATGAGGTCGGTGATGATCTTCGAAGACGGTGTGTCAGGAAGGACAAGCTCGGGGAGCTTGTTCTTGGCATCCTGAATGTTCTCGACAATGGTGGTGACGGTAGCGTTGACACCGTTGAGGGCCTCGTCCAGGGAAAGAGGGCGAGCGAACTTGGGTGTCTTGAAGTCGGTGACCGGGAGAGCAGGAGGAAGGTCGACGTTGGAGGGGAGCGAAGTGCCCTGCGCGGGGGCAGGGTTCTGGGGAAGCGCAATGGCTGATCCGGCGAAAGCCAAAACGGCTGTGGTGAAGGACAGATGCATGTTGATGAGCGAGCGTAGGAATTAGATTACAATAAAATACTAGAAGATGTTGGAATGTTCCGATTGAACAAACGAGAGACGTAGAGCTGATGCTGCAGAAACGTTTGCGGAAGGACAGGCCTTTGCCTATATAGTCGAGGTTTAGGGCCCGCCATATCTCCTGAGCGATACGATAAAGACGATCCAGCGGTTCGTGTCAGTCTCTGCCAAGCGGCACGAAGTGGGAGATGCGAGGACGGAAGAGGAAAGACGGCGGCTGACTGAATGGCGCCAGCCAGAATAGTAAGGGGGCGAGAGCGAATCGCCTAGCCGCCTTCATGTTGGCACTGGGGAAAACTCATCTCCGAGCGACCGCCACCACCGCGTAGGGTAAGGCTGAGCAGCTTCACGAGCGCCAGGGAATTGGTTCACGCCTTGAACACACGAGGCGTGCGTACGGCCCTCTGCCAAGCAGCTCGCTGTTGGGTCTTGCCGACTGCCGGATTGGCTGATTGGCACAAGGTTTTGGTTGTCGTATCCGAGAATAGCATAGCCGAGGGAACGTCGCATCCGCCAACCCAGTCGCGATCAGAAGCTTTGTGGTGCACGCCGTCCCAGTGACGATGTCTGCAAAGCTTTTGCGCGGCGCGCACCATTCGTCCTTTGTTAGTCTTGGCCTGGTTTACTTAATGTGAGCCTTGGCGTTACTGAAGCCAGAAGGACTCACAGCGAAGACCCTTCCATCTGGGCTTGTGACGTAGAGGGGCTCTTGATCTCATCGCGATCACCGGCACTGCTGGTCACCTTTGGGTCGCGCTGTCGACGAATGCAACCTCCTGCGTATGTGCGAGCTGTGCCGGGATCCGTCGAGAATTGTGCCGTGTTGAAACTTGAAGCCGCACTGCTTGTGTTCACCGGACGCACAGGGACCGTGCGAGCTGCAGGAACGAAAACGCACCAGCCAGTTAGCTCGCGCATGGCTGTCAACCCCACAGAGATGTGTTGAGAGACACAAGTCGTGACTTGAAATTACCCAAGCCCCATTGCCACGTCGTAGCAGTGGTGCGCCTCGTGACTGGCGTTCGTACTGTGCCGTCCTCGCTTGAAGTGGTTGGCATGGTGCCGAATCAAAATGATCGTCAGCAATCCTGCGTTTGAGGTTTCGATAAATCCTGCATCACCGTACTCGAATCGCGATGCATGTGTAATCTAAACGGCTTACTGATGTGCGCGTTCAGGCATCACCACAACACCAGACATAATGCGCTGCGCATCTTGTCTGCTGTCGGTTGTTGTGCATCAAGGTCGCCGAAGGTTGGCTTCTCGCGCGCAGTAGCACGCTGCGCTTGTGCTGCTGAGGATTTGAGAAGACCTTGGGCCGCCTGGGCGCAGACCAGCAACGAGTCTGTGACAAACGGCAGGCCGAAGTTACGAGATTTTCTGTCATGATCCTGCTCGTGTTCAAGTCAGAAGACTTCAAGCAGCATCATCGTCATCAGGTCAGACTGCAAGAGGTAGGGCCACCCATACGCGTGTTGCTAAGATTAGATGTTAGCGTTCCAAGCTTGGCCTCGTGGTATCCGTGCAGATCGTAAGACTGGATGATTTTCTAGAGTTTGCAGGCTTGATGCGGCATTCCAGCCTCGCCGTACCAAGCGCGAGATGGGCCTGTCTAGATGTGGCACTGATTGTACCGGCATTGCGATACTCCGGTCCACAACCAAGGGCGGGGAACGTCTTCAACCTTCAACAGCCGCTGTTGGTCGCTCGTAGGCGTGTGTAGAAAGTACTATCGTGATGGCTTATTTTCGATTGTTCCATTGAGCAGTACACAACCATGACAGCCATTCGTTTGTGTGAGTCGCGATCAATCCCCGCTTTCGATCAGTAGGCCGCAGCTCTCAAAGATGACCTAGTCTGGAAAGCCATTGAGGGGAGAGACGGTCGGCCCATCACGTCGAGATCGGAACGTGGCCTTGAGAATAATATTAATCGTGTGCGACAGCAAGCGTCCAAGCAGAAGGGCGGGGGGACAAGGCCTCGAGCCAGAGGAAGCACCAGAATATTCACTTTCTTGGAGCCAGGCGAGAGCTGAGCTTATATCGTGGGAATAACGCCCTCAAAACCGCTCATTCGTATCGTACGCGCGGCCAGGTCAGCATTTCAGCTATCACCAGGTGACTGTGGTCAAAGAAAGCCCAATAGTGTTAGTGTTGCTAGAAATGATCCAATGGCGAAAAGACTTTGAGCTGAGTAAACCGCAGGCTCTGGCGCTGAGTGAGCATCAACGTGGGTGATGTGAAGCTATATGGAAACAGCTTGGGCAACTGTCACACTGCACACCGTTGCGGTGTCGCACAGATGTTCGAGACGCCGCCGTGCGTGTCATCTCGTTTGTACTACATGCGTGTCAGATCGGGAACACAAAAATCGTTCTTGTGTGATGGATGCGAGTATGCAAATGTGGTGCAGGGCACGTGGGAGCGTTCTCACGGCGCGCGGATGATGCCGTCATTTCTAGACCCTGCCGCGGTTTGAATCTTAGCGGGGTCGCGTGAACGCGTCCATGGATCCTTCCACAGCCAGCGCCTCGCACTTTCCTCCAGCCTCCAAAATAAAGAAGGCGCGACCTAGGCGAGTTGGAAGTCGCAGTCGCGTGATCAGACACCATTTGCGCTGAGAAATTAAGCGCGTCCATCTTACACACATGGACACCGACGCGATTCCACCGTCATCGCCGCCGCACGCGATTGCGACCAACCCCCCGAGCTCGCCGTTCTTCGAACCTCAACGATATGGCGCGTTTTCGCCCAAGTCCAGCTCACCGCCTCCGCTGTTCTCCAGTGACGATTCTGGGGAGACGCTTGACATTACAAACTACGAGTCACCACGTATCTTCAAGAACAAGCGCAAAGGTGCTTGGTACGAAACCGATAATGGCGATTCGACCCAGGTCACACCGGAGCCTAAGAAGACAAAAATGTCGCGCAACTACGACTCGGCTGTCTTCATGATGAGTGACAACAGCGATGGCTCTGTAGACCCTCTCCCAGAGCACAAGTCGCCGTTTCTTTTCACTGCTGAGGTCGCTGAAGACGAACCGGAGCCAATCAGCATGAGTAGAGCTGCCTTCCACTCTACGCTCAGGATTGGGCTGGACAGAAATTGTCAGAACTACGACTTCTCTGAACTTGATCTGAAGGACGATGACATCAAGAAAATAGGCGACCTGAACAGTGTGATTAAAAACCTCCCAGATCCGGGCAATGACCTGCCCGCAGAGGGCCAGTATCGGTCCATGGTTCCAGAACTCTATGTCAACCTCGGTCGCAATTTCTTGAGACGGTTGACACCAGCCCTGTTTAACTTGCAGCATCTTACATCCCTCACGCTGAGAGACAATCAGATCGAAGAGTTGCCCCCGCACATCAGTCAGCTACGTAACCTTAAGGAGCTCGACGTCGCTCTCAACAAGCTTCAATTCCTACCATTTGAGCTTCTTGATATCCTGGCACCACACGGCAAGCTCGAGCATCTCGTCACTCTCGGCAATCCTTTACTTGAGCGCGTATCTCAAAATCGATACCGAAATCTCGATGAGCGTGTCACTTCAACCACAAAACATGCCTACTCACGCCTACAATCCTGTCCCGATCGTGAAGCTCTCATTTGGAACATACGCTTCACTGAGTCGATGATGAGATATCTCGATGTCCAGGAGTCGAGGTTCTCAGGTGACAGGAACATCACCGATGAGCAGATCTTTGCGCATCATCCCTCGCCTTGCAGTACATCGAGCAGGGTACCATCACGGTACATCGGGAGAACGCTAGTCTCGTACTTCGATCAAACTGGACAGCTCATCACAGGTTCACCGACTCAGCCGTCAGTGAAGACCAACGACTATCCTGTCATCGTTGAAACTAACGAGGGCACATACGGCATGCCTTCTGGAGCACCCTTCACACCACCCACGCAGTCGCGAACAGCGCCCCTTCTCACGATGTCCATCAACACTGCACTGAAGAATATTACTGTCGAAGAAACAAGAGAGCGATTGGGAGACCCAGTGCCATTCGACGCAGCCGCCATCTTCACGCATGCGCAACACAACGATGCAGATGCAGATTTTGGGTATTTTCGCCAGTGTCACGTTTGCAAGGAGGACTACATCGTCGCACGAGCCGAATGGATCGAGTTCTGGGGCACAGGCAACACAGTATTCTGCCCGTTCAAGGTTAAAGTCTGCTCTTGGGGCTGCGTACCATCCGCAATGGTTAAGAAGCCAGCAAAAGAGTTGATTATATGATCGCTAATCCTCGTTGAATGCCCCGTTCAGGGCTTGTTGGGGTTCGGACCGTTAAGCATTGCATACAAGCGAAGCATGTTGAGCATTTACAATTTCCATTCGTGTACTTATTTCCACGCATTTTCACATACCATCTCCCGATCATAGTCCTCCAATCAACGGGATACCCTGCTTTCGGTATCGGTTAAGTCTGCATGCAGCTTGTAGTAGGTGATCTGAGGCTGTCTCAGACCCATCTGAAATAGCATGTTGTGTACAAATGCACGTGCTTTGCGCCACAGTTCAGACATGTTGCAGAGTTGAGTGAGCAACAAAGAAATCCCAGGCGTCACCACATGAAGTTGATCGAATTCCAGCCACGCAGACGGTGAAAGGAACACTGCTGACACCTCGATTTGTGAACATTGTCGTTCAGTCTTGAGTCCAAACAGTGCGAGACACCACGACGGGTCTTCTCGGCTGGCAACAGAGACCTTGACATCGTGCATGAGTATGCAAGACTTCTGCAGTCTTAGCTCATGTTGCCCACATGCTTCATAACATATAACACGCCCAACACGCCGCAAATGTCGATCACTGGCTTCCCAGGAACCATATACTACGAACAAATCAAGCAAGCACAATGTTCCGCGACGCCATCCTCTCCCTCCTGGGCAAACCAACTCGTCTCGACACCGCCCGAAAACACATCTCCCTCGCCACCCTCCGACTGCCCCACAAGGTCGGGTCATGGAAATGCATCTGCGGCCACGTGAACTCCGTCTACTACCTATTCTCGCACGCACATCCACTCGGCATCCTGGCCTGTGCCCGCGAAGACTGCGGTCTGACGTGGCACCCGTCCACGAACCCGATCACACCACACCACCGCTCGGATCTGCTAGTTCAGGTCCGCTTGCCGGATCCAAAGCGCCCGAGTGATGGGCAGGCGCCTTATATTCTCCCTCGTCCGACGCAGACTGTGCTTACGAAGGTTGCGCCTAATGCGGGGCCTGAGGGTTATGGGTATGTTTGTTTGAACGAGGGGTGTGGGTTGAGCTGGGCGACGGAGGTAGTGCGGGAATGGCCTTGGGGAGGCGGTAGGAAGGTCATGGCGATTGGTGGGCGGCGGTGGAAGGGGTTATGTCTCTGTGGGAAGCAATTGCAGGTTGGTGGGGGGTTTGCAGTGTTTGAGGTTCTGAGGCGGTTTGAAGAAGAGATTTGAAGATCAAGATCGAGAGGAGGTGTAGAAGAGTGATATTGACGTCGAAAGCTTTTGAATATATAGACAGGCTCCGGTAGCCATATGCGGTCGACAGGGATTGGCATGGTTTTTACTGACAGGTCTCCGTCCTCGAGATCAAAGCGAGCTTGAGGTCTGGATGGACGTGTGGTATTAAGCGGGAATGAATGTATACGCTAGAACGCGTCCATTTTTATTTGAGCGTTGGCTGTACAACATGGTAATCGAAATTTTGGCGGACGTGAGGCTTCCTTCGCATGAAAGGTGACATAAATGTACCTCTGAGTTGACTGTCAGGACCCATCAATCTTCTCCAGAGTGCTGATTAAAGCCAAGGCCCACTCCCTTGATAGTTCGCTACAATCATCATGCCTCTCAATTGACGAATCTGTCAATGTTACTCGTGGCAAAGCCAATGGATTTCGAGTTATCGCAGCGCCTCGGGTGGGTTCATGTTGCACCGGCATAGACTCTTGGCTTGAATTGTCGAATTGGGCGTGCCATGCCTCCTCTGGGGAGAGGTTATAAGACAAGGTAATCGGCTGAGAGAATGCTCCCTGCAAATGCATCTTGCTGGGTCCTTCCTTTTTTCTTTCCCGAGTTTGGGTTCGAACATCGCAACCATCCCGTCTCACAAGCGCGAACTGATCGTCAAGCCACTTTTCGACACGCTCGCGATGTGTGGTGAAACCAACAGCGTTGTATGTGGCAATGCTCGCATTGTTTGGTGGGGAAGCGACAGACATGGCTGTTGTTGCGGTGTACAGGTCGAGTTGCAGCTGACAAGCTTTGAATGTCGAAATGTTGAAAGGAGATGAAAATGAGATGTAGAGACTGAGTGAAAACCGTTCGAAGAGACGCACGTGACGGTGCGGTGACATACATACTTGACCATACCATGAGGATGTTTTTCGGAAGCAGAGATAGATTCTCTAGGTGCTTTCAGTAGGGTTCACGGGCATTCAAACCGTACACCTGCCAACTCGGCGGGCGATTCAATACGTTGTCTATGCTCCAATTCAAGGCAACAAAAGATCTACTTGAGATCTATATTGAAACTCCAGCGTAGACTCATCAATTGCCTTCCACGCAGACTACATATGGCCTGGCATTGTCTTGGACAGTGTGGTCACAAAGGAAGGAACCAACGATGGGGTTCCACGCTCGTTGGACCAAAAGCTGCGTACACGATGAGTATCATACTTTTATGCGAGACAGACTACAATCCAGTGAAAATAAAAAGGTGGCAGGAAGTTTTTACGCAAACGGCGATGACGAAGCCCAGATAAAATAACAAGGATGAAGAAAGGACGCATGATCTCTCGCATCAGTATAAGCCTTGAACACTTCGCTGAAAGCCTAAAAATTGGCTGCAAGACAATAACGATGATTCTGCACTCTACAAGCTATATACAAAAATCCTGGAGGCCGATGTACGGATGCGTGCGCAACACGTAGATGCCGTGTATCACGCACAGACCATGACAACTACGTCACCTTCTCCAACTCCAGCAAGACCATGCTCGAACCAAGGTCGCACGCGAACAACGTTGACGTTCCTCCTGCAGCCGTGACTCGGCGGCCGGTACGATAACCGACGCATCAACGGTGCAAAACAGGGTCGCATCCCTGCTCCCTCGTGGAGCCTGTAGTTCAGCGTTCTCTCGCATGCTTTGTCTTTCAGGCATCGCCTTCCCAAGCAAACTACGTATAACCTGACAATTTTTATATACAACCTTCACGACCCATCAAGCGTTCTCGCATTGGCCTTTGATTCGTTCTTAGCGATCTTCTGCAATATACCCATATACCCATCATGCTTTTCCACTCAACTGTACTCATCTTCGCCGCTTCGATGGCACTTGCAGCGCCCCAGGCCTCACAAGATTCCTCCGTATCTGCCGAATATACTTCCGACTCGACCTTTCAAACCGCGATCCTCGACGTCACAAACCTCTACCGGCGACAACATAACGCCTCGCAATTATCCTGGAATGAGTCCTTGGCCGAGTATGCAAAGGACTGGAGCGAGAACTGCAAATTCGAACACTCGGGCGGACCGTCGGGCGAGAATCTTGCAAGTGGCTATCCGAACGTGACGGCGAGTGTGGAGGCGTGGGGTGACGAGAGGGAGAAGTACGATTTTGACAAGGGGGATTTCTCGTGAGTCACTGCCGCTCCAGAAGTTGGCTTAGTTCGTATGAACTAACATGTGCAGTTCGGCAACTGGCCACTTCACACAGCTCGTTTGGCGCAATACTACGACTGTTGGCTGTGCACGTACCCAATGTAATGGTGACCAGGAGGGTGGGAAGGGCGATGCGCCAGGATGGTACGTTCACACCAATGTCCACTTCATACCCGTATGAAGCGACGTTCTAAGTCTAACAATTGGCAGGTACATCGTCTGCGAGTACTATCCAGCCGGCAATGTACTCGGTCAGTTCACAGACAACGTGCTCAAGCAATCGTCGGGCGATGATGCGAAAGGTGCGGCAAGTACTGCACAAAGTAATACGCTCGCACTGTGGATCGCGCTTGCCATCGCTTTCATTATTATTATGTAAAATCATGCGAGATGATAACCGCAAGGTCGTATCAGATGGAGAATGTATTAGACGAAACTACATCAATCACACATCAGCAACATGAGGATTGGTTTTGTACCCGTACATTTCTTCTCACATTCACCATCTTCACACTGCAAACACCTGAAAACATCGAGTCTTCCATTTGCATGATTCGCAAGAAAATCTTGTTATGGTGAGTCTCGTTGCTGTCATGAGAGATTCTGGACTAATAGACGCTCAGACAGTACTCCTTTCCTCCACATTCGCTGCAATGTGATGTTCTTCTCCGTGTATTCGTCTGATTGTTTCCGGATATTCCGTCGCCGGATCTTGGATCATGCTTTTCGACAGACTGTGCCCAGCGAAGTAAAATGTCACTTTCACATCGTTTCGTTTTAGTATGTCAAGAGATCAGGCGTCTGTTCTGACGACCCATCATAGCATGTAAGCGCCAATGTGCCAAATACAGTGCGCCTTTCGAAAAATTTCCCGTACTGGACATTGACCTGAATAAGCTGTGTGATCAATTTTTACCAGTTTACTGCATGCAAAAACTAAGATGTTTCCAAATGATATGTCGGACTACAAGTTGCAGGTCGCAATCATCTTATGCGTCTCCCCTTGTACAAGGGACAGTTGTGACTGTGTCCGTGGTCTTCTTAGAGCACATTATTGGATACGTTGCCTTTTTCAACAACGCACTCAGAGGGAAGTGCGTGATGTGACTGTTTTGACTGCCCCGACGAACAACATGTACAAAAGAAAGAGCATTCCACATAGATCGTATTCGAGTATTCGATAAACTTCTTGCGTCATCGGAGTCCCACGGAAGTGCCGTATTCTTCCAAATTACAGGCGAAGATAGGGCCGACTGTCTTGCTACCTGCCTAAGAATATGTCTATTGGTGGGTCGCGTTCCAGAAGTATCGCAAACTCGCTCTCAGAGGCGCCAAATACGAGTTGCGTTTTGCTTGGCACCTTCTCTTGATATTATCGCAACTCAAACGTAGAGAAGACCGTCTTACTATCAATTCAAAGGATAGCCTTTGCGAATCGTTACAAACATTGCCAATTATACACCTTTGGCCCTTCTAACACGTCCAGCAGATTATAATCGAGACCGGGTTGTTTAACCGCCACGACAATCGCATCAAATGATTTCAAACTTTCCAGGTTCCAGTCACTATCTTTCAATTTTGTTATTTCAGGAATGGCGTCTTGTTCAATCAAAGGGTCGCAGAACATAGACTCCACTTCGCCACTATTGCGCATGAATTTAAGTAACTGCAGACCTGGGGAGTGTGAAAGGTCAGATTGTCCAGGCTTAAACCCCAGACCTACGACTAGAAGACGTGGCTGTTTGTTTGGAGTTCGGGAATCCAAGTTGTCGTCCAGTAAATCGACAAGAATTTTGCTACCAATTCGTACAGGGCGTGTTCTCATCTTTTCGTGGGCTTGTTGTAGGATCGGCATATTAGATGTCGACATTAAGTATACTGGATTGACCGGAATACAATGGCCACCAATTCCTAGTGACGGGAAAACAGGGAGGTATCCGAAAGGTTTACTGCTGGCAACTTTTGCAACCTCAAAAGGATCAATTCCAAAGGGAATGCAAGCATCCGCCATTTCGTTGGCGAAGGCTATTGTGACTGTTCTTTGACAATTTTCGTATAGTTTCAGCATTTCTGCCACTTCCGGTTGGCTGGTGGGAATAACAGCGTCAAAAACAGTGTTGTACAATTGTGTAATTGCCTTAAGAGAGCCAGGGACAACATCGTCGAGCCCAGAAACGACTTTGGGTATGGCTTGTGCTGGGGGTGAAACTCGTCCTGGATCGATACGCTGTACTATAGTTTAAAACGGTTTCCTATAAGGCATTTTGGGAGACGTACTTCAGGTGACATACCTACGAACAGCCTTCGCGTCATGGCAATCGATTCGAGTAGTTTGCGAGTCGTGCCAATGGCGACAGTGCTCTCTATGACAACGATCGAACCTGCGCGAGCAAAACGCTCAACGAGCTTTGTTGCACTTGTAACGTGAGACAGATCAGCCTTCCCATCTGGCCCCAGAGTTGTCGGGACGCAGATCAAGAAATGAGTCACAATCTTGAGGTCCTCTTCATTGTCCGAGAAATGGACGTGGCTGCGGTTTTTGTAGTCGGATCGCAATGCTTTCACTCTTGTGCTTGACACATCGTAGCCGATTACTTTGAAGGCTGAGCTGAATACATCTAGCAGATGTTTGCCCACGTAGCCGACCCCAAGCACTCCGATAACCGCAGGATCCTTGGGCTGTCTCGATGTCCATGCTGTAACCGGCTCTGGGGCCGTTGGGTTTAACATAGTTCTAGCCATGGTTGGGCGAAGACGCTGGTTCGGGAGAGATAACAGTTCGTAAGAAAGCGGCCACTGTGCTAGAATTGTATTCGAAATGCATACCCACCTTGACTGACCATGAATAAGTAGATCTACCAGGGAGTCAAGCCAAGCAACTAGCTTGACACTCGGTCTAATTACTGTCATCGGCCCGCCTATGGTGGCCACTTTTAGATTCGGCCATACTCCTAAACTAACCATTCCCATTTCTGTAACACTGTTGACACATCACCGCTGTGTTAAAACATCTCTTTTTCCATGATAGTGCGGCAGATTTTGAGTTCAGTCGCTTACTTACCCCGTCTATATATATATACAATTTCTATCTACTTCAACATTGGAGGCCACAAGGAAGATGGTCATATCCGACTCTCAAGATGTTATCATCAATAGCCATGTCTCTGTGCCAAGACAACTCAGACGACGCAAGCTTTCTTTGTCGCTGCAAAGCACTGCAAGCGAACACCTCCCATTGATCAACGGGCAACGGCATCGACTCGAAAAATATGGCATACTATCTATGCTCCTTATTGTGAAGTAAGTGGAAAGTGCACAGCCTTTAAAGCGAACTCGTTGGCGGTCATATTAACGTGTGTAAATCATTTCAGCCTTGCGGTTACCATTATGTCGGTAAATCTGTCCAGATACTATTGGATTCTGATACCGATCTACTTCTTCCGGCCTTTGCTCGATTTTTGGGAAATAACCTTGCTCATCGTCTATTATTTTGTCCGACGAGCGAATCCGGTTACACCGGCAACACCGCAGACAGCAGAGAATCTTGCCTACCTCCTCACCTGCTACAACGAGACTGGTGCAGAGCTGAGGATGTCTTTAGACTCTTTGGCAGAGCAAAGGAACCTGAAGAGGCATAAGAAGGTCGTTATTATCGTCTGCGACGGGCGATGCAATGGAAGAGGTATGACAAAGACTACAGCTGATCAACTAGCGGAAGACATCATCGAGGGCGTCAACAAAAAAGTTGTTAGTGATGCCTATACCGCCTGGGATGGTGTGCCAATAGGTGTCGAGCTTCTGTCCGGCAACTACAAGGGGCTCAGGGTCTTGTGTATTGTGAAGGAGGAAAACAGGGGAAAAAGAGACAGCCTTATCCTTGCTCGGTCTTTTCTTTACAAGTTCAACCAGCGAGACTCAAAGCGATCTTTGGGAATCTTTTCTGGGCCACTTTTCACGCAGATGCGCGACTTTTTCTTGGAAGAATCAATATCTTCGGTCGAATACGTTGTCGGTATGGATGCTGACACCCGATTTGACCAGGATTGCGTTTTCAATCTTGTTCGGACCGTACGCGAAGAAGAAAAAATTGTTGGCGTCTGTGGCTACATTGTGGCAGATCCAACGACTTCACATCCATTTTCAATTCCGTACCTTTACCAAAGCGTTGAGTATAAGGTCGGACAGCATCGCAGACGACTTCGACAAAGTCTCATGACAAGGAAAGTGACCTGCCTTCCAGGTTGCTGTCAGCTTCTTCGCGTTGTTGATCGTACGTGTGGGGACGAGATCCTCGCACAATTTGGATATTACCCAACAAGGAATGATGCCCTATTCCGAACAATCCAATCCATGATGAGCGAAGACAGAGATCACATTTGTCTGGTTCTTCGAGAGAACGAGGACGTTCAGACCCGCCAATGTCTCGCAGCACGGGCATACACCTCTGTCCCCAGTAAACTCTCTGTATTCCTCAGCCAACGGCGTCGATGGACACTAGGGCCGATAGTGAGTGATTCTCTCCTCGCAACACGGAGGTCGACTGGATGGATGGAGAGGTTCGCGGCGGTAGCAACCCTACTTAATTGGACGCTCACGATATCTATGTTCTTTTCAGAATTCTTCAGTACGTATAAGGCTATCCACCTATCTCCAGCGAGGCTAATGTAGGATTCTAGGGGAGAGCTTTGATCCTCGAACGTCATTCCTTCTGTTCCTGATTGCCACTTCTCGGAACATTTGGGACTATGCAGGCGTGCTACTTTCCTCAAGGACACTGCTTGAGGTCTTTCAAAACCTAATCGGGTCCTTTCTTGGTTTTCAAGTTGGACGGGTAGTTTCCACTATGATCCATTGTTATTCATTATATCACTTGGATGATTTCAGGTGGGGCCAAATGCGAGAGAAAATTGAGAAGAAGAAGACGAAAGGATAATTGTGAGCTTTACTGTGCTCCGAGATAGATTTACAAAACAGGAAAGAGCAGCGAATTAAAGATAGAGGGATAAAACAAGACACCCGAAATTTTGATGATAAGTCTACATGCCGACATCGCAACTTGAATCCCTGTTTCCCATACAAAATTATCGTCGATATTATCTCATCAGCTAACAGTAAGCTAGAGGTCGTCACACTGAAGTTTCTGCATATCTGTAACTCCCTGCACTCCAAGGTTGCCGAAGACGGTCCGAGTATGATCAACGCGGCAAGTCTATGCCATCCGGCCCGGTTACTGGCATTGCTAGTGAACATCTGGCCTTGAAACGACGCGCGATATCTTATACTAGCTCCAGGCCTGAGATCCTGATGTACAAAGCTGGCCTGGGCCCCAAAGGCATTTCTATCCGAGCACAACATGATCCTTCGCAAGATTCGCAAGCTTTGTCACTATATTCCACCTCCGGCTTTCCCGGGTGTCTTATTTGGGTACAGCAATGGTGCTTTTGAGAACGCCGACTCGAAGATTGCTTGGCTGGACGGAGTTCGCGGGTTCGCAGCGGTTGTTGTTACGATGAACCATATCTTCACAAAGCAGGTCAGCTTCAGGTACTACGGCTTTCATGCCCAGCCGGCCGAAACGAATACATCGTTCCTGCAGCTACCGCCATTTCGCATTTTTTTCGCCATAGAGGCGATGGTACCCTTGTTCTTTGTCATTTCTGGCTACTGTCTCTCAATCCCATTCGTTCGACGGCTGCAAAACGACCCGGAGGACACACATGCTGTTCTTGAGGCTCTGTCTAGCGCCATGTTCCGTCGCGGAATACGGCTTTTTATGCCATTCTTGGCCATGGCTCTCGTTTCTCAAGTCCTTCTCTATCTAGGAGCCTACCATTGGAAAGTGTGGAGCGACCAAACAATTGTGGACCTGATCGAAGGACCCGATGGCAACCCACGCCGTGCTCATATCTACGAACATGTGCATTACCTCTTTGAGTACCTCAGCACCGTCGTCGGGGCACTCAACTATGGCTTCGGTCAGCGTCCAATCGTCGGCTTGAACCCGGCACTCTGGACTATTCCCGCTGAATTTCGAGGTTCGCTTCTTATCTATGTCTGCTTCCTCAGCCTCGCACGTGTCCGGTCCGCGCCGCGGTTCTGGATTTTGGTAGCCATTCTATTGGTACTACTAGCTGAAGGGATGTGGGAACTTTTCACCTTCGTTGGTGGTTTACTCATCGCAGAGCTGCATGAACGGTGGAGAGTCCTATCTTTGCAGGAAATTGAAGAACTCACTTCTGTAAGCCATTACAAGGCCACCACAATCGGAGGAGCGAGCCGTCGAAGCAGACTAGTACCACTGCTGTTATGGACGTCAGGCCTATACCTTCTATGCTTTCCTAGACGTGACTCTGAGAACGGGTATGGGCCTACATATGATATTATAAAGCCACTCGTGCTTCCCAAGTGGAATACTAGCCCTGGTGGTTTAGAAAGAAACTTCTACAGCATTGGGGGAATGTTGTGTATAGCGGCGTTAGGCGTGGAGCCCGTTCTGCGGCGGCCGTTTGAGTCGCGTTTGGGGCAGTATTTTGGCAAAATCTCCTTTCCGCTGTATCTTGTGCACCAGCTTATTGCCCGAACGTTGATGCGAAGGTCCCTTGAGTTATTTGGGTGGTTGACTGGTCAGCAGTGGTCATCGTTTACAATGTACTCTTCGAGGTTCGCAGTGGTATTTGTCATGCTATGGACTTCGGAGATTGTAGTCGAATTGTTAGACAAGAGATCAATCGCAGTGGCGAAATTGGCACTAGAAAACATTCTAGTCCGTTAGATAGGTAACATCTTTGATAAAGGCTATCAGCCTACCTGGTCTGTGCACTTCTATGAATACGAAGGTAGATGATTTATACCAGATTCTGTATGTACTAGCTTTGCAAAAGGCATGCTATAATCAATATACGTAGAGTTATGCCTTACGTACTTTCACTCTCTAAAAAATGAATCCGATTACTTAGACTTGATTGACTGTGCTGTAACTGGTTATACTTGCTATACTACAAATAGCCCTTATGGTAATGTATCAGTTAATTATAGTAGAAATTTACTATCATCATGTGTTAAAAATAGAAGTGAGAGGTTCTTATAGATGAACCAACATGACCTATTACCTCCGAGGGCTATGCGAAGACGAATTGCGTCCGCAGCCTTGCAGACATTGCAATGTTGCGAGAACGAGAGGTGAGGTGACCTACTACTAAAAGCGAACGGATGTATGGGAGATAGCGCCTAGCTATAAACTTGCCTGGATGCCTTTTCGATAAAGCTGAAATAGCAAAGGGCCGTCCAATCAAACCTTTGGGTCGGTCATGCTGGAATCGTACGATCCAAGACCGCCACACGCAGCAACTTTGGAAGGCTGTACGCGACCACTCATAGAGCTCGCTCCACTACAATACACGCAATAGCAGCGCGCATGCTGCGAATGTTTCAAAGAAGAAATTGGCGCGAATGCTGACCACCCTCAAGATGTCGAGCGTCGAAGCGGACTGTGTCTGGCTGAAAGTCGTGCAACACATAGCCTTGAATGGTGTTTGAGCAGTCGTCGTGCCAGGATGTAATTGGCAGTCGCCTCTCTGCTTATCTTCTGAGCACATTGTCTAAAAAGCGCGACGTGGGCAAATACGTCTGATCGCATTGCTTGCTGTGATAATAAACTACCTTCAGAAATGCCGCGAAGGAACGATGCCATCGAGCTGGGCGTGCGGAGGGCAGAATCGCAGATCCCGCTCCTGCCAGGCGCACAACAGGAAATTCACACAGAATTACCAGATACTGAACAATTTGGCAGTATCAAGCATCTCAAAAGATGGCTGCCACAACTCGAACCGGACACAGTCACAACCTGGACTTCGCGCCTCACGGATCGAGATGTGTCCTTACTCCTCATACAAGGTCTTTCCGCCGCTATTCTGGCACTTAATCTCGCTGTCACAATATGGGCGGCCGTTAACTATGGTGTCAAGGACAATGTCAGCGACGTCCTTGGTGCTGGCAATGGGAGTGACTGCGCAAGGGTCAAGGACTGGAATAAATGGCTTCATTTCGGCATCAATGGCTTTTCTACCCTACTGCTAGGAGCAAGTAACTATTGTTCTCAATTGTTGATTGCCCCTACGAGAGCCGATATTGATGATGCACACCAGGACAAGAGGTGGCTCGATATTGGCGTTCAAAGTTTGTGGAACCTGAGGAGAGCTCCACGGCAGCATCGGCTCCTGTGGATATTCTTGATGTTGAGCTCGGGGCTATTGCATTTGTTGTGAGTCGGTGCTCTTGAGCAGATGTCAAGTATGCTGATCAACAATGGCGCAGTTGGAACTCTGCAATCTTTGCCACGACCCCATTCAGTACATACTCGATAGGTTATGTTACTGCAGACTTTATGGAGGACCAACAATCTTGGCAGGCCATAGTTAGCCCGGATCTTGACTATATAAGACGGAACGCTCTGGCCATCCCGAGACTAAACAACAAGGACTGCATAGATAGATATGCTGGTAGACTAGCTGGCCTCAGTAGCCTGTTGCTGGTCAGTGATAATGTCACCATGCACCACCAGCTATCGTATGAGATAAGCAACAATCGTTCCTCCCTGTTGTTCAACGCTACCACTGTTGAATCAGCGATCTACTGGCGTATGAACAGCGACTGGATGTGCAACAAGTGGAATGTCCCAAATGGTCGCCATGCTCCTGTAAGTAGTCCTCATCGTCATTTAAAACATATCTAATCGTTCCAGATGTACTATCACAATCGGCGTTGTCGGTTTTCTGCTTTACATGACCATAGCCGCTCAACACAAGGCAGGCGTGGACACAGATATAGTTTCTCTGGGAAGCTACGGCCTAGGGACACCGCAGCAATTTGCCACAGCACTGACATCTATCACCACCAAGCTCGGGCCTAGTAAAGGCTTCTTCTTCGCGGTACTGTTCGCCAACATGTTCCAGGCCCTTGTCAGCGCGCTTTACCTACTCTGCAACAACCTGCTGACGGTGATGGTTGTTGCAGCGGAGTGGAACAGTTACATCTATAAGCGCAAGACATTAAGACTGACCGCACCGAAGGGCATTCAGCGTTCCTCATACTTTCTTTCGCTTCCGTACAAATACTCCTGTATGCTGATGGCATTGTCTGGCCTTTTGCACTTTCTTATCTCCCAAAGCGTGTTTGTAGTACAAACTGTCGCCTATCAACCGAGTCACAACTCGCAGAAATTTGTGCGAGCTCAGTTCTTGGATGCATCTTGCATTGGATTCTCTAGTCTGGGCATCATGCTTGCTTTGGCGACTGGGAGTTTGCTCGTTCTATATCTCCTTTTTGTTGGCTTCGCATTCCAGTACTGTGCCCCAGACAAGGGTAAATCTCGGGAGGGCGAGTCATTCCCTGTACCTTTGGTCAGTACGTGCAGTGCTGCAATCAGCGCCAACTGCCACAAACATTCACGTGGTAAAGATTGTGCCCGCCTACCGTTACAGTGGGGATTCGTCATGAATGGAGATGGGGAAGGTATACTTTCACGACATGTCCAGGAGCGGAGTCCTTCGGATAGAGTGAGCGAAGCAGACATTGGAGGATATTGCCCTCGCTAATAGCAAAAAGGATCACTGCCTGGTCTCACTGCATGTGTGACTTGTCGACACAAGATGGCAAATATGGGAAACGTAGGCGGAAGCTGCAAAGACCTGGCAAAAGCGTGATTGAAAAAAACATACAACAGCGGGTATTCGCTAGTGGTCACCCACCTAACTACTAATCCGCCGGTACGTTGCTTAAATAGGGCTGAGCGAACGGGAAGCCTTGTTTTCAACGTCCTATGGTCGTATGTGAAATGGTTGTTGTTGTGTCGATCTATATTCTCAGTAGGCGCAGGATTTCTGTCCAGTCAAGAGTCACATCTCCATTGATTAGGGAGAACCCGAGACGGAAGGAACGAACGTAACACCATGACGGATGCATCATGGATGTACTATAGAGGTTGCATTAATACAATGCAGCCGGCAAAGTTAAACCTTTTGATAACAATGGAGAGGAAAATATTTGGTCTCCTTACTTTGGTGACGCCATGATGTAGGTATGATTGCCCAGGCCATCAACAGGAACACGGGAATTAAGCTAAGGCTTCAAACCGGAGGAGGAGCAATGATAGGCGGCGCTTCGGTAGTAATATTGCCTGCCGTGACAGCTGGGAGCACTTGACGCGACCTCCGATCTTCTGGAAGCATATATCGCTGACTTATGTTAAGACTGTTGGCAGAGTAAATCTGAGTCTAAGGAGAGGTCTACTGCCTTGTGTGATGATGAGGTTTGGCATTGTATGGACGCTGATAACGAGCAGTCACTGTATTGAAGCGAAGCGGACGTACCTTTAGTATCTGTAGTTGTTACAACCAGCAACGAAATTATTCAGGTATGGTGGGGAACATGTTAGCTAAGTTCGACTCTATTCCGCCTATGCCAGGATGCCATGCCGGCGAAGTCACTACATTGCAAGAGAATCTATTCAAATCGCCAAATGCTAAACAAGACCATGTGGCGAAACATTGGCATGCTGAAGTCCTCAAAGGGAGTACGAGAATAAACCAAACGAGCTAAAGGGAGCTTGTTATGGGCAGGATCGTACTCGCTATATTTGATATCGAGCGGCACCCGAGTGCAGTCCACTTGAGTCTGCTCTGACAAGAGCCGAAACATCATACTGAGATGATGGCGGAATGTAAGTGCAGTACACTGGCTGAGCCACAACACTTGATAAGGAGAAAAGGCCGTGAATGATTCACTAAAGTGTCTATCAGCTGCGCTGTTGCTTGGTGGTATTGCGCTCTATACTTTAGGGTACTCATCGTGCATGCACACCTACAGCAGAATGGCAAGTCGCTCTCGGTAGCAGCCGCGACATGCATCGTTCTCGTGCTTAGAGACTGTGTGAGCGGATTGAACGTGGATCCGCTCGAAACACTTATGATCATATTACTCATTACAATTAATGCGGGTCTGACGTCGGCACTGTTCGCCTCAGGGCCTGGAGCCAAGGGGATCGCTGTCGACACAGTCTGAAAGACGAGACTGGTTGCCGTGAACTTCGCACAAAAACACATATGCAAACCAGCCACTGAAGTGGTTTTGTGGGCCGCATACATAAGTTCTCCATAGACAGAGCGACAAATTGCGAGTGAGTTTGCACGTTGTCAAGGAAGGCTCCAAAGTGGTCGCGTCATATTGGAGCAACATGCCATTGCTCACAGCTACATGTTGGAAAATGAGCTTTGAAGCCCAGTTCGAACGTGCTTCCCTGTGGTATTGCATAAATGCATTTTCACCAAGGTACGGCGGCGTGCCCGACTTAATGAATGCCAAGCTGTTCGCCTTGAGTGGTTTGGATCAGGGGTATCCAGATCATTGCAAGCTTCGTAAAGCCAGGAACCGTGTTACCAGCTAGTCGCCGTTCCTTTGATTGTTTCTCAACACGACTCTTAGAAAACGATGAAGGGATCCAGCGGGACTGTGTTGTGCCGGAATCTCCATCGCGATATCGTTCCCTTGTTTCCGCCGTTGCGCTGAATATGTGCTCCTCTCCAGCGCCTTAATGAAAGCTGCTCGCCAACGCGAAGCGTACAGCATCTGGTTTGGCACGTAATGTACAGGCGATATACCCAGTCGCCTCTGGCTTTATAGAAATCGATCCCCTGTCATAGGTGCCGCATTGGGTGTCATTATGAAAGGAGTCTTATTATGCTACCTCCTCCAAGCGGTAGCGTCTCACAAGTTATTCTCTGCTAGGAATTCACTACATTAGGCTCTACTCTACCCAAACTTCTTTTCTTCCAAGTTGAGTATTTCACTCCTTGAATCTAAGTTACTTTACCAACGCCATTCATGCACACTGCACCATTGCTATAGGAACTTTCTATAACAGATTCACTAGTCAGACACAGCACGGCCTCACCGAGAGTCCACAAATCCGGTTATAAGGACGCTGATTAACGGAGACACCCAAGGGCCACAAAAATGCAACAAGAGAGAGGGTCCGTGCACTTTGTTACTTCGTATTCTGACTCCAGCCAACACCATCATTACACTGGTGAGTATAGATATCTCCGATCCTGTGTCTGACCGCGCAGCATCCGGAGGCCTAGTGACCTTGCTGATTGTGCTCAGCACGCTCGGCAACCTCGCAGCTCCACACGAGCCGCGGCCTTTGGATCTATTCGCCCCTTCTCCTGAGCTGCACAAGCGCGCGTGACAGTACGAGACCCATGCAAGATCTAAATCTTGACTGACCTATCTGTTAGTGTCCTCGCCGGATAGAATTCATCTCCACGCAATGTAGCGTGGCTAGGCTCAGCGGAGGCTCCCTAGACTTGGTCTGCGGCCCTCCGAGTGGCTACATATACATCCGTTGGCAGCCTTCCTTTCACATACGACCATAGGACGTTGAAAACAAGGCTTCCCGTTCGCTCAGCCCTATTTAAGCAACGTACCGGCGGATTAGTAGTTAGGTGGGTGACCACTAGCGAATACCCGCTGTTGTATGTTTTTTGCGTTTTGTTGGAGCTGCCCTGCCAGGAGATATTGCAGGTCACCGATGTAAAAGGCGGTGGAGCCAGTCTTCTGAACAATTCACGTATAGTGCATCGGTACTCGGAAAGCGATTCGCGTTTCAAGTACGGAATTCGTGGGCGGAGAAGGCAGCGTTACGGCCTCGTCCAGATACCGCATACCTTGTCCAGACCAGTATGGCGCCCGGCAGTGGCTTTGAAGCTCGTCCGGTATTCCTCCACCGCATTCCGTAGCCTGGTGGAAATTATCTGGTTGATCTGCATCGGACCGTGACATAAGGTTCGCAACGCTTGTTCTGGGTCCGTGGGAAGTCTTATTCTGAGGAAGGCTTTCGTATGGAAAAACGTCCATATGCTTGACCGCGTCTCAAGACTGTGCGAAGATCCACGATGATTGGTCCTGGCAGACCTTCACGGGACTGGCGGTTCGACGGAAGAGCGCGGCTGCTTCGCGTGTACCGTCCTGCGAACAACGGCGCGAGCCGTAGCTGTAAAGAGGCGAGTCGTGCTATCTGCAAGCACATCGTGTCTCCGTTTGACATCGCTTCAGCCAATGTTATGCTTATCCATCTCCTCATCGATCCAACTCCCCCTCGGCTTGCCCACTCTCGACCTCTTCCTCCACCGCTCCCTCTCCTCCTCGGTCGAACTCTCCCAATCGCTCAGCCCGCCGTTGCGAAACAGCACGTCAGCCCTCGCATGCGTAAAGTCGCCTGTGAACAGTCTGGGATCGACAAAATCAGGATAGTTCCTCGGTTCTGCGCCCGAGATGCTGAGGCGGCCGTGCGGATTATTGGTGCCGGCGAGGACGTGGGCGGTGCTCGAGGAGCCGTTACTCGTACCGCGGCTTGTGTCTGTGGATTTAGTATTTTCGAGCGTGAGGCCTGTGCCGCGGCGGTCGCTGGAGGATGATGCGCCGGGGGGGCTGTTCCCCTTTGAGCTCTTGCGGACTTTGACGATTTGCACGAGTTTGCTGAGCACGGCGAATTCGAGCTTGAGCTTGATGGAGTAGACGACACCTTTTAGGGTGGTTTCAATCAGGTACAGGTTTGCGTACTCGGTGGCAAGGAGCGCGATGTCCATGATGATGATGATGACGTTGATGGCGAGGATCTGGTACATTGTCTTGCGTACGCTTGCTTTGCGGAGTGCGCTGGTGGCCTCGTCGAAGGAACCAATATCATCCTTGACCGACTCGCCGAGGCGCAGGAGACGGATCGTTTCGCGGATGTAGATGATGGAGAGAATGCACTCCTGTATGAAGAAGCCAGTCATCTGTATCTTCTCCATGATCGCGTACCCGTTGACGAAGCGGTTGAGCTCCGTCTCGGAGAAGTTATTCGCATTGGACGCATAAGTGAGGATCGTGGTAATCGAATGGAGCAGGCCTCCATTGATGATGATCATGTACAGCGTCCAGCGGAGGATCTTCCGTGAGTTGGTGAGAAGATGCAGTCGAGACCAGAGTACCACTGACTGCCCTGCTTCAACGTCAGCACGCACAGACTGACGCGAGAGAACATACGCACCTGAGATCATGGCCCACCAGCCAACAGTAATGAGTGTCACAGCAACATAGGCAGGATCCGAGTTTGGATCCAGGAGCTGGAAGAACTTGATCACGAAGCCGAGCGAGTACGGCAGCACACCAAAGCCCGCCACCAACAGGCTCCAAAAGTACAGCCCATGGTACCGCTGGAAGGTGACGAGAACCAGGATGATGAGCTCGACAGCATTGTACAACGACAAGCCGAGCAGAACGGAGATGATGATTTTGAGACTGAGAGAATCGCCCGTGTATCCTGGACAGTGTGAATTCAAATCATGGTCGGCGATATCTGCTCAACATACCTCCAGTGATACCGGCTCCAGCGGACAGCAGGGCACCTTGGGCTGGTGTTGGTTCCTCGGGAAAGGCGGATGCTGTTTGACTCGGATATGTGCTCATCGAAACTGATGCCATGGCGTAGTCCTCCTTTTATCGCACCAACACATCGCACCGCACAGAACCGGCAGTCGGGGTGTGGTAGTGGGGAAAACGCTTCGTCCTCGCACCGTTTGAATCCTGCGAATCCCAGGAACGTCCGTTCACAGCGTTTGGCTGCACGTTGCACAGCAGACAAGAGTTGTGATGCGTGGGTCTTGAGGCAAACCCGCCGTGTGTGTGGAGAAAATTCTCGAGTTTATGGTAGGACCATATCGACGGCTCGTGGATGGTGCGCACGCTTAACCAACTTAATTACCGCGCACACGCGCACGCCCAACGTGTCGGGAAATGGAAAAAACATGTTGGCTGTGTCGCTGGCCTGCATGACGTTGGGGGCTCCACTCGCTAACAGGTTAAGGATTCGCTGGGCTGGGGAAATCGCTTCCGTGGACCAGCATCCCTCGTTTTAAGATCGGCGCTATCGACGGCAATCCTATTTTCGGGCAACTCTTCCACGACTTCCATCTTCGATCTTGAAGAGCGTGTACTGAAGGTTTGACTGCTTGTTTGCAAAGCACTCGCAGCCAGCACTCATGGTCTCTGCATTCCAGGAGTCGGGTCCAAGCACGACTGCTGCCCAAACCCCTTGTTGCCAATCATCTCAGGAGAAGCACCGAGTCTCGCTCCCGCAAAAGTGAGGCCGGCAGACAGCCGAAGGCACGGTGAAGAAATAATCGGACCTTCCGTCCCGCCGTTAGAGCTGACTCCTGACCACGCCCATGAGCTGTGGTTTGCCTACCAGTGCAACAAAAGAGACGTTCGTTTCACACGAACCATCTAATGCGGGGTGTCCAAAGTTTGTGCGCACGAATCGTGAGGCGGAACGTTAGAGGGCGCTCGAGAAGTGTCCGCGCTCGCGCCCTCGAACAGTCCGGCGAAGCTTCGAGCGAACGCTGCAAAGCCTCACCGCAGATCGACCGCCCGCTTGCCTCGCTGAGTCTGTCTCAGGGTCTAGGAACGACGCACCGCGCGTTTGAGCTTGGCTGACATGTACAGTCGGCGCGTTAGGAAGGTTACGCTTGCTTGCTGCCGTTTGGGGAAAGGGTCTGAGTGTGAGAACGAATGGTGGGTGTGCGATCGGATCGAGAGGTGAGACTCGATTCGAGATGAGAAACTGGGGTCTGGAGACTGGAGATGAGAGCACGGCCAGGCAAGCGTGCCGTGCGTGGTGGTCTGGTTTGATTTTATATAATGTACTATGGCATCTCGCGGGTGAGCCGGATTACTACATAGTAGCAACCGCTGCTCCGGACGAATTCGCGTGATGAGAAGGAGACGCCAAGACGATTGGATTGTCAATTCGTCTCGAGTCGCAGCTCTGGCTAGCTGGAGTAAGTGACATGCTTTGTACACCACAATACGACAGAAGCAATTACCTTGCCTTCTGGACCTTAGGGTACGACGACAGGTGGCAGTGAAGTCTAGATCCTTTGGCTACATGAACTAGTGTAAAGTTTACACTACACGCACCGGAGAACGTAAAAAGTAAGTTGAGAGTAGACGTCTCTATTAGTTGCTTGGCTACACCTTGTCTCGTTAAGCAGCTGCTACTAAGACAAGCACTAGAATAGGCCTGGATAAACCTAAAGTCCTGCTTATTCCATTCTCTTCCGATCGAGGCCCTTGAACACATGAAACCCTCAAGCCAGATGTCTTATTCCAGCGTTCTACAGTAGTCCTAAATTGACGATATCTACTCGCCTACACACTAACCATCAGACATCCAACAGCGAGCACAGAGCCCATATCCAGCGTACTAGTAGTCGCCAACCCACCCCTTCAACTAGACTAGAGCACAATCAGAGCACAGAGTAGTAAGTAATCACAGGCTGCAAGGCCTACTAGCAACTTACAACTAGACATGACTCAGTCCCAGTGGGTGGCAGAAGCACAACTTCCCCACACGAAAAAACAGCATCTTTCACCACGACGGAGGGATAGTGGAAGTAGCAATAATACACACTTCATCTTCCTCCTTGCTTGGCACTAAGAGACAGCTGGACCCTACGACGGTACCCTCCCTACGCTCTACCTGCCTTACTATTACATATTAGACATCAAACATCAAACAGCAGAAAGGTAGCTACAGGGCAGAGTTAACCAAGCAGCCCCTCCCTACGAAGTAAGCAACGCATCCCACAGCACCTCGCAGTCCTACCCGACTACAAAGCCAAAGTTTGCGTAGATAAATTACACCACGATCTCCCAGCGTATGATCAGCGAGACAAGAAGAGTACCTCCTTTCACCTCCTCCTTCCTTTGTTTCTGTAAGCAAGCGGTAGGCACCGAATTCAGAACCCAGAACCCAGAACCCAAAATCCAAACACGTAAAACCAGCTAACAAACACGATAGCAACGGCGTTCTCTAGAAAGGAAGGCGTATAGGTATGTACATGTGTGCCTTACACCTCCATGGCCAGTCCATCCACTTCAGGACAAGACGCTCCAGAACGAAAATGGGAATCAAAACAGCTCCTCGCTACGAAGTTGGCAACGCACAAGTACAGTGACAGTGACAGTTACAGTTACAGTCACAGGTACAGGAGCTTCCACAGTCCTGCAGGGCCGTTGAGCGAGAGAATCCTTAGCAATATAGCGTGCTTGCTTGTTTGTAAACCCCTCTACAGTCTGACCAGACTTACTAGACACCTTAATCCTCCTCCGACGTTATGTCTTCAAAACGGAGAGAAACAAGCACAACGACAACGACCCAGACACAAAGCAAAACCAGTCAGTAGTCATTGAGTTGATTTGAGATGAATAAGGCAGAATAGTATTCCAACAAAACAGAAATCTTGGGTAATAATGCTAAATTCCACTCTCCACTCTCTTTACTTCACCACCCGCCAAAAAAGAACCTCCATCATTAACCCATACATCATCACACCATGTCTCATCGCTCATCACTCATCGCTCATCACTCGTGAATCGCTACCAGCTCCCTCCCTCCCTCCCTCCCACTCACTCACACGCTCTCCTTTACAAACAACGCTTCGCTAACGCCGCTCAACGCAAAACAAAAAGGGGGTAATCCACCACACGACCAAAAGAACGCTCATCTCAACCCCACGAACCAACCAAACAGACAGACAAAATGGTATAATAAAAAAGAAAAAAGAGCAAAAAAAGGAGCCGACTTTTCCCCTCATTCTTTCTCCCGCATTAAGGTAGGCCCAGAACATGTCGTATCGTATCGTATCGTATCGTATCATATCGTAGCGTGACGTGGCGGTGTTCTCAAACAAAAGCTGTAAGGGTATATGGGCGGAACGATAAGATAAGATGAGATGAGGATGCCGGGATGAAAGCGGAGGAAAGAATAGAGGTGGAAAGGGAAATGGGGAAAAGTGGGTAATGAAGGGGGGGAGTATGTGAGCAACCCAGCCCTGTGGCGAACAACGCTGAAGAAAGACTTGCGACGCGGGAGTAGCAATGTTGGTGACGGATGTGCAGCGCTGGACCTGCAGTGGACAGGCGATGCTGGTACGCCTACACACCCGTCCACTGCAGACAAGCACTACACTCCATCAGCGGCAAGATCTTGAACAAGCCATCGACATCTTCACGACGACATGTATGAGGCTTCCTCGACGCGCTGCTGCCACGCAAGGATTCAGGCCTTCTTGCCCTTCTTGGCGCCGGATCGAGGGTTGCCGCCAGCTGCCCAGGCGAAGAATCCGCCAGGAGCTTGCTTCTTCTTGGGCTTGGGCGGCGGCCCGGGAGCAGGCATGACCATGATTCCCGCTGGAATGCCAGCAACACCTGGTGGAGGGGGAGGTGGCGGGGGCCCTCCAGGGACCATGGGAGGCGGAGGCGGGGGCGGGGGCACGACCATGTGTGGATCAGGCATGATCCGGGGAACCTTCTTAGTGCTTGATTTCTTCGCGTGCTTGCTGGGACGCATCTGGGCTGCCATGAACTGCGCGTGGTCCAGCGGGACAACCTGAGGTGGCGGCGGTGGCGGCGGCGGTGGAGCCTCCTCCTTGGGCTTGGGCTTGGGCATGGGCCACATGTGCATGGTGATGGACCAGTCGGGCTGGATCATCGTCTCCCAGACCTGGGGCAGGATAATCTCGCCGTCCGGCCCGACAAGATCGTAGTGACCCTGGTGGACGTGAGGGCCGATGATCTCAACGTGCAGGAAGGCCTGCTTGATAAGCTCTTCCATGCCCTGCTGTCGTTAGTCAATGTCAAAGAGGTTGATTTAGGGAAATGACATACCTTCCACGTCTTGCACAGATGCCACGGGAAGCTGAACTTGCGGCCGACGGCATCCTTGAACTTGATGGGCGCCTTTGGTGCATCTGACGGCTTGAGCTTGGCTGCTTCCTCTTCAGCAGCCTTCTTCGCCTTCTCGAGCTCCTCTGCAGCAGCTTTGGCCTCGGCCAGGGCTTTCTCGTGAGCCTTCTTGGTCTCCTCAGCCGCGGCTGCTGCCTTCTTCTCAGCCTCCTCACGGGCTTTCTTCGCCGCCTCGAGCAACAGCGCAGCAGCTTCAGCCGCAGCCTTCTTCTCTTCAGCAATCTTCTTGGCCTGGGCGTCTGCTTCTTCAGCTGCCGCTTTGCGCGCTGCGTCTGCGGCGGCCTCGCGCTTGAGCTGCTCGTCCTTCTGAGCCAGGATGAGCTTCTCGAGGTTGGCGAGCTTGTCTTCGTCGCCCTTCTTCTTCGCTTCTGCAGCGTTCTTGGCGGCGTCCAGAAGAGCCTGCTGCTTCGCCTTGTCCTTGGCAATCTGCGCTTCTTGCTGAGCGACGAGCAGACTCTCTAGGCGGTCGAACTTGGCGAGCTCAGCGTTCTTCCTGGCCTCTGCTTCTTTCCGCGCCTCTTCTTCGGCCTTGCCGAGCAGCAGGTCGTTTAGCTTCTTCAGCATGGCATCCTCCTTGGCTGTGTCTGGCGGTGGTGGAGCGACGGGCGCGGGAATGACAGCAACGGCCGTTGGCTGTGCTGCGGGGGCGGGCTGGGGAGCTTGATGGTGATCATCGTCAGAATATTCGTAATGAGAAGGTGGTCTTGGTGTACCTCTCTTGGATCGACCGGGTCGATGCCGTGGATGATGGTCTTCTGGGGGAGGAGAGTGGTGCTGCTGGTAGGGGAAACCAGGCGGCATCATTTGGTAGGGCGAGTAAGGGGGGTAGCCCTGCGGTGGGTAGCCAGGGTGACCGCCCATGGGGGGATAAGGCATCATGGCGTCTGAGGGCGCTGAGGGTGGGGGAGGGGGCACGCCACCCATGGAGCGGCGGTTTGCGCGAGCACCACCAGGGGCAGGCTGGAAGTAGTCCGGTCCTGTGGAAAAGGGATTTGGTGCTTGCGGGCTGAAGCCGTTTTGGCGGTGGGGGTCGAAGGCGCCGCCGTGGAAGCCTTGGCCTACGAGCTGGCCGGCTGGTGGGGCTGCGCCGTAGTAATTTGGGTCGGGGTATGACATCTGGCTTGGTGCATAGCCGGGAGCTGGCTGAACATGCGACCACTGCGAGCTTGGGTGACCAGGAGGGCCGCCGTGGTGTTGTTGTTGTGGTGGTGGTGGCAGCGGCGCTGCGTAGCCGGGGTAGTCGTCGCTGGTCTCTTCCTCGCCCAAGCTGTCCGCCGGCTGGTGGTGGTGGGACGGCTGGTGCGAGTGTTGACGCCGGCGACGGGGGCGAGTCTCACGCGCCACTTCGGGGCCGCGACTCCTGCTCCTGCTGCTGTGGTGGGCCGAGTGCGGGTCTGGAGCAGCGACTGCGTGACGAGATGTGGCGCGGCGCGAGTGTCGAGTACGGGAGGGGGCTGCGGGGGCAGAGGGCGCTGCTGAATGGGCTACGCGGTGATGCGACTGTGGGCGACTGCGAGCGTGGTGGTGGTGCTGCTGATGCTGCTGGTGCTGATGTTGAGGTCGTGAAGCCGAATCTGAAGGCTGGACTTCAGCATCAATCAGGTCCCAGCTGTCCTCGTCCTCGGTCAGCTCGTCTTCGTCGTCGTCGTCGTCTTCTTCGTCGTCAACGTCGTCGTCCGAGGTGTACTCCTCGCTGACAAAGCGCTCGTCAGAGAGGTCTTCGCTGTCGTCGTAGCTGTCGTGGACGTAGTTGCCCGTGTTGTTATCGACGTAATTGCCTGTGGTGTTGTCGACTCGGACTTCGATTCTACCGTTGGGTCTGCTGATGGTGATGTTAGTGTCGCGTTTCGCAGCAGTGTTGCTTTTGGTGCGCGCAGGAGAGACGGAGACGCTCGAGGGGGCGGTCGAGCAGGTGGCAGTGGTGCGAGTGGCAGTAGCAGTGCTGGTGCGAGTGGAGCGCGTGGCAGTCGACGTCTTGCTGAGAATGGAGCGGCCTGAGACGGACTGGCGCGACGAAGCAGAAGCAGCAGAGCCACCACCGACACTAGCACTGACACCGACCTTGCGGGGAAGGGGACGAGGACGAGGACGATGAGAGACGTGAACGTGAGAAGGAGACGAGTGCGAGTGCGAGTGCATAGTAGCGGCAGCAGAGGGACGACGATCTGACTGAGGAAGGGCGATGACTAACGGCATGAGGCTGATGAGTGCTGGGCAGGTATACACCGAACAGGGCCCGTTCTACCAGAGAGACAGGCCGAGTGCGGGATACCGGGAGGAAGCGGGAGAGTAGGTTATTATCACACTCCTACTACTACTACTGAAAGCAGGGCGAGCGGGCGGCTGACTGACGATGCAAGTCTGCGTCTGCGTGGGTTGTTGGGTTGGTGGGGGGGGTTGTCTGGCTGACCGGTTCTGGTCGCCAATAGCAGGCCGTGGAAAGGGAGCAGCAGCAGCAGCAGCAAGCGCAGGGCAGTAGCGTGTAAACAACGAGTAAACAGCCTAGGACTGTCCAGTACGGTAGTCTACTGTGTACAGTGGTAGACAGCAGGTACTCGAGAGAATCGAGGGGCTGCGTGCTTCGAGTCCGGTCGCAGTAAGGGGCTCTCCAGAACAAACAACTCCCAAGGCTGATTCGACCGAGTCGCAGGCGTGATCCAGTCGAGTCCCTTGCCGCTGGTTTGGCGTTTCGAACGATGCGGATGTTTGGATTGCTGTGCTAAAACACTAACCCTGACGCGGGAAGGGAGGGCGCAGAGCGGGAGGAAGAGCGAAAAAGAGGGACACGGACACGGACACCGACACGCAATCGATAAGATGCCTGCGATGCGACACAAGGGTTGGGCGCCAGCAAATGGTGGATGCGCGCGACACACACAGATGACGTCTACGTCTTTGGCTGCCGACGTCTGACGCCTCTGAGGTGGCAGGTGGCAGGTGTCAGGCCGGCGAGGGTTGCACAGCACAACAGCCTGCAGGATCGGCGGATGTTTGTTGATATGTGGAAGAATGTGTGCTTTGTTTGTTATAGCACCGAGTCTTTCAAGGCCTGTGTTTTATTTTTTTCAAGGCCTGCGCCGTACTCTCCGAATCAGATAGAAATGTGCAGTCTCCTGGGCTGATTCGGACATGTGTAATGTGTAAACGGTGCAGATGGTGGTTGGCTAGGTCCGGGCGGTGGGCGAAAAAGGCTTTGGTAATGGGACGGCTGATGAGGATGAACTCGGTATGCAGGTAAGGTGCGATGCAGTGCGCCTGCCTTCCCAATTCACCTTATTTATTCACCTCTCTATTCTCTCAAACAACACACACACTGTGAAAAAAAATAACAAACCCCACTGCCCTCAAACCTATGACTCCCAGCAATCCTCCAGCCTCGGAATCGAATGCTACGTGGTGCGCTGCAATTGCTGTCCTGCGTCTCCACCGGGCCTGCTTTTGGCGCCCCAGAGCCCAATGCATGCCAGAAGAGCCTCGAACGGGAGGCGTCCTGCAGCCCAACGATCCGGCCTGCTGCCACGTTTGGGCCCACAGCCCTGTTATTCTGACGACTGAGAAGTCAAATTGGACCCTTTCTCCACGCAGCGCACCAGAGCTCAGGACGCTCCACGGCCGAGTCCGCGTCTCCTCACGTTCGCCCTGTTGCACAAGGATGCTATTTGCGTCCTGATGTTGTTGTCGATTACGCATGCTGTGGTTGAGTACTCTGTGATTCCAGTCTGCCACGTGTGGGTCTAATCCTCTGAGCGAAGCGAAGACCCTAAAGCGAAGAGGAGACTCTAAAGCGAAGCGAAGAGCCTAAAGCGAAGAGGGGAACATGCAGCAAAGCGGACAGTCCTCAGGCGGCGCGAGCAGCTCCGCAGAGCACAGTGGATCATCTTGGGCACCTCCCCACCTACCGGTGAACCGCAGTAGCGAGGCACCCAGCCCAGCCCCAGCCCACACAGACACTTATTTATGTACAGCTACCCTCGAGTAAGAATTCCCCACATGGGTTTTGTGAAACACCGCCTGAGTGAAGCGGGAGTGTTGGTTGGAGGGCGTTGTTTCTACACACTCGCTCGTTCTTACATACCGCTCGTTTTTACTCATCGCTTGTGAGGCGAGTATTGAGTCCTCCGGTGAGTAATGTATGTAATGCGACTTGCGTGGCAGGCAGGCTGGCTGGGTGCTATGCTATGCAACACTTTCTTCTCGCCCGGGCGCCTCGCCACTGCGGTGAGAAAAAGGCAAGAGGTAAGGTAAGACGCACACCTCCAATCTCACGGTCAAGAAGTCAAGCCAAGCCACAGATGATGGAACAAGGAAAAGCCATGTGAAATTCGTATGCACAACACCGACCAGCCCGAGGAAGCTTGTCATGTGACAGGAAATGCACTCAGACTTCCAGAAGCTGCTCTGCGGTGAAACAATGACAAGAGACATCCAACATGACTGTCCCAAAGCCGAGCCAGTGAAGATTAAGCAAGAAAGCCATGTGATTCATATGCACATTACCACGCCCAACCGTGATCTCCCAATCCCATCCATAACCATGCACCCAGACCCAGACCCAGATCCTCCCAAACGCCATACGTGGTATCAACAGTAACAACAAACACAAATGCTCCCTCCACTCTCAATGCCCAACGCTGAGATCAGCAGTAAAATCCTTCCTGATGGTCAGATTCTCGTAGTTGGGCGTATTCTCAATAACAAGGCCTTGTTCGTTGGCGAGGTGCAGCGTGCAGATGAAGCAGTAGCTGGTCGAGATATCAGACAGGACCTTTTCGGGATACACTTGTTTCAGGCTGTTGACCACGTCGGTGAAGTTGAGGGTGCCTTCGGTGGCCTTCGGGGCTGGGTTGTCGATGGCGTCTGGTGCGGGCGGTGTGGTGAACTGTGCGTTGTTAGTTTTGTCTGGCCTTGACGCTTTGTGGGAGGAGGCTTACCTTCTCGAGCCCCATGCTGCTCCAGAGATTGTCTTTGAGCTTCTTCACGTCGACCTTCTTCGCTGTGCGTGCGTACTGCACGTACTCTGGTCTGAATCTTCGGCTCTGCGCGATGAGATCGGCACCAAAGGCATTGGCTTGTGAGCTCGGCACGTCTGTGGCCTGAGTGCCGATTGGAATCTGTGACGGCACGGGCGAGAAGTGATCGCGGGCATCTGCAAAGTCGTCGTCGTCGTCCATGAAGCCGCCTGCAAATGGCAGTGCGTCGTCGTTGAAGAAGTTGGCGTCGTAGTTGCCTTGTACGGGAGCGTCATCGTCTGCAGCAGCGTCTTCGTCCGCACGATTGGCCCAGAAAGCCTCGTTGATCTCGCCGTTGGCTGCGTCGTCTTTCCTCGTAAGCTCCTGCTGTCGCTTTTGCGCCCTTCGTGGGCCAACGCGGGCTTTTGGTTTCAGGAATAGCCGCAGCAGGTTCTTTGAATTGAAGTGCTTGTCGTCAGGAAGCAGGTTCTTGGTCTTTGACTTCCACTGCGCCTTTGGAAGCAAGATGGTCGAGGCCGATGTTGCAGGTGTGTACAGGGCGTTTGCCAGCTCTTGCGACATGGGCGCCAGGAAGTCGATTTCAAACGGTTCCTTCTCTTTCCTCTTCGTGACTGGTGCCGCTTTTCCAGCCTCTTTCACACGCTTGATTCGCCAATGTTCCGGCCCTGCCCAGTTCTTCTTCAGCGCTTGGTCGAAGTAGCTCAGGATGTTCTCGTGCTCCTGGTCGCGGGCGTGGTTCATGGTCAATGCGTATTGCTGCTCGTCCGTCCCCGTCTGGCCCTCGACGCTTTCGATGGGTTCGTCGCCGTCGCCGTCTTCGTCGTTGTTGTGTACGCGATCGTTGGGGACCAGGGCGAGCTCCTGCGCGAAAGCCTCGCCACCTTCTCCAAAACCAATATCGTCTGCCATCTGGAAGCCTCCCAGATTGTCATCGTCGTCGTCGAAACCACCCGCGTTGTTGTCGTCGAGGAAGACTCCCGTGACGTTCCCAGCCTCATCTTCTTCATTATCCTTTTCCTCTTGTCGCCAGTCTTCAGGGGCCTTGAGGAAAGGCAGATCCATGGAGCCATTCACATCGCCGAGATCGAACGTCTTCATCGATGGGCAGACGTCCTGCTCGTCGAGAATTGCCAGGCTAGGAAAGTACTTTGACGCAAGTCCGGAAATGTCAATGTCAACGTCGTCGTTTGGTGCTTCCTCTGCAGGTTCGTCCGGCGCTGGTGTCTCTCCTTGCGCAGAGTCTTCTGCTATTTGTTGCGCAGTCTTGTCGCCTGCATCGTCGCTGCTGTCGAACACAATCCTGCCGTCAGCGTCGATGGCCAGATGATTCATGAGCAGGCCTTTTGCGCCGCCCTCGTCGAAGTCAGCCGTGGCCTTCTTGAACAGCGGATCTTGGGCGAACTCCAAGTCCATCTTCTTGTTCTGCAGCTGCTCAAATGACGTTGCCAGTGTTGCCTCAGCAGATCGCACTGCACGCTTGCGCTTCTTCTTCTGACCATCTTCACCTTCCTCGCCCTCGCCGTCCTCGCCGTCCTCATCTTCCTCGCCGTCACCGCGGCGCTTCTTGTTGCCGTTTTCTGCCAGACCGCTCAAAAGCTTGCCAGTGTCTGTGGCGACACTGTCTACTCTGCTGGTGTAGATCTTGACGCAGCCATCGAGGGTGCAGCTGGCCTTTTGGAAATTGACGCCATCGCCCTCCTTGAGCAGGGACATTTCGTGGAAGTAGTCGATGAGGGCAAAGTTCCACGAGTTGGTGGCGTTGATCTTGTTGTCGGTGGCCATCTTGATCCAGTCTTCGAAGTTGGAGGCGAGGGGCAGGACGCGCTTCATTGGGGTGACTGCACTTCCAGCAACATCAGGCATGTCGTGATCCTGGGAGGGCGTGGCGGGGTCCAAGACCTGGGCTACAAGTGAGCGGCGGCCTTTTTTTTTCGAGTTCGGTGTCGCAGAGGTCCTGAGCTCGCTGCGCTGCCTCTCTGCAAAGGCATGGCGGCGTTTGGCTCGTTCTTCATCGTCGTCGTTGAGGGGGACCCTGGAGGTTGTCAATTACACGTGCAGTAGCCGTGCTGTTGGCGTGCACCTACTTTTGCCCCTTCACCGGCGTCGCCTGGGGAGCCAGACTGTATCGCGAGCGGGCCATGGCTGCTGCTGGCGATGAGCGTTGGTGGTCGTCGTCGTTGTGGTCGTCGGCGGCTTTGTTTGTCAACACGCAGTGCGGCAGGAACGACTCGCGTCAGGAAGGCGCGCGAAGAGAGAAGTGGGGCCGCTAAGCCTAGCCTTATTTGTGTGCACCGCCGCCGCCACCGAGTTGAGCCGTCCGTCGTCACCAAGCTTCGAGGTTCCAAGATATGTCCGCAGTGATTAAGACTCCAGGCAGTAGTCTGCGGCGCATGGCTGTCCTCACCTCCTGGTTGTTGGCTACACACTACTACTATTCTTAATCACGCCGCTCTATCCCGCCCGTTTGCGACCCCTCACGCTTCACCCTCCGTGCTGTGACGCCAGCGCATCAGATCGCCGCGGTAGTTGGTACATTGTAGACACCAACCGAGATAAGAAGCGCAAAGGCCGGGGCATCCGCGCGCATGCAGAATGTCATGACCATGAACGAGCGCACCATCCTGGACACGGTGCAGCAATGGCGCCGCACAAAATACTCGGCGCGGCCCTTTGCGCTGACGATAGTCGCCATCAGTCTGATCACACTGCTCGCGTGGGCAAGAGAGCAGCGCAGCGCAAGCCCTGACGGCAGTGGCAGACTACTACACCAGAGAGACCTCACCATCCTCGACGAAGAGTGCCGCCTCGTCCACCATGCACACGACCAATGCGCCTTTGTGCTAGCAAACTGCCCTGACGAAGAAGCTGGCGTCGTCTCGTACCTCACCTTCTACTACTGCCGCCTGCCGCACGCCAAACCCGTTGCCTTTGTCTTGATGACGCTATGGCTCGCTCTGCTCTTCAGCACCATTGGCATCGCCGCCAGCGACTTCTTCTGCGTCAACCTCAACACCATCGCCAGTATGCTGGGCATGAGCGAGAGTCTGGCCGGCGTGACGCTGTTGGCCTTTGGCAACGGCAGCCCAGACGTCTTCTCCACCTTTGCTGCCTTTCGCACACATGCAGCCAGTCTGGCCGTTGGCGAGCTGATTGGCGCCGCCAGCTTCATCACGGCTGTCGTCTCGGGCTCCATGGCCCTGATCCGCCCATTCAACGTTGCTCGTAAGAGCTTCGTCCGCGACGTTGGCTTCTTCATAGTCGCTGCAGGCTTCAGCATGGGCTTCATTGTCGACGGCAAGCTGCATCTGTGGGAGGCCGTCTCCATGGTGGCCTTCTATTTGTTCTACGTCGTCTTCGTCGTTGTCTGGCATTGGTGGCTCAACCAGCGCAAGGCTAGGAGACTCAAGAACCTGAACAGCCGCAGCCACTTTGTCCACCCAGGCGGAGACGAGGAGGAGATCCCCCCGTACTTTGACGACGACGACACACCTGCCGCCAACGCCAGGACGCCGTCTCGCGGAGTCTCCATCGACGACTTCAATGCCCTCGAGCGTGCTGGCGAGGAAGTGCGCATAGACGCAGACGAGAACGAAGAGGAGCGTGAGCGCTGGATGGGCGAGTTGTCCAATAATATGCGCGTCAGTCGCCCTCCGCTGGGACAACGTCGACCCACTCAGACGCCCATTCGACCGAGTTTGGTGGGCGCATTGGAGTTCAGGGCTGTGCTATCATCGCTGCAGAAATCTAGGAACATCCAGTCGATGCCCATCAGCCTGCGACGCTACTCAGACGATCCAACATACACGACAGCGCAGCAGCAGGATTACATTTCTACGACATCAGATCCTGCGCCTCGGCCACCCTTTGACGTTGTATCAGTGTCATCAGGAAAGTCACCGAGCACAACCAGGCCAGCGTTGGAGGTGCAACAGAACATGAGCCGTACGAGAGCCGTCTCTACCAACGACCTCGACAACGTCCGTCTCCACCCTAGCACCCTGCAAGGCGACCTACCTCACATCAGCTTCGCCCCAGCGACACCCGACTTCCGTGACAGCATGCTCCCTCGAGCCGGTGAGGCGCCTCTTTCACCCACCTTCTCACTGTCACCACCTCCTTCGCAGGGGTCGTCGCGTGCACAGAGCCCAGCGCCTTCAAGAAATCGAGGCTATTCCGACCTCCTGGCTCCTCCTGGCCTCGATTCCCAGGGCCTCTCGCAGCGCTCAGGCCAGTCCACTCCAAGCCCTCTGTCGTCGCCAGTCATCAATCCTGGCGATCGTCCGGCGCCACCAAATCTGAAGCTGACCGTGCCTGGTGCTGCATCGCCTCCTATTCCGTTTCCTGCATACCAGGACTTTCCATGGTCGGCGCATAGTTCGTCTCGAGCGCCGAGTCTGCGTCTCCCTTCTCCCAGTGCATCACCCGAGTCCGCCTTCCACAACGAGAGTCTCTTTGGTGTCTACGATGTAGCCCGCACTCCAAGATGGTGGCCCTCTTCGATCCTCCCTGCACCGCATGTGCTCTTGTCGACGTTGTTTCCAACCCTGACAAGCTGGCGCGACAAGAATATCTGGGACAAGCTGTTGGGTCTTGTAGCTGCACTGCCTGTCCTACTGCTCACAATCACCCTGCCTGTGGCTGAGCCAGTAAGCAACGACGACGACCAACAACCCGGCCAAGGCCATCCAGACTTCGGCCTCCCTCCAGCCCTTACGCCGGTGGGCGGCACCTTTGACCCTCAATATCGGCTCGATGGCTCTGCCCCTGCAAGTCGCGCTGGCACCGACCCGTCCAAGTTGCAGAAAGCATCAAATCCAAACGGTACCTCTTACCTCTCCAACCACACCACCGTCTCTGCGCCACCTCAGCTCCTCATCACTACCGAGGAAAATGTAATGAACTCTCCCGAAGAGCTGCCCGAGAACCCTCTCTCCGCGCATCCCCACCCTTCAACAGAACCCAAGCAATGGAACCGCTGGCTCGTCATCGTGCAAGTCTTCACGGCGCCCTTCTTCATCCTCCTCGTCATTTGGGCTAACGTCGAGCCTGAGAACCCGCGCGCCCTCGTCCGCCAAACCATGTACTCACTCATCGCGTCCCTCATCCTGCTCGCTTTCATCCTGCTCACCACCACGCCGAATCGGCCCCCGCGCTGGCGCCAATTCCTCTGCTTCCTCGGGTTTGCAGTGGCAATCGCCTGGATCAGCACCATCGCCAACGAAGTCGTCGGCGTCCTGCGCACCCTCGGCGTCATCCTCAACATGTCCGACGCAATCCTCGGCCTGACCATCTTCGCCGTCGGCAACAGCCTCGGCGACCTCGTCGCAGACATCACCGTCGCGCGTCTCGGATTCCCCGTCATGGCCCTCAGCGCCTGTTTCGGCGGTCCCATGCTGAACATCCTCCTCGGTATCGGGCTGTCAGGCACATACATGATTCTTACAAAGGGCGAACACAAGCACGAAAGGCATCCCGATGAGCCGCTGCGGTTCAAACCGTACCACATCGCCGTCTCGACGACGCTGGTCATCAGCGGCGCGAGTCTACTTGTCACGCTTGCGGGCTTGCTGGTCGCTGTCCCCTTGAGGAAGTGGAGGATGGATAAGTGGATTGGCTGGGGTTTGCTTGCTACATGGGTTGTTAGCACGACGGTGAATGTGCTGGTGGAGGTGTTGGGGTTTAGTAGTGATGTCAGTTGACTGTTATGGTGATTGGAGTGGGACAGGGGGAAGGTCTTGATATGCATATTAGTCTGGTGCTGTAGATCGTGTCATGGGCGTTGGGCGTGTGCGTGTGCGTATACCACTCTGCTTTTGGACGCAGTACATAGAGCGTCGCATATACTATTCTTCCTTCATGCATCCTTCTTCTAAGGGTTCTTGGACTATGTGCTGTAATTGTTTAGTGTGTATCGCCCCCTGCTTTTCTGCTTTCGTTCTATTTCAGGTTAGTATTTACCCGCTATGTGTTATTTTCCTGTTCTCGAGGAAGCATCATCAAGGATGTCATGGCTGGAGAGGAGTGGTTGCGAGGCAGGGAAGGGAGGACCGAGACTTCGCGTCGTTCGTCGAGAAGACATAGCAATAGCACTTACGAGCCGATGAACCGTGGAATTCGTAATCATTGCTGCCAATGTGAATCTACTACGCAGCATGGGTCTCTATCGAGATCTCGCTCGTCTTGTAGATGTGACCCTTACCGCTACTTTTACCCTCGCTAGACGCTGACGTCGGTCTCTCGCTCTGTCCGCTGAGACTCTGCGCATCCACGCCGCTCCCAACCTCAGTATACGGCCCATCAACAGTCATCAGCGTCGCGTCGCTCGGCCGCTTACTATTCATCCGCGTACTCCCGATCGTAGTCCTTTTCCATCTCGACCCGAGCCCGAGCTCAATACCAGTCCCCTCTTCTCCCGTCGCGCGAGTGCGACCTCTCGAGAACGAGGATCCGAGGATCTTGGGCAGAATCTTGACAACGACGGGCTTCACGCCGGGCGCTGCGGCGCATAACAGACTGATGTAGATCTCCGTCGATGTCCAGATCGTAACGTCGTACGCGTCCCAGCTGGGTTCGAAGTCTGGCATTGCTATCGACGTGCTTACTCGCACCATCCGGACTATCCCTGCGGCGACGGCGAGCGAGCCAAGGAGAACGATGCCGATCAGAGCCCACCTCTGTCGTTGATGGAGTTGCAATTGAATGACCCGAGGCAGTACAATGCCCATGAGCGCAACATCGACGAACACATTGAGCGATCCGTTCAGGATAAGGCCGGGGAGGTCCTGGAGACACTTCCCGGCTGGGCGTCCCTCAGTCCAGTACACCTGGATAGGTCGGCATTGGAACGCGACTTCGAACATGAACGGGAACGTCAGGAGAACGAGGAGGACCAGTAGTGCTTGGATCATGAACCTGCCGCGCTTGTCTGTGTAGAAGATGCGCAGATATGTGAGACAGATGCTCATCTTCGAGAGTGCAAGGGCCGGCATAAGTAGGATCTGGGCTGCGTACGCGTATTGCTGCGATGTGATGGGGGCACGGGGATCCTCCATAGATGTCGCGAATGCATGGCGTCCGGCTCCGTTGTCAATCTGGCCGTATTGGCAGACGCTATAGCCGGTGCAGAAGATCTGTTGGGCGTGAGTTCGGACGTCTCTGACTTGTGATCAGTCACTGTAGCCTACCCAAGCTAGAGTGAGCACGTAGTCCTCTGCACGCCATGCTTTGATGATGGCGACACGAGAGTATGCCCGTGCAAAGAAGAACAAAGATCCAACAGCTTGGACAACGATGTTACCAACGATCATCTGCGGTTGCCGTGTCTCCGCGAGGAAGCCTGGTGAGAACTGCGGTATTGTCAGTTGAAGTCTTCGCAGCATGTAAGTGCACATTGTAGTACCTCCTGGTTGCCACTGTCCTGACGCACGACATGGTTAATAAGCCCCATTGGTATTCGTTCATATCTTCATCTGCAGGCGAGGTTGATGCAAGTCTGTCTGTCAGATTCTGCGGGGACCCGGGGAGGGTCGTTCGAGAAGACATGTCTTACACCATCAAGGTTGATGCCAGACAGCAAACACCCAATGTCGAATCAGCGTACTCCAGACACTGGTAGCCCTTTGTTAGTGTCATTCGCGTGCTCCCGCAGTTTGAGGACATCTCAGTAGGCAAATAAAGTTTCGGTAGGTTAGTCAGATACAGCTGGCTGCTGCTTCATACATACGAGTACGCCACAGGCTGAAGACGCCGTACCGAAACTCTGGTTCTGACATAAAGAATCACGTCTGAAAGTGACCAGTCGCTCTGACTATGCTGGCTGTGCATCGTGACGTGGATGCCAGAGCCCACGCGGCTCCTAGGTATCAGGTTCCGCGACCCACAATAGCGATCTGGCTCAAGCTACGATTGAAAATCGTAAGATCAATCCTGGTAATGGATCTCAGCACCTGCTGGCAGGAATGCCAAGTACACGACGAGAGTCGAGATCTCTCGCGTGGATCGGCAGGAGTTGCTGAGTACCTGCGTATTTCAGGAGAATGATTGTGATCGGCTGTGGGGCGAGGCTTTGCAGCCTGTCGTCTGATGTTCAACAACATCGTTGTCGTGAATTTTGTCAGGTTCTGCCTGAAACAACAAGCGCGACAGACGACATTGACGACGAGTCGAAACGTAGCGTCATGTTGCTCTTTTGGGGTAACTTTGCCGCCTTTGTCTCACCTTTGAGATGCTTGTCAGCCCCACTGCAACTGCATTTCGATCGGATTTCAGGAGGCTGGAAACCAGCTGGGCTGTTTGAACAAGGGAGTCGCTTTCCGTGAGGCTGTTGACAGTGGCAGTTGGTGGCGAGGTGGCAATTATCTTCAGGCCCAGCCCTGGCTGCTAGCAGTACGTTTGCACGGACAGCGATGTTGTAAATACGCGCTGTCTCGTTACAATCGAAGGGCGACGTAGCACTGAGAAACATGTGATTTGTGCAGTCAACCGAAGATCAAACTCTTAACAAGGACAGCTCCTGGTATTCGTCTCTTGAGTCGACAGCCAGCCTGTTGCTCTCCACACTTTTTGATGAACCCCCTATAGTGTTTGTGAGGCCCCCCTCTACGTGTGTTGAGCGGAAAATGCCATGCTGTCGTCGCTATGTTCGAAATGAGTGCTCGTTAGTCGACAAAGCTGCTCCGCGGCTTCGGCATGATTCAACTGTGCGTGCAACAGGATGTGTGCGCTACTCTTGATCGATACTTTTATACTAGTCTTAGTATACTACTGATCTTCTTATACTACTAGTCAAAGAATACGCCAACACCGTCGAGGCGGCACTGTTGTCTTGTTGGTGTTGATGTATGGCAAAGGCCCAGGTACCTGACGGAATTGCGAGCTCGGCGCTCGTCATTCCGGAGCGAATGAAGCTTGAGCTTAAGCACCGACATCTCCAATTCCCCTCTCTCCAGCATTCCACCACCCAATTGAAGCGGTGCAGCTTCTCCAACCCCCCGAAATGCTGCTCCAAAATCTCTCCTTGCTTTCGCTGGCCGTGGGAAGCTATGCGGCATCTTTGCAGCCGGCTTCTTCAGACGTCACCACGCTTGACCACGAAACATCGAAAGAGCTGTTGTCGCTACACAAGAAGCTGGTTGAGATTGAGTCGATCAGTGACAATGAGCTCGAAGTAGGCACATGGCTAGCGTCGTATCTCAAAGACAACGGCTTCACTGTGGAGAAGCAGAAAGTCGCGAAAGACCGCTACAACTTGCTCGCGTACGGCAGCAAGCGGGATACCACGATCCTCCTCTCCTCGCACATCGACACGGTCCCGCCCTACTGGCCGTACTACTACAACAAGACCACTGATGTTATCGGTGGTCGTGGCAGCGTGGATGCAAAGGCTAGTGTCGCAGCACAGATACTGGCAGTCAAAGGACTCGCCGAAGATGGCGAAGTGAAGTGGCTGCGTGACGACATCTCGCTACTCTTCGTCGTGGGTGAAGAGACGGGCGGCGAGGGTATGAAAGCATTCAGCGCCTGGGAGGGGCGTCCTCAATATGATATTGTCATCTTTGGGGAGCCAACCGAGGGCAAACTAGTGTGTGGCCACAAGGGCATACTGGGCTTTGAGATTCAAGCTACGGGCAAGGCAGCGCATTCGGGCTACCCATGGCTCGGTGTGAGCGCCAACGACATCTTGGCTGAGACACTGAGTGCGCTGCTCGAGCTCAGGCAGCACCTCCCGTGGAGCGAGAAGTACGGCAACACCACCATGAACTTCGGTCGCATTCAGGGTGGTGTAGCAGCCAATGTCGTCGCAGAGACAGCGAGCGCGAAGATTGCCACACGTCTTGCGGCCGGCACACCGAAAACCGTCAAGAGCCTGATCCTCGACGCGACCAAGGATATCAAGGCGCGCGCGCAGAAGCAGGGCGGTGATCTAGACTTCGACTGGAGTGGCAACGGATACGGTCCAGTTGACATTGACTGCGACATCGAGGGCTTCGAGAAGCTGACTGTCAACTACGGCACTGATGTCCCCAATCTTGAGGGCGATCATAGGCGCTTTTTGTACGGACCTGGCAACATCTTTGTCGCACACTCGGACCACGAGGCGTTGAAGAGGAAGGAGCTGGAGCAGGCTGTTCTCGACTACAGACGGCTGATTGTCCAGGCTTCTAAGATGGAGCCGAAGAAGAGGATATCGAACATGAATGACGAGCAGGTCGAGCTGTAGATAAGCCGTGTCCAGTTGTGTATACCCTGAGCTAGCAGACCAATGTACATATATATGACTTTAAGCCTCAGCCCGAAAATTAGTGCGGTTCCCCAAATTTGAGGGTTTTCAACTCAACCACCCACCCGACCAAGTGACAAGCACAAATATAATTATAAGCCCTCACGAAGATCCCGTAAGCCAGAACAACGAGTTTCTGATGTTCCTTTCCGCCCGTGCCCCGCCGTCAGGAGTCCCAACACCCCGCCATTACGGAAGATCCGCATTTTTCAACCCAACCACCCATCCGCTTGAATGCATGAACAACAGTATTATGCTATCATTACAATGATGTCTCCATCGATCAAAACACTTTGGCCGCCTCACAGGAGAACACAATTGAGAATATAATGATTCAATTTTGAGCTTTTCTCATCAAATCAACCACTCTGGTTTTGTAAGTTCGCGCCCGATCCAGTTGATCTGAGCCGCAGATTACTAACAATCGCCCAGGTAGTGTACGTTGCGCCCTGATCTTCTAGATCCTCAGCAGATAACTAATTCCTCTACAGGTAGCGGTTATCACTCCGGATTCTGATCACCTCAGTATCTTCCGGCAACCCCGGTTCGATTCCGGGCAAGACCTTCCTTTTTGTCCCACAGACACACGCGGAGAAACCAGTAAAGAGATCCCTTTGCGCGTTAACGATGTTTTTTGTTGCCACCCTCAGTGACGGTCCTCTTGAGCGTCTTAAAGGAGCGAGCTGGCTCGACCAATGCAGGTGGGTTTTGGCGCGGGTTCTGGTGGTCCTGGTCATCCTGGTCATCCTCACTGTCATGAACGAGCTTGTGTTTACGCTTGCGAGACGACCGAATCGACGAAGGCGCGGTGGCCGCAGGTCCAGACTCGTCTTCATCGGAGTCTTCGTCGATAACGTCGTCCTCGGCACCTTCAACATCTGAGATAGCATCCACTGCAACATCGCTAAGGATTTCCACCTCTGATACGAGCTCTGGCATGGTCCAGGCGCAGATAACCTTAGGCCGGTGCTGATTGAGGGTTACAACGAAGCGTTTTGACTCGCGAACCTCGCCGTTAGCATTTACCTTTAGCGACGTTGGCTGCTTCTTCTTGATCCCCCGTAGAAGTTCAAAAGCAAACACAAGGGCGTTAGTAGAGATTATGCGTTCAGCTGCACCTTGCTCAACAATGTCAACAAGAGCCCGTAGCGTGCGTGCATGCGGATGATGCCTATACCGGCCCTCTAAGCAGAAGGCCTTGATAGCGTGGTACACTGAGTTGGTATGCTCCGACCCTGCCGCAAGATCGATATCGCTGCCAGTAGGGATGAATTCGAGAAAGCGATCGAGAAGCCACAACATGTCTCCAGTGTTGGCTGGCAGGGTCTTGCGAAGATTGCTGAGATGAGCACTGTACGCGTCCTTCTGGAGGGTCTTGTTGATGAAAGGAACAGCATGGGCCGAGTCTGAGTCTTCAAACCATGACGCTGGGATGAAGGGCTTCATTGACATCGCAGCTGCTTCATCTGCTGTATTCCACAAGTCACCGACCTTGAGGCCTGTCATCTGCTCCCAGTAGGCTAAGAATGTCGAAAGGCCGGGCTCCTCGCTCATAGAGAGGATGATGCTTGAGAGCGGTAAGGTCTCCGTCTTCGTGTTGCCAGAGCTGATCGGCTTACAGGTTCCGACAGTCTTTCCTGCGCTATCGCGAATATCGATGCCGTTGGGCACACTGGAAGAAGGTCAACAATTGCAAGCTTCACGTATTTGATGGTACTCACAAGAAGATGAATCGCTTGTCACCCTTTGTCTCGGGTACCGCCTTGGTCGGCAACAGGATAGGGTACAACTGCCAGTCGACGCCATCGTCGTCGGCCCAGCCCAGCATGAAGCGAACCTTGTCAGACTTTGGAGCGCCGACAATTTGCTGTGCTTGAATTTGCAATTCAAAGCCACCAACTCCTGCAGAAACTGCATCGGTGACTTGAACAACACGGCCGCGTCGAACATGTTGAGTAATGCCCGGAAGCAGGCCAGCAGGCGGCTTAGGGAGCTTGGCCGCCCTGCTACGAATCGACCTTGTCTCGTAATAAACAGTGCGAGCATCAAGGAACCGCCTCTTCGCAGCATCGAACATTGTACCAAAAGGGTCCTTGAGATCGAGCTTGTTGTTGATCTCTGAAACGATCAAACTACAAAGTTGTTTCCTGCCAATACCCGGGTTGGCCTTGGTGATGCTAATGGCCAGTGAGCCAGCAAGCCATGCGATGCCCAAATTCTGCAAAACCGCAGATTGAGCAAATTTCCTCAGCAAGCCGATGTGGGCAAGATATCCAGGGTGGGCGCACGGAATGACCACTGTCCAGAATCCGTCGTGGGTCACCAGCTTAGGCACCCCCCAATCTTCGACTGCGTTTGTGGTGCGACGGCTGTCGAATGCCGCCTTGCTGAAGCTGGCGATAGGATTGGTCATGGCAAATGTTTGCTGCAAATAGTTAGCGATGTTAAGCTGTCAAGCCAGAAGATGATGTCGGTCCTTACGAGCTCTCCGAGGGCAACAATGACAACAGGCTGGATAGCAACCAAGTATTGGCTCAGAAGCCGCCGAGCAGGTACATAGTCCTTCTCAGCCTTTGAGAACCACGGTAAAAGATTTGCGAACGGTAGCAGGCCATCTCGCGCAAGCTGCTTGATGGTACCAGGGTTAGGATCCTGACCAAGAGCCTTCGCGAGATCTTGTTCCCAGAGTGCGAAGTGCTTGAAGCAGTCCAGGATAACGTTGGAAGCACGACTAGTACCCTCAAAGAACGCAGTGGCTTGGTTGTCTTCTAGTTCGCCGATGTCTGACCCGAGCGTGAGCATGACTGCACTGGCCATTTCGGGGAGCACTTGCGGGGTAGCTTGCTTGACGATAATGCCCTGGACTCGGTCTGTAAAGTCGTACTTGGAGCCGTCAGTTGTAGAGTCGTTGGCCTTGACATACTTGCCAACAGAACGGCCATACGTCTTTACAGCCTTGCGCATAGAATCTGGGCATGGCTGCAGCTCCTTTCTTAGAAGCTCCACAAGCGTTGCCGCCTCCTCAGAACTGTCCTTCTCGGAGCTCGTTTTCATCATTACGAACTTTGTCTTGCCAACACCAAGCTTTGCAAAAGCTGCGTGATCGTCACCTGTAACGTTCATGCTGGATTTGCCACCCGCTTCAACGTTGAGAGTGCCATCCCCGAGAAGCGCGATGAGGACCATCTCTTGTATATCGACATCTTTGCTCAAAAGCTTGACGTTGGTAGATATGCGTGTGAGGGTCTGCACAGATGCTTTGACGAGCACGTCTGGACAGAAGCTGGCTAGCGATCGGAAGAATCGCACAATGAAACTCGACTCGTTACTTGACGCAACATCCTTCAGGTGACGATCCCATGGTCGCTGCTTCGAAGTTTGGCCCGCATATCGAACTGTGATAGAGGACAGAGGTTTCAGCCCGTCAGTTACCTCGAGCCAACGAGGTACCTGGTCGTAAGAGGCGTAGCCATCATCGACCATTTCCTCCAATATTGATCGGAAGTAAAAGACCTGAATGCGAAAAGTGCGGACGTAGTACTTCGTTGCATTATCGCTCGCCTTGACTTTTGGACTGTCGGCGGTAGATGGCTCGACATCGAAGAACTGGTCGAAGAGGCTGGCAGGGAAGTGCAGTGGACTCTCCAGCAACAGTCTGAATGTGTTCTCTTGCTGCGAACTGACGATTTGGTTAGCCGGATACTCGTTTCGAGATCAACATACATGCAGGCTTACCTTGTAGGGAGAGCCCATGCAACTGCAGTTTCGGTCACTTGAGAAGTGTCAATGTTCTTCTGCTGCAGACGCTTGCAAATTACATTGAACACAGCAGTTCTGAGCGCGTCCGTCGTGTATACGTCGCGATCTGGTAGCCTGATGTAAGACAGTGGTCCAAATTGAACATAGTCGGTCTCGCGGTCGCTTGCAGAACGCTGCACTTTGACAAGCAGTTGCTTAGAGCGCTGCAACGGATCCGAGGACAACTGAGCTCGGTTTAAGCGCCGCGGCAAGGTAGAGATTGTGAAGGGGAGATGATGGATGGGCACAGAGCCTGCGGGCGCTGTTGGGGCTGCAGGCGCCATCTTGGAGTGCAATGGCGGTTGGTGCTGCGAAAAGTCCAGAGAACGGAAGGGAGTGCAAAAATTGGGCTGTGCGTTGGTATCAGTTTGCGCTAGGCAGAAGTAATGTCCTGTTTCGGTAAAGCTTAGAGATGTCTGAAGTGAAAGTGCTGCAGTGGTCGATTGCTTCACTGGCTGCGACTGACCGCCACCAGAACGTGAAGTAAACGGGATCGACCATCGTTCAATTTAGATTCTACACTCTATTGTTACAGAGAAGTAAGAATAAAAGGGCCCTTTGCTTATGATTCCAAACACTAAGGCGCAGGATCAGGATTATCTGTGCCTGATGTTAACACAATGCGCACGTACAATCAATCTCGGCCTTGTCGCCCTATTTTGTAACCTGATTAGCTACTTTTATCTTAATGGTTGTTCATATATGCATACAAGGGTTTGGCGGCACATGTAGCAAGGGCAGTGTGCTCATTCCTTCATTGATGGCAACGTCCGCGCATTGTGCAGCAGCATGCACGCAGCCTTCAATACTCGTTCCGTCCACTGAAAGTCTTAAATCTTTGATTGATAATCGTTCAGAAATTGAGTCTGGATTCGATCGCAGTTACGCCTGGCTGCGGTATGCATAGCAAAGCCTTAGCTCGCCGTCTTGTCGGACTCAATCTTGTCTGCAGTGATCTTGACTTTGGTTGAATAGGTGGTTTGGCCACGTGTGATTGACCATTGTCCTGATACAACAGTCCTGCATTAGGCCCCTGAGATGGTAAGTTGTTCTGAAGTACGTGTTGCCACCTCGGTGTCTGTCGTATCAATAATGGATCTCTAGTTGCCTACAGGTTTGGCTTGGACATGGTTTGACTCACAGGATTGGTACAACAAGCAACGTTGCAAGCTTGTGCTTCTGAAAGGGACAGAGGTTATGTGTTTCCAAAACTGCACTCTGCACTCACATCTCTGTTAAGCACGACGGATGAACCTGACACTTGAACGACTACACCTGTCCATGAGCAAAATGCAAGTAGTAATGAAGTCAAGACGGTCTGTTCCCATTATCCTTTAACATCGTTCGCAAAGCTTTGCAACGGCTTGTATGTATGTAGCGGTTATCACTCCGGATTCTGATCGTTTCAGTGTCTTCCGGCAACCCCGGTTCGATTCCGGGCAAGACCTTCGTTTTTGGCCTACAGATGGACGCGGAAAAGACTTTTTGACTTCGTCGAATCAGTTACCGCGCATCAGTTTTTTTGGGGGGCCAAGTGCGGCTGCAGGTATTGAGCTAACCTAGTTGCCTCAATAAGCTGCCTTGGTTCGCCCCTCACCTCTTTCCAGCCAAGTATATCCGCAACTATCAGCATACTAGCCACTTCACGAGATGCAGGACGAAGAGGCTTCTTTAGATGTAGGACTCTAATTAGTCCAGTACGCCTACTTGTGGAGCCTTTCTAGTACTGTTTGACAGCTCACTGGCTATCCTCCAATAACTTGTATCCTTCCGGGTTCGAAATGGCTGCTTGGAGCTGGCAGAGCGCAGTGTGAGAACTGCTGCAGTAGCGCTGGAAGGCAAGTTCGTATCTGGCTCGAGAGCTGGACAGTTCGAGAGGATTGATAATAGCAAGAGGGACAATTGCAAGTTGCCAATAGAGGTCCACAATGCAGACACGCGTGCAACAGGTAATGGAAGTATGTATGGGTTGGTGACCTAGCTAACCCGATGCCCCGTGCAGTCTTACTATAGTATCACTGCCACAGATACATGGGCGTTCTACCGATATCTAATGCCAGTTACCACCACCCGCACATATCGAAGAGATCACCCCGCTTGCTGAAGATGTTTCTCTTACCATAGTGACTACCATAAACATCGCCTTCTATCCGTCGTAACGAATCAGTGATGGCAGGTGACAAGGATGCATATTTGACCCTTGAAAAGTCCAGGAAATGGGTCAAGTTGGACGTTAACAGCTTTTCTTATTGATGCTACCTCAGTGACGGTCTTGAGCTCTTTAGCGGAGCGAGCTGGCTCTATCGATGCCGGCGGCATTTGGCAGTCCTCTTCATCCTCACCGTCATGAACGAGCTTGTGTCCACGCTTGCGAGATGACTGAGTCAACGAAGACACGGCAGCCGCAGAACCATCTTGTCCTCATTGGAGTCTTTGTCAGAGTCGACGATGCCATCCTCGGCACGTTCGACTTCTAAGATGTCATCAACTGTAACATCGCTCAGAATTTCCATCTCCGATACGAGGCCCAGCTTGGAGTAGGTGCAGATAACCTCCTTAGGTCTGCACTGATCGAAAGTAATGACGAAGCGCTTTGACTCTTAAACCTCGCTGTTGACATTTACCTGCAGCGACGTTGACTGCTGCTTCTTCATGTCGACAAGAGCCCGTACCGCGCGCATGCGGATGATGTCTCTACCGGCCTCCAGGCAGAAGGCTCTGGTAGCGTAGTACACTGAATTGGTATACCCCAACCCTGCCGCAAGATCGATCTCGTCGCTAGTAGGGATGACTTCATCGTGGAAGCGATCGAGAAGCCATAGCATATCTCTGGACAAGACCTTTTTTGCTTTTAAGCTTTTATGTCATGTACCGGTCCTGAAGGCACACTTTTGCGTGGGAACCTGGATTTCGGCGTTCTGGCTTAGCAAGACGAGTACTTATAAGTAAAGCTATGCTACGTAGGATATACAAGCAGCATCCGGGGCTAGTGAGATGAATACCCTCCGTTTTCATGGAGGAAAGCTCATGTCACGTGCGGGAGGGAAGTAGTAGATGCGTAATCTGTCGATAAATCATCATCTTTATTATCGTTCTCAAACTGCTCGTCTAGTCACTCCCTATCTACACTTTCCGTACTCTAGCCATAATAGCGTACAACAAGAAAACGTGCAAAGGCTGCGCAAACCGAAGTATGCCGCCTGGTATCAACTCGAGCGTGGCCTTAACCCAAAAAAGAGGAGAAACGAAACGCGATGCGTGAACGCTGCAAGTTAACAGACTGCGAAACTCATCTCTGCTCTCTCAACACAGAAACTTGTAGACTTTCTTCCACCGCGGCCACTTCTTGCGCTCTTCGCGCTCCTCCTCGATCAGCGCTTCGATGTTCAGCTCCCGGATGCCCGTGTGCAAATCCATGTTATGGCTGCGCACGACGCTAGTGCGGTAGTAGAGTTTGTACGGTATGTAGAACGCGATGGTAACAGGGAGGGCGAGATAGACGCTGAAAAAGCGCTGCAGTCGGACGCTCACAGACAAGTCGCCGTAGCCACCGAGCGGCGCAAACGCGACCCAGAACTGCGCGATCAGGACGAGCAGGTTGAAGATGAGGCCGATGTAGGACCCAATGAGCCCCGGCTGTGAGCGGAAGGCGAGCTCGGAGAGACTGTGGCCTTGGACGCGCCAGCCTTTGCGGAAGCGGATGTGCGCGAGGCAGATGGAGAGCCATGTGAAGACTGCGGAGAGGGCGGAGAGGGCGAGGAGCCAATTGAAGACGTCGTCGCGGAGGTTGTCGTCTGTGCCGGCGAGGTAGGCGAGGAGGCCGATGGCGAGCGCGAAAGCGATGGAGACGAGGGGCCGGCCTTTACGGTCGATGTAAGCGAAGATCCTGGGCGCTTGGTTTTGCTCGGCCAGGGCGGCAAGAGTGCGAGATGAGCCGAAGATGGAGGAGTTTCCTACGGAGAGCACGGCGATCATGATGACTGCGTTGAAGACAGAAGGAAGGCCCTCGATGCCGGCGTTTTGGATGGCGATGACGAATGGAGAGGCGACTGCGTTGACGTCGTTGTTGTTTTGCAGAAGATTCGGGTTGTCGTGGCCTACGATGAGACCAACAATGGTGAGCGAGACGATGTAGAATAGGGAAATACGCCAGAAGACTTGCTTCACAGCAGTAGGTAGGGACTTGCGGGGATTCGCAGTCTCTGCTGCAGCCAGTCCGACCAATTCGGTTCCAGAAAAGGCAAAGGCAGCGTTCACAAAGACGCTGCAGACGCCCTTGAAGCCGTTCTGTTTGTTAAAGGGGCCCGGGTCGCGCCAGAACTTGCCACCGATGTAGGTTCCCTCTGGTCCGCCACCAATGTTGATGATGATTCCGAGGATAATGAACCCAATCACGGCAGTAATTTTGATAATGGCAAAGACGAACTCGGCTTCGCCATACCCTTTGACACCGAACAGGTTGATGGCGACGATGAGGAGCAGGAAGATGGTGACGTAGACGTTGTTGTTGACGACGTGGTTGTCCTTGGTCCAGTACTCGATGGTGAAGGTCGCAGCAACAATCTCGAGTGGCAAGACGACGAGCCATTGCAGAGCATAGTTCCATCCCATGGCAAACCCCCACGCTGGGTCAATGAAGCGAGTTGAGTAGGCCGAGAAGGAACCAGCGACGGGGAACAATACAGCCATCTCGCCCAAAGCGTGGACGGTGCAGTACAACATGATACCGACCAAGCAGTACGCTATCACTAGCGCTGCTGGCCCACCATTGGCTAGTGCTTGACCAGAACCGACGAAGAGACCAGTACCTGACAGAAGGTTAACGGTGCAGGGTGACTGGCGCAGTCGAACGACGCACCTATTGAGCCTCCAATTGCAATCATCTGCAAATGGCGACCTTTGAGCTTCCGCGCCAGTGGTGAGCTCGCTGTGTTGGCGGCGGCCTGCTCGACATCGTAGACGGTTCCATCAGCGCCTGAGCTTCCTTTGGGCAGCACGGTGGAATTCGGATCCCTCTTGAAACTGTCCAGCACCCTCATGGCGATCCCATCGCGATGCACTGAGCTTTCGCCATAGTAGTCCGAATTTTGCGACCCTCTTCCAAAGCTCTTTTCAGTGCCGTACATGTCGTCTTCGACGACCATTTTCGATTATCCAGATGAGGCAGCCAGAGAGAACTGCAGCGGGCGCTGCGAGCTCGGTTAGGGTTGCTGCAGTGCAGCGTTGGCCGTCGCTGCTCGTTCTCGTGCAAAAGGATCCAGGGGAGATGAAGACTTGTGTCGTGCTGACGCCCCCAGGTGGCAGGGCCCAGGCGTATTTTTACACAGTTCGCGAGCCGGTGAAATGACCGGGATAGATTTGACCAGGGTCCCGGCACACGGTAAGTGATCTCTTAGGCGCCGGGGGGTGGGAGGATATTTGGGTTAGAGCGGCGGCCTTCTCTCGCCGGCGCGGCCTGCGTCCAACTGTCACTGGCCTGCGATGCAACGGCAGCAGCAGACGGTCTGTCGTGGAGACATGGCTGCGAAGCAGCAGTGGATTGGCCTCAGACGTGCGTGGCCCACCGCCGCCCACGAGGGCGTTGATCCCCCCCAAGCGGGCGAGCAGCACGGCCGCCCTGTGGTTCCCGGGCGGCGCAAGGTTGATGGCGACAGTTGGCCAATGTCTTGGAGGCGTCGAGTCCAAGCACGCCGCCCACCAGCGTCGGTGCCTCAATGCATCGTTGTGCGGCGTGCGCCGACAGCGAACCACGGAACGTCAACCTGTCACCCACACCCACACATGACCTGTGGCCTCTGAGAAGACAGCACGGCCGGCCGCCGCTTGATTTCGAGCGAGCCTCGGCGACGTCTGGTGGCGGTTCTCGAAGACGCCAGCCCGTGCACACGCCTTCGTTATCAACCGAGCGATAGATTCGGCATGTGCTCGCAAGACCCACGCAGGCTTCATCAGTGACGACTCGCACTTCATGCTCTATCTTGATAGCATCATGCGCGAGTGTCATGCTATCACGCTGGCCTTGCATCGTATGTCTTTGCTGGTGACATTTTGCAACCCAGCACTTCAGTCCTGCGCACTATTGGACGAGACCCGCCGCGGTTGCTCCCTAATACGAACCCCAATATTGTCAGAGACACCATAATCTACAGGATCAGGCCAACAAGGACCATTGGCATAGTTTCGACCCCGCGCAATGGTTCGCCCTCGAACAGCTGCAGTCAGCTCACCACAATCTCTTCGAAAGGAACGCGTGAAGAACGCGTCAAGATGGCGATTCCTTGTGTTGATGCTGACCGGCTGAAGCCATTCGCAGCAGCAAAGCTATTGCCAATGCATCGGCTGTTCAGGAACGACCATGCAGGTACAACTTTTCCACCTCTCGTCTTGCAATCCTCCCTGACAGTTCCAACCTAACGATGACCTGATCCTCAAAGAGGCATTGAAAGATGATGATACGTGCCGCGATCCAACGTCCTCGAGTCTTTGCCTCCCCAGAGGCATGGTACGAGAGCTGTGTGACGTTCTGCGTCCTCAATTGCATCAGCAGCGCCCAAAAGCGTCTCCGACCGCGTTGTACGACGCCTGAACGAGCCAGGCACAGCAATTTGTCTCAGCGTCGGAGATCCCTTGTAACTGCACGCACGTCCTGTATGATCGTCATGACGAATTTTCAGATTTCCTCTGAAATCCTAATCACAAGCAGAGGCGTGGGATGAATGCAGGTCCTGGCCTTAGCATCGTGCCTAGGGCTCGTGCCTTCCTGTCCCGGCTAAGTTGGTGCAAGCCACTGCATCCTGCACAATCATTTGCAACTTCAAGCGAGACGATCTAACGGTTCTCGACAAACATTGAGGCATTTCTGGCGCAGGCTTCCAAAGGGGAAGAATTGCAGAGGCCCTGGCATGTCGCTGTGCTGCAGAACGGTCCGAACAATGCATTCACAGCTCCCCTTTTGCTTCTTTCTAGTCGCCATCCTGCACGCGTATCCTGTACGAGGGTGCCATTATCGATAGCATGCAGGTCTCGGTCTTCGCATCTGGCGCCGCAGCATGAGATGTTGCTGCACGACAAGCGACACGCTCCCTGAAGCCACCGCACCAACACCATTGCAATCACGCCTCGCTCACTAACACGCACCACCGAGACATCAAACCATGTCTCGCTACCCCGCGAGCAGCACTGCCGTGCACCTCGACAAGAGAACGCAACCCCGTGTCACGCTCCCTCGTAGGACGTCAAGTCCATAAGAGACCATCTTATACCCAGGTAGCAGCCGCGACCCGTACCATCGGCACTGGGATCTCGCACGTGCGCTCGCGTGGCCCTATCCTACCTTACCTCAACCCCAGCCCCTGGGCTCGCTACCTGACCTCACTCATAGTCGCCGCATCATAGACGCATCGCAGACTCACCACTCCTTACATCACCCAACAACCAGGTTCCAGTACAAACTCCCCCCGCAGGAGCGCGTAGCCTGCGCAAGCGTCGATTTCAATGCGCTCCCATCTTGCAGTGGGCAGTAGATGTAAGCGACGAGGTGGCTGCCGTGCGAGGTGACACGGCAGTTGCGCCGGGGATGGTCGATGGCAGCAGCTCACCGCTACGTACTGCTGTTCTGTCGAGACACCCTTGGTCGTCGACTGACCGCCGGATATGATGTTACGCTGAGCTGATGCGCAGGCGTGAAGTCGAGCGTCGAGGTGCTCGAACAATCGAGATGCGTTGATCGCGTCGATTGATTGCGAGGCTGGCGCTACGCATCAATAGCTGGTTCAAGTACCCAGCACCTCGCAGTGAGAAACCAGGACCCACCTGTCAAGACCCTTGGTCCATCGCCTGACCACTAGACCGTGATGCTACGTTGGCCAATGTGTAGCGGGGCTTGTGAGGTTCGTTAAGATATGAGACGTCATGTTGAGACGCGCAGCATGTCCATAGAAGCAAAGCCATGCATCAATACTCTCGTTCAAGCACCATGCACCTCGCAGTTCATACAACCACCTATGGACCAAGCAATCGTCTTCTATAACCCCCAGCCAAGAGAACAGCAAGTGCACAGCATATGTTTGTGACTTCACCATCTGCATTACTTCGCAGAGCAGAGAACCCGAAATCTATACCCAGCACCTTTAAAATGTGAAAAAGGACTGCAAGGCTAGACAGCCTACTACCCAACCCATCCCACACTTTGATCCACGCTATTCGATCAGAATAAAACGAGCAGTTGTCTACGGTGCTCGCATCGTAGAGCATAAGAGTTGATGGCTGTTTCGTAACTCTTGGAGGTTTCTGGACGATAGCAAACGAGTCTTTGGACTGTAGCTGACTTTGTTGGGGAGAGAGTGGACTAGACTGGATCTCCCCCTCCCGCCGCCTGGGGATGTGAAGAGGATCTCGAACGCTGGGAACGCTCATTTACTCGCACGCGTGGAATTCACATGGTATTGCTGGGCAGGGAAAGCAAGCTGGCAAAACTTGTCCATGGTACTCGGAGGTGTATCCATATACCACCAACTACCCAGGAGTAGAGTTTGTGTGTTTAGAGTACGATTATCCCACTCAATCATGCTATCCAACGTGGCAGTGTGTCGAGCGAGGCAGACACTGAGCACTATTTCATGTAGGAGTAGATACGACAGAAACGGGCCGTGTGGAGATATACCGAGATAAATACTATCAGCGAGCTTATCTCGTTATCTTGCCTTCCGTCTGGAATGCTTACACGACTGTTGTGTTGAGGAGCGAGTTGTGAATGCTTACTTCATTGTCTTGTGTTTGATTCGTATCGGCCGAGTTGGTGCTGGAATCTAGATCAATCTGAGGCTGCGAAGAGAGCCGTGTCATTTATAACAGATGAACAGGCCAGGGGGCGTGGAGTACGCCTTACGTGCCATTCGCTCAAGCTCTCGACTAGGAGACGGGAGGCGGATTACAACGCGGGAGGAGGGTTTTAGAGAGACATGTGGCGATCTAGAGTGTCGAGGAATAGACATAGGAAGAGTGGGTAGAGTGAGAATCTGGTTTGCTAGATAATATCTCTATAGTAGGTTAATTCTACTCAGGGTGGGTAGTTGTCGAACAGGTGTAGATAATCAAAAGAGAGATAATAGAAAACGAGAGTATAGAAGCTCTGATTAGCTACACCTTCGTAGTATATCAGAAGGTAAGAAATGCCCATCTCCATTCATGGGCGAGTCTAGTTCAAGCCTCGAACTAGCTAGTCAATGAGCAGTGGCTATTCATTAGTGTATGCATCCTTTCCGCGATTGAGTATCTATTCTGCACACGTATAGTAGTCCCGCAAGTTCGCATTTACCCAGCAAGTGAGATCTCGTTTAGTATTTGAGCGTTAATCCAACGAGGAAGTATTCGTTCGCTGGGCACGTATCACGTAGCGGAAGCAGTCGATCAGGGTGATTATCTACATGACAAGACAGTACCTGTCAAAAGGCGAGTAATCTTTCAGCGACAAAGCCTTCCGCCAAAGACAGATTCGCAACCAGGGCCAATGGCGTCGGTCGAGTACTTGAACAAGAGCACCGAGTCAGTCGGGGGGGGGGGGGGGAAGTATCTCTTCAACGGGTGGATCTGGGCTGGAAGGTGCTGCCTGTTCATAGGGCACTAGCCGTTCAGCCAGCGTATATTGATTGATACTCAAGGGCCAGGTTGTGCCAATGTAAGTACTTTTTTCAACGGATTGCTACTTGCGGAACGGTGGGTAGTCGTCAAGTAGGTGAGAGACAATCATTCAAGATGTGTACTCCGTCATTCAGGGCGAGTAATTGTCCAGGACGAGTAAATATGTAGGCACTGATTTTATGATTGAGATTCTGTATCAGAGCAGTCGTTCAGGTCAATCTATCATCGAGCGTGTCCATCGAGCGAACAAATAAACGTCCAGAATGAGTACTTTGTCGGTCAGACTGAGTCGTTGCTCAAGAAGAATTGTTCAGCGGGTATGTGTTCTGTGTGAAGTCGTTAGATAAGTGTCTGGTTAACGGTGAGTAGTTACTGACGGACGTAGATCAGGGTGAGTTGTCGTTCACGGTACGTTATTCAGTGGCAGAGTATTTCGTTCGATTAGCGTAGTAGAAGTGGCTGATTTGCACAGCGGATGACTTTCGTTCGATAGCTGGGTACGCGGGTCCAGGGAATGAGTCCTGATTGAACGAGGACCTCGCTATTCAGCGTAAGAGTACTCAGTCTGCATACTCGATCTACGGCGCTTTCTAACGTCCACTCACACACTCCTTTGTCCATGCAATCACCTTATGTGACCACACTCTTGGCTTCTTTCTTCTGCCCTTTTTCTGCTGCGTAGCCTCATGTTTCCTCAACTCCTCCGGAACTTTAGAGATCTGACTTGGACAGCATCTGCTTAAATTGATACAGCACATCAACCTCAAAACTTAGGAAAAAGTAGATAATAGCTACAATCCCCGCATCACCACTCGCGATTAAATCCCTACGTAACCACACTCTTAGCCTCCTTCTTCCGCCCCCCCTTCTGCTGCGCAGCCTCGTGTTTCCGCAACTCCTCGGGAACCTTGGAAATCTGACTCTTGGACAACATCTGCTTGAGTTCATACATTACATCCGCGTCCTCATTGCCAAGGAACGTAATCGCGACACCGCTCTTACCCGCACGGCCCGTTCTTCCAATGCGATGCGTGTACGACTCGATACTGGTCGCCATGTTGAAGTTAACGACGAGACTGACATCGGGCACGTCGATACCGCGACCGGCCAGGTCGGTGGCGACGAGGACGTCTGTGCGGGCGTCGCGGAGGGAGAGCAGGGCTGCTTCGCGCTGGTCTTGGGTTTTGGAGCCGTGCAGTGTGACGGCGGAGAAGCCCATGTGTTTGATGTCGCGCGCGATGGCGTCGCAGTTGCGTTTGATGTTGACGAAGACGATGATGGGTGCGGCGAATTCGCCAGAGTTGAGGATCTCGGCGAGGCGTTTCTTGCGCTTTTCTTCGCCGGGGACGAACTCGACGCGTTGCTCGACCGTTTCGACGGCTTCGCCCGCGTTGCCGATTGTGACTATGGCCGGGCGGCGGAGGTACTTGCGGGCGATGCGCTCGACGGCTGTGGGCATGGTGGCTGTGTACATCATGGTCTGGCGGTACATGCCGCGCTTCATGGCGGTTGGGTCTTCTGCGCGGTCGTCGTCTGGTTTCTCGTTGCCAACGGGCAGCGCGTCGAGGATCTTGTTGACGGGCTCTTCGAAACCCATGTCGATCATGCGATCAGCTTCGTCCATGATGACGTAGGCGCACTGGCTGAGGACGAGGACACGGCGCTCGATGCAGTCGACGAGACGACCGGGCGTGGCGATAATGATCTCGACGCCGTCGCGCATCTGGAAGGCCTGCTCTTCGATCGAGTGTCCACCGACGATGACGGCGGTGCGGAAGCCAAGGGGGTTTGCAAACTTCTTGGCCTCGACTTCAATTTGCTGCGCCAGTTCACGCGTCGGGGCAAGGATGAGGGCGTACGGGCCGTCGTTGCGGTTCATCGGCCCCAGGGGGGGTAGTTGCGATATGTAGACGAGCAGAGGGAGGATAAAGGCAGCTGTTTTTCCGGAACCAGTTACGGCGACACCGATCAAGTCGCGACACTGCAGCGCAATAGGGATGGCGGCGCGTTGAATCGCAGACGGCTCGGTGTAGCCTGCCTGGTCGACAATACGCATGAGGTTGTCCGGCAGGCCTGCCTCGCCCCAGTTGCGCATGGGATTGGGGATGGCGCCGCCTTTGGTGGCAATGTTGAAGTCCTCCTTGAAGATGCGCCAGTCGCGCTCGCGCATGTGCTCGAGCTTCTTGTCGCTCCAGTGCTTGTCGAGCTGGGCGCGCGAGCCTTCCTCCTTGCGCCGCCGCTCCATCTCGAGGATGGCTTCTGCGCGGGCACGGCCAGACTCTGGGTCGCGCTCGATCATGGCCTCGATGAACTGCTGCGTGCTGCGTTCTGTGATGTCCTCTGTGAAGCCGCCTAGCTTGCCACGGCCGAAGAAGTTGGCTTCTGCCCTTTGCTGGTAGATGGGGTTGTAGTCGTAGCTGGTGTCTTCCTCTTCGTTCCACTCGAAGTTGAACTTCTTTTCTGTGGTGCGCTTGCGCTTCTTCTTGGCCGAGAAGGTCGACTGGTTTTGTTCAGCGCCCATGTAGCGGTTCCTGATCATGGCCGCCTCTGCGTCTTCAGGCGGAGGGCGCTTGCCAGCTTTCTTATCTGGTACAGGCGGGGGAGCCATGTCTCTTCGCGGTGGGGCGTTGCTGTTGTAGTCTCTGCCGTTGCTGTCTCTGCTGTTGCTGTCTCTGCCATTGCTGTCTCTACCATTGGTGTCTCTGCCATCTCTTGAATCATGCCTCATAGACCTCGGCCCCGTCGGTATCGAGCTCACCCCATTGCGCCCTGCACTCCCACTCCCATTCACACTCCCATTCCCACTCCCATTCGCATTCGCATTCGCACTCCCGTTCAAACTCCTCCTCCTCTCCTCAACCTCCCTCTCCCTCTTCTCAACCGCAATCCTCTCCCTCTCCGCTCTGGATAAGAACTTCGGTTTCGCCGCCGCAGCCTCTTTCTCGCGCTTCGCCTTGAGCAGGTCGTCGATGCTGGGCGGCTGCTTCTTGACGGACGCCCATCCCTTTTTTGCTTTCTTGGGGAGGAGAGATGGGCCGAGGGTGTGTGTGTCTTCTTCTGGTGGGGGTGGGGGTGGGGGGACGTCTGTTGTTGGTGGTGGAGGGGGCGGTGCGGCGAGGTTTGGTGGAGGGGGTGGTGGGATGGACATTAGAGGATGGGTGTTATAGGAAGGCGACGTGGGTCGCGGTGGCTATGAGAGGCGGTGTTATGTGAGGCGGTGTTTTCAAAGGTGGTGTTGCGCCGGTTTTGTTGTTTCGTTGTCGTGGTGTTGCAAGGGTGGAGTGTGGAAAGTTTGGAGCGCATCTTGGACCGCGGCCATCAGGCACGCTGTCACGTGCGCGTGACGGCGAGACATCATGCACATTACACACTCACTGAACATTTGTCTAGATGCATGCACGAAAACACAGCCTGGGCAGTGACCAGTCATTGCAGTCTACCCTTCGTCGTGCCTCGTTCAGAGTACCATCTAGTCGATACTGATGCCCTCATATCATGTCGTTATGTCGAAGCTGGTAGCTTTCCTGCGCTGCGTCACGCAATCAGCTCCGCTCGTCGTCATTTGCAGCACTCGCACGTCGTGCATCTCGCTCTACCGCTCAGTCCTGCCTGCCCTTCAATAACCGCTTAGTCACCTTGTCCTTCTCGATGATGTAGACGTGTGCGCCCCAGCCAGACAGCGCGTCTCGGTCGACGGCGTTCAGCAGCGCTTGTGAGACTGTCTCGAAGAGATCCTCGGGGCCCTGTCCAAGATTAGCACTGCACAGCCTCTGAAGACAGTCGATTTCGACTCACCAGATCCGGCTCCCACAGCCCCTCGCATGTGCCAAACAGCTGGTCGCTCGCGGTGCCGCTGACAATAAAGTCCTTTGCAAAGTCAATGCACCCAATACTGTCAAAGCCGCAGATAAAAGGCTTCCCCGTTGTCTGGTTGATGCCGGCAATAACAGGGCTGACAAAGTAAGGACCAAAGCGCTTCTCGTACAGCGACGACGAGACGAGGTTGGCCATTGTCTGGGGCGAGATGTTGCGCTCCTCGCGCAGGCGGTACATGTTGACCTTGTAGCGGAACAGGTCGGACACGGTGGCCACGTCGGTGGCGAGGCCCGTCAGGCCCAGGAACACGTCGCCGTACTGGAACACCTTGGGGAAGTTGTTGGACACGGTGAGCGCTTGCATGCCGAGCCGGAGATCGCACGCAATGGCTACGCAGTCCTTGCCGACCATGGCCACGCAGGCACCGCCGTCTGATCACGTGTTAGCCCTGGGTGTGTCGAAGTTTGGATTGGAGGTGTGAGTGTATGCGTACTTATCGAGAACGGGGACGACTGTTGGTGGTTAGCTATATACCGAGTACGACGGCGGGGAGCTCACCATGGCTGTGATTCTACCCTAGCAAGCTTCTATGGCGGTGTTGCTCGAAAACAGTGAATGTGAGCTTTGAAATTATACACGGTTGGGTGTGAAATCTAAAAGGCAGTGAGAAAGGTCTTAACAGAGAGAGTGATGATGCTCTGCGTCGCAGGTAGCAACCAGCTACGACAGCTCGCCCGCCGCCCCATCCCATATCGTCCGTGCACGCTTGGCACACCCCAAAAGTTCCATTCACCATCCACACCTCACCACCGCGACTCCCCAGCATTGACGCCGCAATAGAAAATGGCAACACAACAGACCGTCGAGCTCGCCCGCTCACTGCCCCCGCGCCTCCTGCGCTTCTTCCAGCGCTATCCCCCGCCCCAGCTCTTTCCCGCCATAACATCGCACATCGCCGCGCCAGAGACACCAGCCATCGACACCACCACAGCGCCCACGTCCGCGCCCACACCTACACCCCTCGAAGCCACCACACCAGTCGAAGCCTCCCCCACAGACCCCACAGACCTCGCCTTCCCCAACCCCTTCCTCCCCACCAAAAACTTCTCCACCGGCCGCTGGCACGGCCCCGTCTACGGTCTGCGCAAACAAGCCGATCTAGTGAAACTCGCCTCTGCCCACGGCGTAGTCGACCTGCTCCCCTGGACGATCAAGAAGCCCGGCGAGAAAGAAGCGCGGCGCATCGAGCGCGGATTAACAGTCAAGGGCACAGGGGAGGGTCAGCGCGTGAAGGGAAAATTGTGGGAGAGGACGCTCAAGGGACGACTTGAGATGCGGAGACAGGCTATGTTGGATATGCCGAGGTTGATTCAGGAGTGGAAACAGGTGAGTTTTGTTCTGTGGTGGGGGAGTGGTGTGCTGGGTTTGGTGCTGACGGTGGGTAGAAAGGGCATGGTCGTGGGTGGAAGAAGTGGCCGAGTGGCAAGGCGAAGAAATGAGAGCGAGGTACGATGGCGTGCGTGTATGTCTACGTGTTTGGAGGGAGGAGCATATTGCCATGGCGTTTACGCAGGTTCACACCCTGCTTTGTATCATATCAGCTGGAGAGGTAGAGAGTATTCAAAGATGCAACAACATTCTACATTTACACACAGTTCCACATTTACACACAATTTCCACATGTATCATGCAATTTCAAACTATGGGGTATCCGGTAAATCGACTCTCCTGCAACTTCACCACAGGTCTCAACAAGGTAAACAAACGCCTTATGCTGTCGTCGTATCCGCGATGCTGTCGTCAATCCACAATGCGTCGTCATCCACAATGCCGCTCCCTCCTATCCATAACTTCCCCAAACACCACCCTACATAACCATCTCCTCATCACCGTACATGGGCTGCTGGAAGCCGTACTCGCGCGCATACGCATACGCCCCGTAGTTGTTCTCCATGTCCGAGATGCTGCCGACGTTCTTCTGCCACAGGCCGTTGCTGCTACTGCTGTTGTACACGGGGTCGGTGGCCTGGTTGTAGCTCGGCTCCTTGGCCGACTGCTCGTACTCGCGCTTCGCAAGCATGTCGTAGCCCGACATCATGTACGGCTCTGCGACCGGCGGTGATGCGCTCAGCTCGCGTACCTTCTGCTCTTCTTGCTGCTGGCCCTTCTCATACCGCAGCTTAGCCATGGCCTCCTCCTGAGCCAGGCTCGTGGGTGGCCAGTCGTACAACTGCCTTGACATGTTGTAGTCTGAGCCTGAGGGGTATCCTTGTCGGCCCTGTGGTGGTGAGATGCGCCAGAGCTCGAGCAGCCGTAATCGCTGATCATCGTCTGCATTTTGGAAGAGTTCAACTTGGGACGGGAACAACAACTCAGGGTTGATACTGTTGCGCAGAAGAATTGCACCTAGCTCTGACAGCTCAATATGTGTCCTGGCTGGAGGCTCAGAGACACTTCGAGTGGGCACAACGTGATGTGAGTGAGTGTAGTGGCTCGATGCATATACTATCGGTTTGGGGGCTTCCTGCACGTCCTGTTGCTGCATAGGCTCAGGCTGTGGTTGCTGGATCTGCTGCGGTGCATTCTGGGACAGGTGCATGTTCGCTGCGAACAGCTGCGCAAGCTCGTCTTGCTGCATGTTGGATTGTTCTTCGACCTTTGATCGCACGTTGATACCCGTTGATATAGAGCCGCACTATGACGTAACCATCAGCAGGTCGACATGTCCGAGAGTCAGGACCCTTACATGCGAGCAGGCAATGTTTTGGGAGAACACAGACGGACTGTAGGCAACAGCTGTGTTGTAAGTACAGTGGCAGTAGTGAACAAGCATGGGCTGCATCTGAGGGCGATTCGACAGATGCAGAGGTGCAAGATGCCGTCGGTCGTGTCGATCCGCCAGACGCACCAGAGTGTTAGTTGAAGACGTCAGTACTCTTCGTGGCAAGTTGCTCGAATAGCCGGACCTCTCAGTCAAAGCTGTGCAAGAATCGTTGATTTGGTCTCGCAGTCTGGTGATGCTTGGCAGCTCGTTGGGCGCTGACACTGAATGTTGACTGAATATTGCAACTTAGGTCTCCCCTCAGGCTTCTCAGAGACGCTCAGAAGACAAACGAACAGCTGTGTCAGTAGTGCGGAGGAAGAATCAACAGACAGAGTGGGTGTCGGAGGTGAATCGGGGGCGGCGTGCAGTATTTCTATAAGTACTGTGTAGCGCACAGGAGATGGGTCATGCGGTTGGGTCCAAGGTAGAGGAAATGGCGGGATGACTTTGTCGCCCACGCCCAATGAGCAGCAGACTGAAACCGAAACGTTCGGCCTAGCAGGCGGAGAGCCAATGGGTCGCTGGTGGTGCCTGCAAATTGTGCTCGACAACTCATCAAACGTGTTGAAGCGGAGCCAGTTCTCGAACCCTCGTGGACCACGATTGGACCGCTAGAGGCTGCAGCAGGCGTAAGAGAGCGCCGGTGTAGAAGCAGCTTGCCGATGCTCTGAGGGGCAGTTCCAATCTTGAGACTTGTCAGTAACCAGCAGTGCCTGGCAAGATCAGTGCATGACAGTGCCAGAAATGCCCCTCGTCGCTGGGATGCGATATGGCGGGGTTCTCTATTATGGGGCAGATGCTTGACGACTGAGGTGCAAGAGCTAGAATGCATGGACCAACGCGCTAGCTGGAAGGCGCCGTGAGCTCCTACACGCAACTCGCAACTGCCTGCATCAACGCCATCACCAAGCTCCGCCGATCGACTGCAACTCTACCAACTCGACTGCTGTATCTGACCAGCTTCACCTCGACCTTCTCATACTCTGCCCACACTCGCACACACACACACCTCGCCTTCGCCATGGTCAGCCCCCCGCCGCCGCCGTGTTTGCGCATCATCCATGCTAACAGCTGTGCAGACATCGATAGGTACGGGTTACGACCTGTCCAACTCGGTCTTCTCTCCTGATGGCCGCAATTTCCAGGTGAAGACCCTCGAATGAGCAGCACCAGTAGTGCGCCAACTAACATGTGCAGGTCGAATACGCAGTCAAGGCGGTAGAGAACGGCGGCACAGCGGTCGGCATCAGGTGCAAGGATGGCGTCGTACTGGCTCTTGAGAAGCTCGTCACTAGCAAGCTGCTGAAGGCTGGCGCGAACAAGAGGATAGCCACAGTGGACAGAAACATGGGCATCGTCTCTTCAGGTCTCCTCCCTGACGGCCGTCACTTCGTCTCCAGAGCCCGCGATGAGGCAGCCCAATGGCGGCAGCTGTACAAGGCACCCATTCCTGTAGCCTCGCTCGCCGACCGCATGGGAAGCTACGCCCAAGCATACACTCTCTACTCCAGTGTACGACCCTTTGGCATCACGGCCATCCTTGCAGGCTGGGATTCCGAGGCAGAGCTGCCGGTTGATGGACAGGTTGGCGCAGGGCCAAAGGCCGGCTCAGGTGGCAAGAAGGAGGGCGCGAAGCACGGTGGACCTTCTCTGTACATGATCGAGCCGAGCGGTCTGTACTGGGTACGTCATGAACTCTTGTCGACTTACGACGAAAGCTAACGCCTGATGCAGGGATACTACGGCGCTGCCACTGGCAAGGGCCGACAGATTGCAAAGTCCGAACTGGAGAAGCTCAACCTTGCCGATGGCGAGCTGTCGCTGCAGGACGGAGTCAAGGAGGCCGCGCGCATCATCTACGTCGCACACGATGACAACAAGGACAAGGAGTTCGAGTTGGAGTTGACTTGGATCAGCAACCTGGACGGTCCGACCAAGGGCAGGCACGAGGAGGTACCCAAGGAGATCAGGGAAGAGGCTGAGAGGCTTGCGAAGAAGGCGCTGGAGGGTGACGACGACGACGATGAAGAGGAGGAGAAGATGCAGGAGTAGACCATGATCAAGTGCATCCACACTACAGCATTGGCACGCCATAGACGGTCTCCATGATAACGAAATGCTCACGAAGCACATTGACGCACCACTCGCGCCGTCTTGGCCTTCTGCATGCGCTGCACAATTGGAGTTGCTACGTAACACTAACAAAAGCAGTAGGTTGGTGATTGCTGCAAACACCGAAATCAGGCAACTTCAGCATAGACACGATACTCACACAAGTTATTCCTGTCGAAGGTTCCTGGACCTGCAGCTAGCGGGAGCTTAGTGGGGCAATGCGTCATTCACCAGTCAAACGCCGACAAACACCTCGTGGCTATTAAAACTCGTTCATCACCAAGAATCTCATCGTGCCTCAGAACCTCGTTTCCTTTCATACAAACACGTCCACAAACATGCCGCCCACACTGATCCTCATTCGCCATGCACAGGCACTCCACAATGCCACCAGCGACTGGGTATGACTTGGATACTCATGACTTGATCTTGCTCTGACAATACGGCAGTCAATCCATGATCCACCACTGACAGATCTGGGGCGCCAGCAAAGCGCTGAGCTGCACGAGAGCTTAAAGGCTAGCGACCTTGCCAACAAAACCGAGCTCATAGTCGTCAGCCCAATGAGACGAACACTCGAGACCATGACCATAGGCCTGGACTTTCTGATCAAGAAAGGCGTACCCGTGCTCCCCGATGCAAACTGGCACGAGAACGCCGACAAGCCCTGCGACACCGGCAACACCATGGACGTCATCTCCAAAGAGTACCCGCAGTACGACTTCTCAGGCGTAGACCCACTGTACCCGGACAAGACCAGCAACCTAGCCACAAATCCGTACGCTTTCACCCAAAAGGCCATTGTTGCCCGTGGCCAGACCTGTCTCAAGGATCTGTACAACAGGCCCGAGAAAGTCATCGCCGTCGTCACTCACTCCGGCTTCCTCCGCACCGCAGTCTGCAACCGCATGTTCTTCAACGCCGACTGGCGCGTCTTCGACTACGACGACGACGAGTCCAAGAAGCAGGGCAAGTTCGTGTTGAAGGAGTGGGAGCAGACGGAGAAGCAGGGTGGGGGTATGGGGAGGAGCGATGTTGGCGTGTTCGGTATCGTGGAGGGCGATTTCCCGCCTGAGAGTGAGGGGCAGCAGGCTAAGAGCGATCCGCAGGTTGAAGAGGTCGGTGAGGCGAATAAGCAGATCCCTACGAAGAAGGATGCGTGAGGCGGGGAGGGTTGTTTGTTATAGCAATAGCGTGGTGCAGAGGTAGATTCATGGGTTAGACATGCATAGGCATATAAAGCGAGCATGGGCTTTTCACTATTCTTCTGGAAGGACGACATGCATGACGTCTCCATACTCTTGTGACGCAGATTCGAGACTGATAAGAGTGAGTGAGAATGTTCTATTCAGGTCCGTACGCGCTCTCATTGAAATCTCAAACATATTTCTGGCCGCAGCAAATCACTACATTCGCAAATGTTCACGCAGTCGACGCATCTCCGTCGATGAGACGGCTGACACAGGTATGAAGATCTAATAACGAGGGCATTGAAACCGGTCTTTGTCTAAGCGACTTACAGAGTCTCTCTCTCGCTTCTCTGGGTATCTACAGATCATCACCATACAATGTAGGTTTGCAGGCTTATCTGGTAGATTCTATTGTCATGACTGCTGTTGAATAAGTCTCACCGTGCGCTCTTCAACGCTCAAACTCGAAGAGAGCACCCTTTTTTTACATTCATAACGTTGCGGCGTTATGACAAACTAGGTACGCACCAATGCCTCCGACAACACAGAAAAGAAGCACGCAGCCGTAAGCCTGCCTAGCTCACCGACATCGACACTGGTAGAAAACATGGATGTCCTGTATGCCGCGGTTCCCTTGAAGACGAGTACTCATACAAAGATCCGACTACTTAGACTCTGTGACCCACCGAAGGATCAATCACACGTCTATGATTTTGCATGCAAGGCTGAGGCGCTCCCTGCAAACAGACGTATACCTTATACAGCAATATCTTATATGTGGGGTAGCGCCACCGAAACGAAAGATATAATAGTCAATTGCGATCTTATTCAGGTCACGCTGAATCTATACAGCCTCTTAGAAGAGTTGGCGGCAAGCACCCGCAAAGGGCTACCTTGGATCGATGCCATCTGTATCGACCAGAGGAGTATCTCGGAACGTAACCATCAGGTGGCCCTGATGGATCAAATCTTCTCCAGAGCTGACTTTGTCCTTGTATGGCTACGCCTTCCCACAGATGACATGGTAAAGACATCTTCAATCTTGCTGAATGGGAACATTTCAGAACACTTGGGCAAGCTCATGGAAGCAAAGGGTATCATAGAGATCTGTCAGCACCCCTACTGGAACCGGGCGTGGATTGTTTGAGGATCTGTTCTTGCTCTCAGAATTCAAATCTGTTTTGGGCCATGCCCGGATCCTACTCCTTCGTTTTGATAGAGTTGTTAATCTTGCGAAGTATAAAACGCCGGAAATTCAGAAGACTAGGGCGCTAGAGGTACACCTTCTAGAACCTACCATGACCCAATTTCTGCGACTGAGACGCTGGCCTGTTCAAATCCCCGGGACCAAGTCTTCGCTATGATATCACGACGGACCCCGGTGCAGAATGAAAGCAGATCACAATCCCACTGCCCTGCAATTGTTTGATAGAGTTGTCGGACCGTGGGATCTCGACAACAAGACTGCAGAAACGTTGGCTGTCAAGTTGGATCTGAGCTGTGCTGATCGATGGCGTCGTGAGCAGCCTGCTTGGAGGCGCGGGCGAGTACAGTAAGCCTAGGCTCTGGATTACGATTGGCGATTTGGCGTGACCAAGAGTCGCTTCGGTGCTGGAGTAAAACATTGTATCTTCGCAATGCCAGCCGGACAAGTCGAAGGTTCAAAGATTTCCGTGAATAATTTCTATGAGCCCGGTTTTTGGGACCCTTAACTCCCTGTGTCAGGTTTTCATTGGGTCGACTTGGATTCAGATACTATTAGTTTCGACTCCGAGTCAGATGTCACTGAGCAAAACTACGAGTCAGATATCGTTGGGCAGGCTCTGAGAACGCTTTGTTAGTAATGGCTGTATTGCTACCCTTAGTCTTTAAAGGATTTGTCAACCTCTACTTGCCAGAGAACAGGCTAGCTTAGCTGCAGGTACCAGGACCCTGAGAGCAGACAAATCTATTCGTTTGCTACGCTACGAAGACGAAGAAGAAGACGAAGATTAATCGGTCCGCCACGGAGAGAATGGAGACGTAAAGCGGCGTCGGTCGGGACGGTACTACCTGAAAATGATTAGCTTTCTTTAGTAATCACGTTATGGAAGGGTTACGAGCATCATAGTTAAGCATGTAAAATGTATAGGTGTTTCGAATTAAGCCATTCTATACAATATAGGTACATATCGAAGGTGTCGAGTGGAGCAAAGCAGTCCTATTTGTTGCTGTTGCTGCCATACAGATCTAAAGTACTGCATAGTACTCAGGAGGAACGGGCTTCTTGGTAGATAACGTGGCGGTTACAAAGTTGGCGCAAACTTGAACGCGCTAAGGTTATTCCCTTTCACTCACTGCTGCGCTTGTACCTCAACACCTGACTTCGAGGCTCGCAACCTCACCTAGGAGTTTGATCAGGTAGCGTTCATTTCCCTGAAATACACCCATCTAAGCCACGCTAAGACTCTGTACAGTTAGAAAAGCTTCGTTTACCAAAAGCTGCAACCATCATCGATACCTGCGGTGGAGATGAAGGCTTTCCATGCAATTCTTCAGCAGAAGTTGCTGTGCACTGATAAAAAGTATTGCCCTATCGGGATGGCACAGCACTTGCTACCTTCGTCGTTGTTGTCTGACACCGAGGACCTTCGTTCATGGCGAGAGATGAACAGGCTCCCTACATACTGTCAGACTGAGGGTGGGGTGGAACTATCTGAAGCGTCCGAGCAGGAGATCGCTGTGTGCTGGGCGCCCGACGTTGTTCATGTCATTAAGCTTGATCTTTGGGAACGATCACTTCATTGACGCTGTAGCTCGACTGTCCACATAGGAAGCTAAACGCTTCCGAAACGCAAATGACGCCATGCTGCTTACAATGGATGCAACCAGTGGTTGAACTACAAATTCAACATCGAGTACCGAGAGTCTTACTTATTCCAAGGCAGTGATTAAGGTTGAGTTAATTTCAAGAAACACTGTCCTGTTCGCGACCAAACCTTTTCTCCAACTTTCAATTTAATCCTCTGCTCCCTCTCAAAAAGATTATGTGAAAGCTACTCGGATCCAGACTGCGTACGTCGTGGGGTAAGAAGTGCAGCCAGGAGCTTGTTCGATACGAAGCCAAGTCTATTGGTAGTGCATAAATCAGACCATGGGATGGTTGGGGGTGCTATTTTTGTAGACAAGCTTATCCCATGATGTATGAATGGACAACGGTATAGGCCTTGGCTTCGCTCCGTTAAAGCCAAGTGCCGCCTCTCCACTTGATATCGAGGAGGATAGCTGCCTCGCAAGTCGGGAGGTAAGTCGTGAGGCGGGTAGGAGTCATCTCATAATACTGAAGTGCAAAACAACTCAGACTTACCTGTCTCTTTGGCGTGCGGAATCTAAATCTCGTGTTGACAGTCCGCTTGGCTGGTCGCGTAATGAAACTTACATTATCCGAGCCCCTAGCCTTGGTCACCGATCCGGCATGGCTACCTAGGTGGTGACGCAGGAAATACGTGCCCTTCCACAGTGCCCTCGTTTGTAGGATTCAAGGCAAGAACCGTCAATACCTTGGTGCTTCGCGATAAGCATCTTGGCAGCAATCCTCGTTAGTGTTCATTGGTGCCCACTTATTGTGGCGTTCCGACTGGGGGCCTACACCGTCAGCAAGCCGCGTAACCATCGTTTAATCTCTGTGAATGTGATGGAATGCGACCAAAGACCAAGGCTTGAGAGTACGCTACAATTGCCATGAGTACTTGTACCTGGGGTTCGACCTGGTCTCTGATACGAATCAATCTTCCACAGTCGACCTTCTTTATCCCGTCCATTGATACTACCGCGAGGGTAGTTTTTTGCACTTGGATGTATCACGTCAAACATAGACTCTTTCTCGATGGCCATTAGTATTACCATGGGGGCAACTGAGGTAAGCCAGAGAGAATCCGCGAGCATGAAGACGGGTGCTAAACCTCCTCGCAGGCCCCCACACAAGCAGTCATGACTTCATACGCCCCCACATCGCCTACAGCTCCGGTTGCGATATTCACTGGCTCGAAAACGGGTTACACAGCTGTGTACACAAGCCCCGCTTTCACATCCGAGTCTTCCTCCAGCGGTCTAAGCGTCGGTGCCAAAGCCGGCATTGGCGTCGGCGTAGTAGTCGGCGTACTCGTGCTCGCCGCGCTACTCTGGTTTGCATACACGATGGGCAAACGTCGTTCGCGAGCTGCACCATCAAACCCACCGGATTACGATGGCGTTATCTACGAAGAAGGGAACCACTCGAAGATGACGCTGTACAGCGTCGATTCGTCCAAGCCCATCGAGAAGGCTTCTACTGTCGACAATGCTCACAAGACCGAAAATTCCTACGCTAGTGACGCCAAAGTGTGATAGCAGGACATGGCGACTGAGGTACTTTTAAAGGAAAAACGAGTTGCCTAAAGCGTCAAAGCCTTGCATGAAACACAAATCTTGTGAGATTAGATCCAGACGAAAGAGGCTACGTACGCAGTGTTTCGTGGACTGAAGTACCCGATAGCAAGCCATGAGTAATTTGCCTTTGGTGGAGCTTCACATGAAGTAGTTTTCGAATCACATATCGCCCGTCACTCCTTCTTCAGCTGTTTGCTATCCTTACTTGCTACACTCTAGGCTCTCCCATTTGGTGGCACCTGTTCACGTTCGCACTTAGCTTGCCTTCTCTCCATGCGACTGTAGCTCGAAGACTTTCGATGTCGCATAAGAGCAAACAAATACAGAAGAAAAACTATTTTGATGACATTAGTACTGAATGTACAACAGCTGGTATTTGCCTCTTAGGCAAGTCCTTCATGTGAAATTTATCGTTCGAGTATCTCTAGATTAGGTGTGGAGCCCTTTTCGTCAGATTTGATAGCTCGTCCGCTTGCTTGCAGTACCTTGTATCCTTCATTGTAATGCACAATGGCAGTTCGGAGCTGACAATATGCGGTATTCGTCTGTCGTTTCCCCTCTTGCCAAAGAGGAAAAAAAAAACATACAACAGCGGGTATTCGCTAGTGGTCACCCACCTAACTACTAATCCGCCGGTACGTTGCTTAAATAGGGCTGAGCGAACGGGAAGCCTTGTTTTCAACGTCCTATGGTCGTATGTGAAAGAACTGGACAGGAAATAATTCTATGTTCCCATATCGTCAGGCTCCCGCGCTCGAATTTCTGAATCGAGAATAAGTCCGGCTCACCGACCACTTTTCGGTAGCCTCAACAATTGGACATCGATACATCTTGTATCTTTCTAACCAATCAAACGACGTATCAAGCAACACCTTGATGGCAAAGGCTTGCATATCTGGCTCAAGGACTGATTGTATTGATCTGATTCTCAAGACATGGCCAGAGATTATAAATGTGGCTGATTCCACCTTCGGACAAACTCCCATGTCATGGGTGTGCGATAGCGAAAATACGGAAATTGTCAAGAAGCTCCTCATGCATAATGCTGTGGAAGTGAATAGCCAAGCCGAAGGATGGAGTAGTAAACTCCTCTGCACATAGTCATACGGCCCAGGTTTGGAAAAATCGTTGAGGTCCTCTCAAGAACAAGAAAATCAGTGTCTACTTGAAATATAGCCGTGGTGAGACTGCCTTCGATCAAGCTACCGGAAGTAGCGACGAAAGTAACGACCGGGCATTTTTCATCAGCAACCAGATCAGTGCCGAACTGCGCGTGCAGTACTTCGAGACTTTCTGTGCTCGGCCCGAGAAGGAAATGATGAAAATGAATGATATCATCACAGCTATCTTTGAATGCCTCAGCAATGAGGATTTGGCCGAAACGCTTCATGTGCTTCTTCAGAAGCTGGAATTTTTTGGAGATACCGGGCCTTATGGTGCGCTGGGACAGCGGGCTCTGGACTGCAAGGAGAGCCGTATGAGATTGTCCAGACCATGGCATGTCGCTGCGCGTCTCGATAAGTCACAGGCAATGAGAGCTCTCATGGCCGATGGCTTGAATCCTCCAATTCCGGACGAAGATGGTTGGACTTAGGTTGACCATGTAAACATGTTTCGAAGCGAGCTTTTGGGACCGCAGTTCAAGTCATTCTTACAGCCGGACGACGGGAGTTTCGGTCCAGATTACCTATGTCCTGGGATTGTACACACACGGATATTCGTATCCAGGTAATAGGATGTAGTGTGCCTGAACACAAAGATTGCCCGGGTGTTCACAGTGCGTCAGCCTTGCTCTTACACAATGATTTGGACTTGCCGACAAGGTGATACAGAACTCCAAGTGACTGTCGATCTCAGTACCCAACGAGATTGGGATCTGAAGCCAGGGCGTGCCTCGAAACTAATTGAGAACTGTGCACCTCCGTTGACCACTTCCAAAAAGAGCTTCCACTACGAAGTCACACTGGAAAAAGACTCCCAAGACAAGTGAATCTGGCCTATCTCAAAAACAGCATAGAATTTTTGGAAGTGTTTTCTGCAAAAAAGACTACGATAGAGAATACATGCCAGATTGGGCCGACGTTTGCTTTGGCTATCATAGTGATGATGGATAGCTTTTCATAAACGACGGCACAGAGGAAGCAAAAGATCTCACAGGAAACTTTGGACCTCAAGGTCGGTGTGGAGCTGGCGACATCGTTGGAATCTGGCTCAATGCGGAAACAGGAGTGGGATTCGTCACTCGCAACGGCAACAGGAAGGATGTTGGAAAGCTGAACTACCCGCCCGCCGGCTTGGGCAAAATATTGCACATGGCTTATCACATGAAAGGAAATGCTTTCGTTGGCAAAGAAATCAGAAGAACAAAGGTTTACCCTTGCACTAGCCTTGATGACACGAAAGACGGCGTGGGACTTCAATTCCATGTCACCATTGGCGCTTCTCTCAATACTCACCCATTCGCATATGAAGGTCCATATGAGTAGACTAGGTATCATGAGGTAACGGGAAGATTCTTTGAGGCTTGTCTTACAAGCAAGATTGTATATGATGGGCCTTGCGAATTGTGACATTGGGGCTGTGTCTTGGATAGATACTATGTTTCAGCCCGATGTTCTTGATCATAGTCACTGTGTATCGACTTTTACAGCATACTATACTTAATTGGAGTTTTCGTCCGGCTCTGCATGTTAACCGCCGCGATCATCCGCGACTCGGATAATTCGCCTAATTGTCTTGACAGTGTTGGTTAGTTCAGGGTTAAAAAAAACCAGGGCACCGCTCCAAAGTTAAACGTAGCACCGGAAAGCATCCCTAGGAGTGACACCTCAGTTTTTGGACTATCAAAATGGTAATTTCTCGTGTATTACTATGCTGGCGGGGGTGCAAGGGACAGAGGAATGGTGCTAGAGCGCAATGTTTGTCAAGGCCAGTTAATAGGATGCTCTTCGAGTACAGGAAGCTGAGAGCTGGGGATCGAACAGCTGATTCAAGAAGGCTCTGAAATTTCTAATTGCTGTCTTACTGTCCTTGTAGACCTGCTATCGGGAGGCCAGAACCCTTCTTCGAAGACAAGAGCGATGACTTCTGTATTTCAGCGCGGCCCAACGAAACTTCCGCTCAGAAAGAGATCGAATTGAGTTGCTCAAATAGACTTAATACAGCTGCGAGGTGCAAGCCAATCTGGCTTCATCTCTTGCGGCCAAAAACACACTGTATCTTGCTGGCATTTGTTGATTCTGCTTAACTAGCATGACGGATAAAAGTTGGCCTCCTCCATTCGGGTAGCCATCTCAATTCGACTAGCCTCGTTGGTTAGCAATGACCACACGAATCCAGCTTGCTATTGTGGCTTCACAAGTAGACGACTGATTTTGAAAGACCACTTCAAGCTTTAAGTTTCACCGAACTTAGCTCACCAGTCAGGGACTTGTTCCTAAGATTTAGTCGACCACGCAATATACCGTGCCCCTGTAGTATGTGTACGTTGGAGAAATGAAAACAGGTCGTAAGTTCGGTGATGACCCGGCAAGCTGCCGAAAGTCAAATTGCGATCTTTGAATGGAACGACAAGGTGCTCTTTTCGAAAGTCTGGCGTCCAAGTCGGAATTCTCTCACGGTACCTTGTTGTATTCACGGCTCGGGGAATAACTTCGAAGATGTCAAGACTACAGGTTCCCTCGATAATGGATGTCGCGGTGTCAACCATAGCGCCGTTAGGAAAGAATCATACGATGGTGTAAAAATGATCCGGCGGTCATTACTCAGCCCGAAAAAGGCGTAGAGGCGATCGACTTCCTCAGATATCTTCGCTCAGGACGCCAGAAGTGACAAGGTTTGCTCAATGGGCGAGGGATTGTAGCCATACATTTGGTGGCGTTGATTGCTGCGACGGTACATTAAGCGTAGCGTGTCAGACACTGCGTCATCAGCATCTACACGTACGGCTGGGCGATCGAGCATTGCATGTAGATCCGGAAGGGATATAGCGCGCACCTGATATGGAGCAGTTGAAGTGGTTGCCAGTACAAACTGGGCTGACGGGGGCAGTACAGCTTCTTGAAAAGCCCAGGCTCGTTGAAACCACGACAAATGCAGTAGTTCAAGGTAAAACCTGCTATGCAAAGTTTTGCTGGACCCAGAATGTGGTCGAAACCGATGTATAAGACGACTTATGGAAGACATGGTCTGAGTTGAGAAGTCTTGCTGCGCATGTATGTGCTGGTGGTCGCCTTGCAACGGAAGTGCACTGCCGAGGCTGGCCATTCGGCCAGGCCAGACGAGAACGCGAGAACAGGAGGAGTATATCTGGCCCATGCTCTTCACTTGATCCCCTCGTCCGATTCTATGTTCTTGATCGATGCAGATCTGATCGACCCACAAATAACCCGTAATACATTGTTGCTTCACGAAAGCTAAAGCCTCCTTTGATGGTCCTGTGATGTGCAGAATCTTTCCATCCAGAAGCGTCATAATTTCATTCCTATCATCTGGTCCCCATGCATACGAAAGGGTTTCGTAGGGGGGGGCTTCATTGAGAGTTGTCAGTGTCAGTGAGTAGAAAAAGGAAGCATTCACACTGCCTGGCGCATGTTCGATGCGCAGGAGTCGAAAGCTCGACGGCGTCTCCAGCTTCCGATAGTTATAGAAGGCATTCTGCATTGATTAACGCAATTGCTGCGCCTTCACATAGGAGCGTAAATGTATGACAAGTTGGGGATTATGTTGAACATTACCCCGCTGCTACCTCTAGTGTCTTTTGGCTCTTTTCTTCGTTCGCATAATTTGCGTGTTGCATGAGGCGCTAAACCCTTCTGGCGCACTCCTTAAAAAAGGCTATCAAGGTTCTAGGTAGAAGTCGGCTACTCGGCCCCCTATTTCTTTATGGGATTTTTGCAAAACAATGGCTACACCCTGTAACCTAATTAAAATAAGCTAGCTATTTGCGAATATCTATAACACTTGCTTTTTTCTCTTATAATTTTTAATACAGTGTAAATAAATGTCTATAGAGCTAAGATAGATTTAGAGAAAGACCTCAACTTCTATGTGTAATTACTGCTGTTGCAGACCCTTCATAAGGAAGCTAGTAGAAGGTCTAATCTATATTGTACGCTGATTGTAACAACATCTATGCTTGAGGTATTAGAATATCAGGTCACGGGGTGTAGCCATTGTTTTGCAAAAAGTAATAAATGCAAGCTAATTCTGATTCTTACATTGGCACTAGCATAATTACTAAATACGCAGTATATGCGCACATATCGTCTTCCGAGAACCATCCGCGTGGCTGAAAATGTTCCCGCTCACCAAAAGTCGGCAGCAACCTTACAGCGCCACTCACAACGTAGATCAATTGCCTACGTTGTCTCTGATTGTAGCGCGTAATGAGGGGAATGAACCTGTGTTCTTAGACTGCCTATGCATGATAATTGGGAGGCCGGGAAATAATTTTACCCGCGTGCCATGGTACTCTCCCAAGTTGCCCTGCTTGGCGTACCAAAGTGAAGACCTATTGTCCACTCAAATTGTGGAAGATGTCTTGTTTTTCTTCTCTTCAATTTCTCCTGAACGCACAAAATATCGCCACCACTTTCAACACCTTCTGCAGTACAAGAACTATGTCCACGAACAATACATGGGCGGACAGTCCTTGGCGCAATCCCGCGATAGTTTTCGAGGACCTACCAGAGTCGCTCATCCTCGAAGACTTAAAAAGATCATGGCACTTCCAGAGAGAGGCACACTTCCGCTGGATGCAAAAGGTTATTTGGACCACGAATGATAGCTATCTCGTCGTCCTTCGTGACGTCGAAGGCATGGTAGGCGACATAGCAAAGGAGATGTGTAATAAGCCTACGACATTCTATTGGCTTCAGTCAGCGCAAATAGGTGCTAGCGATGCCCACGAAAAGTCTTGTATGCCCGGTGGTACTTTTGCAGCTATCTATGAAGAGTGGCATCGAAGCTCTGTCCACCCAAATATCGAGTTTGGCCATTTCTTCGCAGCGCCTGTTCGAATTACAGCTACAGGTCCATCAACCCTACCACAGATCTTAAAGGCACATTCCTCACTCTGTGCCCAAGCACAGCACATCTCGTTGGAAATGGATAACTATTCGGTACATCCTCTTCTTCCTGCCGTTATCCTTGTCTGCGACCGACTGGATTCAAGAGCTGGACGTGGACCAGATGGCTACATTAGTCTTCGCGAAGTAGCGAGGACGCAGACTGTGCTGATCATTCTTACCGGAAATAATCGAACCAGCACTGGTATACATCTTACTCTGGATCATCTCGAGCCATTCGCTCTGCCCATCGAAAGAGCCGATGCCACTGGCCTTGATATCATGCGGGTCCCCTTGGATATCGCTGTCAAATTTGTCACTGAGTTGGAGGGTAGGATCGACGAGCGAAAGGAGACAAGCGGTCTAAATCTAGACACGAGTCTCTGCCGGCATGAGACACCCGTCGGATACGATCGCGACATCGCCTATGATGCAAACATTTGGGCTCAAACAATGCGAACCGAGGCATTGAAAATTGGGTTTAAAAAGTTGTGGGACACGAAATTTGCTGCCGTACGCGTTCACGCACATCTCTCCGGACAACATTCAGGCTGCGAACTTGAGCACATTCCCTTCAACCAGAGATGGAAACCTTGAACTCATGTACGTCCTTGGGTAATTTTTCAAGTGGAATTGAGGCACACGCTGAGTGCAAAGCTTGAAATTGGTCAAAGGCAATGACGGAAGAACTGGGCTGTTTCTAGCTGTAGGTACACTTGTGGTCGGCCATGATCTTGCACGGGTTTCATCAACAACAAGAACAATGAAAGGCTTTCTTTGCCTTACTTAGCTACAAAGCGCTCAATTCTGCTTCTCTGAGCATTTGTATATTATCGGCGTACGGATTGATCTTGCAGAATCTAGAAGAGATTTAACGCTCGATCTGTGTAAGAGGACGCTATTTGTAGGCCAAAGTGTGCATGAGGACAAGTCACAAAGTGAGAAGAATGCAGAGCGGGAGTAGCATCGCAATTTTCTCTTGTTGTACTGCCACAACGACCTTACCGCGGAAGCCTTGTCCTGTACCTTACAGGCAGCGTTTAGTTGTGCTCCGTCATGCGTGATGAAAAAGCTTAGTGTTGCTTGTTTATTGCTTGTTGCACGTGTGCTGACAGGTGGCGCAAAACATATCGAATTTCCGTTTAAAGGGAAGACGCATTCATTAAGCACTACCAGTAGTTGAGCCGCTAGATGAGCTGAAGACTAAAATCAGGTTGGTCATGGGTCTACCATCGCAGATGGCTGACGAATAAGAACCCTTTCCGCAGCAACCTCATCACCGGCCAACTATACACGTGGCCCTCTCGAATGCTTAAGGTAATCCGACTCCGTCACGGTGAACGGCTGTTCCATGGATTTCACTGAAAGTCTGCTGGACTAGCTTCTCGTCCACCTCCCAGGTAAAGCCTGCAACTTCTACTTGCCTCACATTGCTTCTTTGGGCTGGCGCAATCTGCCGCTATTCCTAGCGAACCACAATTAAATCCCGCAGAAACACAAGGCCGATCTACTTCATTCCGTGTTCTAGGAAAACCCCGTAGATTCACAAGCGATGGGGACTGCCCCACCGACTTTGTACAACTCTGTAGGCAAACAACTTCAACACGAGTCAAAATAGTACACGGACATCGATATCTTAGATGTAGACAGCCCCAGAAATACCGTTCTTGCACGTGCGTTAGTTGTACCCAGCCTCTCTTCACCTCGCGCAGCGCTAAAGACCGGTGGCTGAGGCCTTATCGGTCTCCGTCGCTGAGCCCGGAGGCTTATGCCCTCTCTAGCGGAGCTGAAAGATTTGCGGGTATCGTGCAGGGTGTACGGAGTTGAAGTTGTATAACGCACGAAGGGAATCTAGACGACCGGAACAAAATACAGCTCATTTGTGGCTCACTCTTTGATACCCATTGAGCTTCTCTTGGAATCCTAGCACACCTGCAGCAGAAAAGACCGGAAGGCACAGATTCATCGATCTATCGTAATCCAGCGGTAATCAACTTCTCCCTAAGGAATATTTCAGATCTCATCCTGGATCCAGTCAAGGCTGCTGATGTGCAGAAGGAAGCAGATCGACGAATGCAGGAGGCCGGCGTCAGGGTGAACCACAAAGCTCAGGTCATGTTCAACTCTTTCGTTGGCGTTGAAGATGATCATGGCAGTGGTGCTCAGATGGGTAAGTTGGATGTTCCGTCAATTTTTTGGAATGCAATCAGGGTTTTGATGAGTAACTCCTCACTGACTCTCTCAGACATATCATGCGCACGGTTAGGTAGGATTGACGGTTGGTTCAACATCGGCCATTATGCAACAGGCTTCTTGGGCTGGAATACAGATAACTACCAGGGTCTCATGATTCGGAACATTCCTGGTGCTAATGCGCAGCTTATTGTCCGACCCACCGGCGTGAACCGTACTTGGGGCATGAGGAGCCCTCACCGCCTCGGGCTCTTCGAACTACAGGGTCCTCCCGGATATGTCTCACTATCAGACGCTTTCTTCCGCGAGGAAGAGATTGGCGTGGATCGCTTCGAGGACCAGGGAATGATACACGAGCTTGAGCTGACTTTAGAAGCGTCTTGGGGCTCAAAATTTTGGGATGATTCCCACACAGGGTCGAGAGATGTCGGTAGTGCATGGGCGATTGATGTCGGTCCCTTTGATGATGCGAAGTCCAAGGTCCTCAAAGTCCCGGACAATAGTCCGCCCGGCTTCTTGTTCAAGAGCTTCTCAACCCAGGATACTCCAGGAGGTAAACCAAGAAAGCTGGATTTATCAAAGTGCAAGCTGCTGAAAAACATCTTCTTTTGATTTTCAAGAGAGTCGAAGATAGCAGATTTCTAGTTGCAAAGTCATTACACACCGTGGGTCTCATTTTTTTCTAGGTGATCCCTCATGTTAGGTTAGGCACATTTGTTGAATTACATAATTAGCTATGGGCAAAGTCTAAGCATCCTACGTTTTTCATCTCTTCTGAGCTGCTGTCAGCTTATTGGGCACGTTGTGTCTTCTATTCACAATACTTTACTAAATGAGGGGTTGTAGGTTCACGGCCTATTACGTTACGCTCTTATGCCACTGAGCATGATTCTTTCGAGCATTCACAGGCCCTTCCCTGCGCTTCCTCTCAAAATAATGTGGCACAAACTCACGTCGCTTTCAGATGGGACTCAACAATTCGGGCTTGGCGAGGGTCGCTCACACTCATCAGGATCGGCTGATCAGAATAGGATCCCGACGGATAGTCTGTATTCCAAGTACATTCGCATTTAAGCAGATCGCTAGTGTCTAAACTTTCTCTTCTTTGCCATCTGCAACATATTGCTCAGTTCCAACCTCTTCACCCTCCAGAATTCCGGTGATAGTGTTCACTCCCTCGTGGTCGAAAAAGCCTTCGTTCGCAGCCATCAGCTCGAATGCCAGCGGCTGCTCTGCGCCAACAGGTAGAATCTGCACCGGCCAGATCAAACACAAGACATAGTATACCAGACCGCCCATGCAAGTCGACAGTAAGAAGCCGAGCTTGTACATATTCTTGCTAGCAGTTGCCACAGACTCTGGATCTAATGTGCCTGCAACACCATGAACTGTGAGGGCAACGCCAGCGATCCATGCAGTCAGCATCCTCAGATTCCATCCTTTGTAGTATGTGTAAGGGCTCTCAGGATTGAGCACATAAAGAGAAGGAACGTGGAAGTTTCCTTTGCGAATTACCCAATAGTCGACGATCATGCAGGCGCAGATCGGCATCAGGAAAACAGTGTAAGATCCTAGGAAGGTGAGGAAAGAGCTCGCAGAAGCAATTATTTTCCACGGCACGAGCAGCGGAGCGACCACGGCGCAGACAATTTGCCCACGCACAATCGTGAGCCACCGTGGAAAGATACCTGTCAAATCCGCTCCAACAGGCAAGGAGTTGCTGCCGGCATTCGTAATGACCACAGCGAGCATCATGCCAAAAGACGCAAATACTATTCCTGCGCGAGCGCCTGGTGACCAGTATTGGTCAAGGATAGCGTCGTAAAGGTCCCATACGTTCCAGTAGCTTTTACCGAGGACATTGGTCGCTGCAGCAGTCGTGGCAGTACCGAGAAACATGACCAAGACCTTGCTAATCAGAATACCAATCCCTTGACTCCATGTGACATCGTTGTATGATTTGCCGTATCGAGCGATGTCAGGCTGATTAATTAGAACCGGGGCTAATGCTCCCATGACGGAGTTGATTGCTTGAATCATGGGCCAGATGAGGGCGGAGCCTGACAGCCGAACTTGTTTCGTCGTGTAAGTGAACTCTAGATTTCCTCCATTCGCGCTGACTACCCAGCCAAGCACCCCGAACAGAGCGACTGTAGTGTACACAGCTTTCACTACAAAGAGGTGGCGGAGAACCTTGGGATGAATGAACATAACGGGCATTTGCACCTGCTATGATTAGTTGAGTCGTCTCTGAGTGTCGATCGAACATACCATCCAAAAGAGAAAGAAGCTTAACAAATCTTTTGAGGTGATGCCAGCATTTGCTGGAAGCCGATTGGGGATATTGTCGTATCCGTTGCCGAAGATGGCTCGCATGAACACCGATGTAATGCGGCCTCCATAATAAGTCTGGACTGCAAAGTAAATTATTGCCACCACCGCTCTAACCATGATGTACAGACTCGCTCCTCTGACACCGGCTGCGGCACGAACGTAGACCGGAAATCCAACAAAATACTTGATTGCACCTCGACTGTTCAGCACAACCAGGACTGTCAAAATTGCAGATCCAATGACTGCAGCAATCATGCCATGCCACCAAAGCAAGCCAATGGACACGAGCGATGCACCGAGATTGTAACTGCTCGGACTGAAAGTCTGCGTCAAGTAGTAAGCGAAGTAGTGCTGCCATTCCCATCGACGATCCTCTAATTTGTGTCAGTCCAGAAAGTAGTCGGGCAGATGATTGACGCTAACCTGGAGGAGTCGGGAGCAGATCCGCATTATAACGTTTCTTTTCGCCACCTTTGGAAGTTTGTAGAGATTGCTTGAAGGCTCCTGGAGAGTTGAGGGCGTCCCTAGCCTGCTGTAGGTAACGCGACATCTTGAAAGAGATGTAGATCTGCACTTGCGTTCACTGGGAGCATGGAGTGCATTGTGCGACAAACACGGGCATATATGCATGATCAGTTCTCGATTTGATAAGGCAAGCTTGGTGTACAATAGCCAAGCCATGCTGATTGCTGAAAAGATAGGGAAGTTAGTCCGCTCTCTGTAGACGAGAAAGGCTGGGGAAAGGCGATAAAATGCCGATTGGCTTGTCGGAGCTCCGAGACCCACTCGAGCCTGTAGCGGAAGGTGCGACGCTATCATCGCAATCTTCTGTTCTTCACTTGCGGTATCGCAAATCTCGATAAAACGTGCTAGCCAAGAGGGAAGCGTGCGAAATTGTATTCTCCACCGTTGGCATGACCCACATCATAGAAGCGCCATGACTCGACTGTCTTCTGCAGACTAAGAATTTTGCGTCCATGGAGCGAAATAGAATTACCGCGTATTCTTAACATCGAGCACTCTCTTCCCAGCTTCATCAAGGATCGTCTCATTGCTTCTGGTTCATTTCAATCCCGCTTCATGGGAGAACGTCAGAATGCCGCGGAGGCTGCCATTTTCGACCAAACCAACATTCTACCGAAGAGGCAGATGCTGACTGTGTTCGGAGCTTTGGCAGTCTCGCTATTCATCTCGTTCGTTGACCAAAACGGTATAGGAGTGGCTTTGCCAACAATGGGAAAAGAGCTTGAAGCGGAGGCCACGATTAGCTGGGCGGGCACGAGTGCCTTAATCGCAAACACCATCTTCCAAGTACTTTATGGACGTCTTTCGGATCTCTTCGGTAAATGCAGCAACTGGCATACTCTTGAGACCCAGGCTAACCGAACGTTTGCAGGAAGGAAAGCAATTTTTCTGTCAGCGTTGACGCTGCTTGCAATCAGCGAATTGCTGTGTGGTTTCGCGCAGAATGCAATCATGCTTTACGTCTTTCGAGGTTTGGCCGGTGTTGCAAATGGTGGAATCACCTCTTTGTCGATGATGATTGTATCTGACATAATCACCTTAAAAGAACGAGGAAAATATCAGGGTATCCTTGGCTCCTGTGTAGGAGCAGGCAACATGGCTGGCCCCTTTATCGCCGCAGCCTTTGTCGAGAATTCTACCTGGAGGGGTCTGTTCTGGCTAATCAGTCCACTTGCTGCTTCTTGTGGCATTCTTTGCTTCTTCATCCTTCCGGTTCCGAAGGATGCCTCGCGACTAGATCTCAACGCTGTTTCACGACAGGTCGACTACCTGGGTATCCTGACCGGAACTGCTGCAATCATACTCTTGCTGATCCCGGTCTCTGGAGGCGGCACATACTTCAGATGGGGATCACCCATGGTCATCTCGATGCTTGCTGCGGGAGGCGCTTGTACATTGGCATTCCTGGTTGTAGAGCGCAGCATTGCTCTGTTACCCATGATGCCGTGTAAGTTTTCTCCATAGAGAGTGTTGCGCCGAAACTGACAGAGTCAGTTTCGCTTTTCAGAACAGTACCAGTGTGCGTCATGTTGATTCAGAACTTCCTGTTCGGCGTCGTGTATTACTCGCAATTGTACTATCTACCGCTGTTCTTTCAGAATGCACGTCAACTATCGGCTATTTCGTCCGCCTCATTTCTGTTACCATTGACCGGTGCGCAAATGATCTCCTCGGTCATGAGTGGCCAATACATCTCTCGGAAAGAACGGTACGGAGAGGTTATATGGTCAGGTTTCATACTCTGGACGCTCGGCGTTGGCCTAACATGCTCATTCAACCTCGAGACCCCGGCGTACGCTATGGCTCTGGTCTTACTAGTGCAAGGTGTTGGTGTTGGATTTGTCTTCCAACCTACCCTAGTGGCCTTGCAGGCTCACTGCACAAAGTCCCAGAGGGCGGTAGTCATTTCGAACAGGAACTTCCTCAGAAGCCTTGGAGGAGCCGTTGGTCTTGCGATCTCTGGTGCTGTATTGCAAAACACTCTCAAGAAGGCCATGCCCCGGAAGTTCGCCAGTCTTGCATCCTCCTCTTATAGTACTCCGGATCTAAGCGCACTAGAAGCCTCGGCTGACGAAATCCGGGACATTCTTGAGGCATATGCTCAAGCTAGCAGGAAGGTTTTCATCATGAACGTGCCTTTCATCGGAGCGTGCGTTCTTGGTTGTTTGTTCATTCGTGATCGGGGTCTACGCCGGCCTGATGAATTGGACCAAGTCGACAGATTCTCAGAACTGAGCGAAACTGAACTGGAGCAACAAGTAGGCGACAGTCTCAAGAGCTCGCAGGAGGATATCGCTTCGAGTGGACGGACCATCAACCCTGCAGAGACTGGAAACAAAAGCATGGCGTGAAGTTGTACCCTAAGGTTTCCGGTGGCTTCCGCGAACATCAGAGACCCTGTAGGATTCAGTCGAAATGTGAGCGACGAAATAGGAACAATCTTGAATTTCCACGCATACACTTAACTCCTGTCACTCTCAGCAGCTGAATCCACCTGATGTGTATATGCCGTAAAGATTTCATTCTTGACGATGCATGTGCTCCCATTGTAAAAAGTACTTCGTCACATCTTCTTCCAGTCATTTGTCCTTTCCCAAGCAAATGCGGCTTCGTAAACAGTCACCTCATCCCACCATTTTCCAATGATCTGCATGCTGACTGGAAGCTTGAGCCTATCCGCTATCCCTGGACCCTCGAGGACCTCTAGCATTCCAATAGGTAAAGCGAGCACCGGATGCCCACTTTGATTAAAAGGCGCCGTATTCGATGTCAATCCGATCTGTTTTGCGATCTGTTCTAGTGGTGTCGCGTCCGGTGCAGCATGGCTCGTCGCCACGTAAGGAAGTGTTGGTGTCAGCAGGACATCGTACTTTTCCAGCGCCGCATCGTAAGCGTCTCGCAGTTGTCGCGACAAATTTGTTGCCTTAGCAAGCAGAAGAGGGAACTTCTCGACAGCGTACAACCCGTTCAAGTAAATGTTCTTTGTAGAAGCATATGCTTCGTTCCAATTGTCCTGATCTATGCCGGTGAATTTGGAGTTCAGCTCCAGCATCTGATGGCCTCTGCGTCCGAAGGAACCAGATGTTTTCGCAAGGAAGCCTCCAACCTTACTGATGCCCGTCCAGATAGCTGCACCCTTAGAGTGTATCGGTATCGAGACTTCGTCTACGGTTGCTCCAAGCTCGGTAAACCTTTGAACCGCAGTGCCGAACGTTTTCAACACTCGAGGGTCCATTGCAGGCGTGTGGAGAGACTCAATGATCACAGCAATCTTTTTCCCAGCAAGTGGCTTGAGATCATCGAGTCTGTTTCCAACACAGCTATATATCGGAATCTCCGATGGTTTGGGGGCTGACATCGAACGATCGTCAATGTTATCATACCCAGCGATGGCCTCGAGCAGCAGGGCATTTTCAATGACCGTTCGAGTCATAGGTCCGAGATGGTCGTTGGTTGGTTCATTACTCCCACTGCCGGTGTAAGGCACAAGACCAAAAGTAGGCTTTAGTCCGACGATACCACAATTAGCCGCTGGCACTCTGATACTTCCGCCCTGGTCTGCACCAATAGCACCATCGACCTCTCCGAGTGCGACGAGAACTCCTGACCCACTTGAACTACCTCCCGAGCTGTAGCCTTTGGCGAAGGGGTTCTCCACAACGCCCGTGCCTGATGAGTGACTTGTAGCAGAATGACACATATTCTCGCAGACAGCTTTGCCAAGAATTTGGCCTCCAGCCTCCAGAATGCGTGTAGTGACAGTCGCGTCGCAGTCAGGAACATATCCCTTGATGAAGTTGGTTCCCAGCAGCATTGGGACGTCTTTGATTGCAATGTTGTCCTTCAGGGCGAACGTCTTACCCTTCAGTTTGCCGCTGTTTTCTTGCCGATCTTCGATATTGCACTTCCATGCCCACGCTCCATGTGAGTTCTCTTCTGGAATAGGAAAGTGGATTGCAGTTCTGGGGAATCGTTCTTGGTCTACGATGGGGATGTAGTCTGAGGCGATTAGCGAGCGCTTACTGTGAGCTGCAGCGTATGCCTAGCTACCATCCATGGCCATTAGCTGCTCGCTAGCATCATGGAAAATCGCCAGAAGGCGCCGGTAGTCTTCCTTCTCTTGCTCGTTGATGCTCACATTGAGCTTAGAGCATAATTGATTCACGGTCTCAGTCGTGACTGGATTTGCGTTACTGACGTCGAGGGAAAATACCGACATAATTCTAAAGAGATGGCGGAGGCCGAGTGAGTGATGTAGTAGTCTACAATGTAGTCTTCTGTATAGGATTGGAGCAAATACAACGCATATGCTGAAGGTGCAATTTCAACGGACGGCAAATTGATAATAGACTAGGGTTATCTAGGTCAGCTAGTAAGGTTACCTTGTTGCTTTGCCGAGAAGCAAAGCATCAGGTCCTCCGCATCGTCGAGTGCAGGGCAATTTCGATGGTCAAGTGGGTATGCGGAGGTCCGACGGGATGATAAGGCTGCCTCGGTCAGAGTGGCGGGATCGGCCTTCCGATAAGCGCTTTCGGGCGATATCCATCCGCACTCCTTACAAAAGAAGGTGACGATATAGGTTGGGATTTTGAGGGGACGGCGCGTATCGTATCGTAGCGACAGCTAGTCGTCAAGCGCGCATTGGATCGGATTAAGTGCGAAAGTCCCACAGGTCAGGCAGCCAATTACTCAACCCGTGGTAAGAGTGGTCAAAGAGGCATGTATGATACAGATTCGACTATCCCATAAAGCTCGCTGCACCACTCTCCAGCACATCCCCTCGTGATTTCCTTGCCAATTTTGCATTTATCGTTCGCCATGGTTCACGTCGAGGAATCGCTGCAGCTGCCACGCGACTTTGAAGGTAGGTAAGATTGCGTTTGCCCCAATCGGCTGCTAACATGCCTAAAGGCTTCGGTGAATATAGCCATGATCCTCAGTGGCCAAACGGCGCGCGCATTGCTGTTTCCTTTGTCCTGAATTACGAAGAAGGCGGTGAAAGAAACCCTCTAGATGGTGATGGCACAAGTGAGCCATACCTTTGGGAGAAGGGGCCTTCGGGAGGCGGCAGAGAGCAGCGTCACCTAAACGGCGAGCAAGACTATGAGTACGGAAGTCGATGTGGCGCGTGGCGCATCCTAAGGCTCATGAAAGAGTTTGGCTGGAATATGACTCTCTGGGCAATCGCAGTAGCAATGGAGCGAAACCCTACCTTCGCCAAAGCCTGTGTCAGAGACGGACATGAGATCGGAGCGCATGGCTACAGGTGGCTTGACATCTGGGACTACTCTTTGGAAGATGACAAGGCTTACATTAAAAAGACCTGCCGAGCTCTGGAGGCTGCAACGGGTATGAGTGAGTGGCCCCAGACAGTGGGCCTCTGGATAACGAATAGACAGGTGAATTTCCCGTCGGTGCCTACTTCGGAAGAGGAACACCGAATACCGCAAGCCTGCTGCCAATTTGCTTCGCTGAGATGGGCCACAAGATGCTGTACACCTCCGAGGTTTATAATGAGGACTCGCCATACTGGATTGATCTGCCGTGGGAGGAGAAACTTCCGGAGGGAGAAAGAGAAGGTCTCCTAATGATGCCATATAACTACGATTGTAAGTACTATTTGCTACAAGATCATCTTATGGAAATTAATCTGAGCGATAGGTAATGACGGGAAATTTCACATGCTACCCGGATTTGTCAGCTCAAATGGAGCGACATACGAGCAGTATCTGAAGGATACTTTCGACTGTCTCTACAGAGAAGGAGGAAAGATGATGACTATCCCCTTGCATTCCCGCATCGCTGGTAAACCGGGTCGTTCCGAGAGCTTGAGAAGATTCATGGAGTACATAGCAGAGAAAGAAGGGGTGTGGGTCGCCAGCCGCAGAGACATCGCGACTCATTACCGCAAAACGTTTCCATATAAGCCAGGGTCGAAAACCGGAGGGCAGTAGGGGCAATTCCGGTAGTCTGATGTGCATGGACAATGTATGAAGCGGGGCTGAGGGGCACAATCAGTTGTGGCGTTGTTGTTCTCTTCCAAGACAAGATGGATGGCCTCGTATCGAGATCAACGCTAGTTAGATTAGGTCCCTAGTGCACCCCAGAGTCCCTTATCTCACGATAACACTCCTCCAGAAAGCACATTAATCATAGACGGCTGCGACATGGTAGTCCCACTCAGCATGTCGACAATTACCATCGGGCCTTATCAGATTTTTTGATCCTTCACCATGAACAGGAGATCACCACACACACCAGGCTCACCTAGCTTAATCGCAGATAACAATCCAAGGAAGCGCCAACGAACAGCTTGCGATCGATGCAAGTCAAGAAAGCAGCGGGTATGAGCGCCGCCATGCCCATGCCGAGCCTGAGAGTTCCGACTGACTCGGACCCCCCTGGGATAGTGCGATGGCCTCCTTCCGCAATGCAGTAACTGCTCACGAGCAGCTGCGACTTGCATAAGACCACCTGAGTGCGATACCCAGAACCACTCTTATACACGTGCACTTGAGGATCAAGTCGCATATCTGGAGAGCCGACTTCTGGCCGTAGAACAGCAACAGCAGCCAAATGCCCCTGGGTCAGAACCGCTCGAGGAACAGCGGCCTGCTTCGAGTCAAAGGCCTACCACGGCTTACAACAGCACAATTCCTGCGGAAATCGTTAGCTCGGATATGCCGTTCCAGCATACAGTTGCCGACGTCGTAGGCATGCTCTCGATGGGAAGCGGGAATGCTGGAGCTCAGTCATACATTGGCTCATCGTCCGGCTACGCATTGGCCACAGACTTGGGTCGCATGGTACAAGCAACTGTCTGGAACAAAGCTCTTTGGCTTCCAGCTTCCCCAAATGGTGGTGACCAGTCATCGTCCCCTCTTGGTAACCAAGCAAGGAGAATAACGCTGCAGGAGTTGCGGTCAAAACCGGCGGACCCGCCAGCAGATGTTCTAGGTGAGAAGTTGATTAGCACCTACCTCGTCCGAATACATCCACGTCATCCGTTCTTGTTTCGGGCAGACGTTTGGGAGGCTCATCGTCATCGTCACAAACTCGACAAGAGTGTAGATGACCAAGGAAACCAAAAAAACCCACAGTTTACCTCACCTGCGTACATGAAACGCGGCTTCGCTCTTTTCATTCTATACATGGTGTACGCAATTGGCGCCCTGAACCTCCGACTTACCGAGGATTACTCTGAGACGTCGCCCGAGCAATTCTACGTCTCTGCTATGCAGCATGTTGCAGGTGTGAGAGAGGCAGACCCGGTGCACAATCTCCAGGCAACTGTTCTACTGGTGCTCTACCACCTTCGCTCCGAGTCACGCAATGGTCTTTGGCACCTAACAGGCCTTGCTATGCGGACAGTCACTGACATTGGGCTTCACCGGAAAGCATCAACTCAGTTACTCCATCCGTTTGAGGCTCAACTTCGGCGCCGGTTATTCTGGTCAGTGTATGCACTTGAAAGTACTCTTGCGGGCACTTTGGGAAGGCCGATGAGTCTTTCTGATTGTGACATCGATCAGCCACTGCCGCTTGCCATCGACGAGGATGACCGTATGGGTTTTGGTCCCATCCCTCAAGTATCTGAAGATCATCGTCACTCCACGTCGAATCTCAACACGTTCGTATTATTATCCCAACTGCACATATTTGAGGCACGTATACAACGAGCAGTGTACCGTGTAGATCGAACGATTGAAACATTACAGCCTAAGATGCATCGTCTCGTGGCTGATCTCGATGCATGGCACCGCGACATGCCGGATTCTTTACAGAAAAGTGAGCATGATCGAGTCATGTTGCATTATTATCGCGACATCCGAATACTGCTACAGCCATTTCTTTCTATTCTTGACCCAATTTCTGAGCTGTTTCGCAAGTGTACACACGCCGCGGGACAGGTGTGCCAAATACACAAGCAGCTACACAGAACACCGGAGTACGGACATAGCTTTGTCGCGGTCCACACAGTCTTTGTCTCGGGCATCACGTTGCTGTACGCTCTCTGGCGGGGTAAGGAACAGACATGGTCGTTCACTATCAGCAACGACCTCCGCGCCGCCAGCTGCGTGCTATCAATTATGGGAGAACGCGCAGCTTGGATTCGCCGGTTTAGAGACACCTTCGACGCTATGGTGGAGGCTACCATGACTGTGATGCAGGAAGGGAACTCGTACGACTGTCACAACGTGGGGCCAGAAGAGACGGTAGCAGCGGCGCAAGAAGCAGATTTCTCCATCTTCGAAGATCTACACGTCGACTACGGCGCGCTGAACATGGCAAGAGAGTTGGTAGGTTGGATACAGCAATGATGTTGCGAACAACATCGTGTGGCCAAGATACCTGGAAGTATTAGCACGGCGTGGTCAAAATTACGGGTTTACGTTGCCTCAAACCAGTAACGAGCGCAACACATTCTCTAAAGAAGCACCCTGACAGATGGCGGAGTGTCACCCTTGATAGAAGATCTTGGTGCTGGGACACGACGAGCATAAGGTGCAGGGCCCCAACACACTCTGCTGTCCTTTGTGTTTCGAATTAGTAGACGGGCTAGCAGCTTTCAAATCATTCTCCGAACCGTCTGCTGTGCACATAATTAAGGCAGCATTACCATAGATAATGTCCATGTTGTAAGCACAGCGTATCGATCCATAGGTACGAACCGCAATCTTGAGCAACGAGCTTGTGGGATTGTTATCGGTATAGATACGTGGTAGAGAAGTTAGGGACGCAGGTCGGCGTTATGCGCGGTAATGGATTAAGTGCTGACATCGTTTTAGCAAAGATCGCGTCATTGCCTTCACGACAAAGCTCGGCCCCGAAATGGTGTGGCATAACTCCGGAAGCGCTTGTACTTTGCTTGATGCGCTCTACAAAAGCTTGGATTAAACCTCCACCAAAATCCTACACTAAAACGCATCATGGCCTGACGCATCTCCCTTACAACTGCTGGTCGACCCACATGATTGCGACTGTCTCCGGATCACTTCGAGCTAAATCTACGGATTATTGTCTCCGCGAGAAATAGATCTGAATTTGGAGTAACAGTGCTGCATTTCCCTGTTCCGTGTTTTGGCTCATAACTCAGAGCTTTAGCGCTGGGATCTAGGCACTGAAAACCCGTCACCACATTACTTCTCCGTTGCTTCGCGCCGTGTAGCGAGGCAATCTGATAGTGTAGGAAGAGGCGCTTTTTGGTTCAGTTGACATCCGATGATAAGACTCAAAGTGCCGATTCGCCGTTGCTATCGCGCCGCATTCTTAATCATCAAGGCTGATTGTGAGCGAATTGGGACTGGGATTGCATCACCCCAGGCAATCAGCCCCAGGCAACTAATCCGAGGTCAGCTTCAAAGCCACTTAGCGGCGCCCGCTATATTTCGTCACGCTCCATTGTGCTCGGCCTCGAATTTATGCCAGTTCCATTCTCATCACCACACGTTCCCCTACAGATCAGATTCTCGTACGCCCCCACCGACCTTGCTGCGGTGCGGGGTGAGTTTCGCCTCAACGAAAGCCTTTGGCTGCACAAGGGATTTTTGATATCCTAGCAGTATCCGGTCACGTCATTGTCATTGGCAATTGTCAATTCCTAAAGAACTCATCTAGTCCTTCAGCGTGGCTGCTGAACGAGCAAATCAAGTCGCCCGACCAGACTCTCCACTCCTGTATCTCTCCACTATGCACCTCATCGCGCTGCCTTTGATACGCTCATTTCTACCCCAGGTGGTGCAATAGCAGCCACAACTGTTTCGAGACTTTGCAGGATTGGTCGAATCTTGTACTCTGCAGAGTCGCCACTCAGCTCAAACGCCAGTCTGCTCTTGTGGCACCACCTGAACCATACAAGAATCGGCCCATATCTAACAAGCTACATTGGCAGCTTGGATGAACACCGAATTGCGGAGGCAGAACACCGTATGGCGGAGGGAGAACACCGAATGGTGGAGGAGGCTCGATGTGCAAGTATATATGGAAATGCGTTTCGCTCCAATATGCTACCACACTCTCGTATCATCAGCTTGAACTTCATTTCGATCATTTTTTAGTATAGGCAATTTATGCTGACACTGATTGGAAATGGGCGAGAAAACTGTGTCAATTGCGTCTTCGACGCCTTCCCACAGCTGGCGCGGTTGGCTGTGGGACTCAGTTGATTCGACCAAGGAGGAGCGAAGGTTCCTGTTCAAACTAGACGCTACTTTGTTAACATTCGGAACCCTTGGTATGCTCATCAAGTGGATCGACACTTCCAACATCACCAATGCATTCGTCTCGGGGATGAAAGAGGACCTTAATCTCTACGGTAATGAGTACAACTACGTTGTCGTGGCCTGGACAATAGGATACATCATCGGGCAGTGGCCATCCAACATCATCTTAACTCGCGTTCCTGCGCACATCTGGATCCCATTCCAGGAAGTTGGCTGGACGGTCTTTACTTTCGCTTTGGCGGGCGCTAGATCCTATCGTGCTCTGATTGGACTCCGTTTCGTCGTTGGTCTTTTCGAAGCTGGTTATTGGCCGGCTTTATACTACGTGCTGGGCTCCTGGTACAATAAACGTACGTCGCTCTTGTATTATCGCCGTCCATGGCTTGGCAACTGACGAAGCTTTACAGGGGAGCTTGGCAAGCGAAATGGGATCCTCCAATCGGCTGTATCTATTGCGCCTATTTTTAGTGGCTTTCTTCAGGCTGGTATTTACAAAGGCATGAATGGCACCGGTGGTCTGGCTGGTTGGAGATGGCTGTTTGGTAACCGATCCCATCTTCACTTCCCTGCGGCCTCACTAACACCGATCCAGTCATGAACGGGGTCATTTCCCTTCCTCTGGCAGTACTTGCTTACTTTTTCCTACCTGACACTCCGGGGACTGCCAAACCCAATTGGATTTTTTCTGAACGTGTATGTTGTGTCACTCAAGAGGGGCCGCATATACCTTTATCTAACACTCCCCATTTAGGACATCGAGATCGCCAGGGAGAGAATGGCAAAAGCCGGGCGCGCTCCAGAAGGAAAATCATACACCGTAAAGACATTTGTTGGTTACGTTACCAGCTGGAAAACACTTCTGTTCACCCTCATCTTCATGATTCAACCATTCGGATCACAGCCTTTTACAGCATTCGTTTTTTGGCTTAAGGCACACAACAAGAAGGGTCAACCTTTGGTCTACACAGTCAGTCAGATTGTAAGATTTCCCTTCTCTTTTGTTGGCATATGGGAGCGTCAATGCTGACACCATCATCGACAGAACGAGTATCCGACCCTAGGTAATGCTTTCACCGCGGTTTACTCCTTGCTATGCGTCTGGATATCAGACGGGCCATTGAAGGGTCGAAGATGGCCTGTTATATTATTCTCCAACATGATTGCCATCATCGTGTTCACCTTGCTCGCCGTGACTCCTGTCATGGGCCCATTTTCGCATCGAGCGCCACTTTATATAGTATCCTCCATAGGGGGAAGCATGGTACCATTAACAATGGCATGGATGGCAGAGCTTATATCCGACAATGCTGAGCAGCGAGCGTTTACTGCGGCGGCAATGAACACTCTGCAGTGTAAGTACACATAGAGTACGCTGATTCTTCGGTTTCTGACATTTCCTGTGTAGACACTTTCTCAGCTTGGATACCTCTTGTATGGTTCCAGCAGGTCCATCAACCATTTGTCACTCCCGGTAATCGAGCCGCCGCGGTGATCGCGGGTGTCAACATCATCTTATTCACCACCATCGCCTTTTTGTCTCACAGGGAAAAATTGGCCAAGAAGCGCGGAACCCAATTTCCGCTGGAATCTGAGTCTGTTGAGAGTAAGTCTCCAAGCAGCGAGGGAGATGAGAAGGATCTGTCTGTTGGGGTGCTGGCAGTTGAGCCTAAGGCTGTCTAAGTATCAAGGCGGCGGGTTTGGGATACTTAAGGATCTCGCACATCACGTCAAAGTGACGGGATAACTGAGTTTGTGTACGAATTGTGGGTGCTGGAAGCACTCTGTAGGCCCCTTCCGTTGGTCAGGATACGAGCCCGGTTTCTTTTGATGGCGGCGAGGCAGGGTGTACATTTAAAGTAAGCAGCTAATCAGGTGTCAACGTTGCTGAAAAGATGGCTTTGATGCAACCCTGTGTGTGCCCAAGGTAGCCTTTTGGTGAGATTAGTATGTACGAACTATCGTTTTATGGAGTCAACTCTCTTCTGCCCACCAATTACTGTACACTCACGCCCACGATTCTTATCACGCATCGTCCCTTGAACCACTACCTTGCTTTTCCGACTTATTTCGATGGTCCTTCTCTGAAAACGAAAGCAATTCTGATGCAAAGAAATCATGAGATGTCAATCAATTGTCTCGACAATAATTGACATTCGAGATTTCTCAGCTACCTCTTCTAAAATCCGCCAAAAATTGTCCATTGATGAAGTGTTCTACATTGGGCCATCCTTGCATGTGAAAGATGGACTGTAAAGCCTCCGAGACAACCTGAGCAATCATTCAGTTCGGATACTGATAAGTCCAGATATGGACAGCAGTCCGGTGATATAAGGGAATGACATTCAGCTCTTCAACATGACGAAGAAGCAGCAAACCGGCGAACAGGGAACCAATCCATTGTTTTGTTACTCTTCATCGCTGTCGTCATCATCGCTTTCGTCTCCAGACGCATCCTCCTCCTCCTCGTTACCCTTATCTTCTTCGTCATCAGAAGATAACGAAAGGAACTGAGCCCTTTGCCTAGCTAAAGTCAACACGAGACTTTTTGAAACCGAAATTCTTCTTGTTCGTAACTGAAGAGGAAGAACGGTTCCTGGTGAACATTGTGTTGGCTGCGGTATCATCGATCCGCGCAGTGATACGTCAAGACGAGATCGTAGAACTTTGCTATGCTAGTGTGACTACGCACCGCCCATAGTAGATCACATATTCGGCGAACCTGCAGCCACACGCTTGATCCCTCGCTAGAGATGCTGTAGTTCTCATTGCCTAGCAAAGGCGTCACCTTCCGACGAGGCACGGTGTCATCTGAACAGCCATGATGAATGAGTAATGGCAATGGCCCTTTACTTATTACTTTTGCGAATCCATCGCATCTGTGAGGACTCTTATTGTACACCAACAGTCTGCCTCAGCACCTTTGCCTGCCTCCATGCTTCATTATGCACCTGCCCCACGCCTACTCGATACCACCCGGCTCCCCACCACTTCACACACATGACATTCAACGTACACCACTCCACATCTGAAAATGTCTTATCAAAAAGATCCTCGTTGATTTCATACTGGTTTTCGTTCAAGTGGGCGATGACAGGGCCATGCTTGTATGGCGCATTGACACGTTTCCAATGTGACAAGCGCAGCAGTATCATAGGTGCGTTTGGCTGGATGTGGTTGTTACCGTGTGAGCCTTGCAACCCGTGGAGTATGCCACACCGGCGATTCTGTTGGTCGAAAAGGAAGTGCGTGTCTGGTGTGACCATGACGCTATAGTGGGAGTTGGAGAGACGCTTCTGACACTTGCTTAGATTGAATGCGCTCAGCTGCACAGTCTCACCTGAGAAACGAAGTGTTTGGAGATTGTCCGTGTCCACTTTGAGATTCGTAAGTGCGTGGAAGCCCTGGCCGATGGGAAGATGAAGCGGCCGGACGAGATCTTTGTAGTGCACTCGGCCGACCCAACCAGCCCAGCTCCAGCTTGGGTGTTCGAAGCCTGTAGCTCTGCGCTCAGTAGATTCAAGGGGTGTCCAGAGTAATGCAAGATCTAGCAGCGGTTCCGGGAGCCCTTCTCTGAAGGTCCAGTCGAACATCTTGCTTAGCTGTATCTGAACGCCGGTGAATGCGTTGATAATGTCTCCTGGGTAGCCCATGCGCTTCGCTGTGTATTCAGAAACGATTTCCTCGTACCAGCGGAACTCTTCGAGTTGGCTATATGGCTTGTCTCTTGCCTTGTTGTTGCTACTCCAGACATGTGCCTTCTCGAGTGTGAACAAAGCAGAGTCCGAGTAATCCCTGCCGTACCTATCCTCGCATAACAGCTCTTTCTTACACTGGAAGTAGACCTGTTCGTTCGAGAACATGATGCTTCGGTTTGATAATAGTCGTTCCTGGAAAGTCCAGGCTCGAGTATTGTACACATATTCATCAGTACCGTAAGAATGCTCATTCAGCATTCGCTCAAGTGGTGTACGCTCCACAATGCTCAAGCCAGGTGCTACAGGTACAAGGGATGCGTTCCTGGCAGTAGGGAGAATGCCTGGCAATCCTGTGTCAGCAGATGAGCCACTCAGACAAATGACAGTCGCTACTGCACAGCTGTAGATCGATGACATCTGTTGTATCGCCGCGGCTTTATTGCTAGCGTCATCTTGTATGATACACTGGTCTAGTCAGCTATTGATACCAAATTGGACAGCGATATGTAGCCATACTACCGTGTCGACCCAGAGATATCGCTCACCCAAGCTTTTGATGAAAGTCATTGAGTCTCTGATCGTCTGAGTGATAGGCTGTGCCAAAAGACTGCCGTACTCCAACAGCTGCTTGTAATTTCCGACCCGTGTCAGAAATTGTTTTGAATCACCCCAGACATAACTGAGCGCGAAATAGCGATCTGTGAACTGTCCTTGGACAAGACACTCGCTCTCAACATCGACCAGTAGCAGACTCGAATCCCCTACGACCATATTATGCCGGTGTGCGTTACAAGCCGTGCCATGCTTGACCTCACAGTCGCCAAGCCAGTGCTTGATCATACTGGTGTTGGCCCAGTTTCGGCTGATTGATCGTGTGTAGTAGCACTTTTCGACTTCAAAGCCATCTAGTCGGCTGTCACTGTCTTCGTCCAGATCCGCGCCATCATCGTGGACAAATATGCCTGACTCCATGCTAGAGAGGGTCCAGTTCAATTTGACATTGTAGGAACGTGTATCAATCGTGCCGGCTTGTTGTGCCAGCTCCCTCGCTCTGATCAGGTGCTTGCACAAGCAGCAGTACAGTGCTGGCTTGTCCAGGTGTTCGCAATTCTCAAAACCATCGTTGAGCCACGATGCAGTGCCGATGCGATCGAAATCTCCCTCAAAGACGGCACTCCTGCATGGCGCACAGAATTCTTCTCCGCCGATGTTACCTTTCTGTTGGCGTTTAGCCACACGGTATTGACCGGGAGGTCTCCGCACGGATTCAGGATCGATGAGACCATTAGGCAACGTTATGTGTGATATTGTATCGTCTTGCATCTCAGGTGGTGTTATGAAGTTCAAGATGTGAACGCGGCAAGGTGGGGCGGTAGCTGCCTGAGCTCTACGAAGTATCGAAGCTGGTCAGCAAACCCCTCTTCCCCATTTGGCTGCTCTTCCCATCCTTCCCTTCCCTATCCACCATGCATCACCTGCTCGACGCCTGGATTGACAGTCACTTTGATGACGAGGTTCGCTTCCTACAGACCTTGGTGCGCGTGCCCACGGACACACCCGTTGGCAACAATGCACCACACGCCGAGGTGACGGCAGAGCTACTCGAAGGCTTCGGCTTCGAGGTCGAGCGTCACGCCGTACCTGAGGCTGAGGTGCGCGCGCACGGCATGGTCTCCATCACCAACCTCATCGTGCGCCGTCGCTACGCACCCGTAGGCCGCACCATCGCCCTCAACGCGCATGGCGACGTGGTGCCGCCGGGCGAGGGCTGGACACGTGATCCTTACGGCGCCGAGGTTGAGAACGGTGTCATGTATGGCCGCGCAACGGCCGTAAGCAAGAGCGACTTCGCCAGCTTCACCTTTGCCGTGCGCGCGCTCGAATCCCTTGGTGCTACCTTTGCCGGGTCTGTCGAGCTGCACTTCACCTACGATGAGGAAGTTGGCGGTGAGCTCGGCCCTGGCTGGCTGCTGAGTCAAGGTCTAACCCGACCGGACCTTCTCATTGCTGCTGGCTTCGCCTACGAAGTTGTCACCGCCCATAACGGGTGCCTGCAGATGGAAGTTACCGTCCACGGCAAGCAAGCCCACGCTGCCATTCCCGACACCGGCGTTGATGCGCTACAGGGAGCCGTCGCCATCCTCAACGCGCTGTACGCGCTCAACGATGGTTACCGCCAGGTGCGTTCACAGGTCAGCGGCATAAACCACCCGTACCTTAACGTTGGCCACATCGAAGGCGGCACCAACACCAACGTCGTACCGGGCAAGGTCACCTTCAAGCTCGACCGTCGCATGATTCCCGAGGAGGACCCTGTTGCGGTCGAAGCAGAGATTCGGCGTGTCATCGCTGGTGCCACTCACGGCGTCACCGTCGACTTACGTCGCCTCCTCCTTGCCAAGGCCATGCCCTCAGCGCCAGGCAATCAACCGCTCGTTGGTGCTATTCAGAAGCACACAGGCCTGGTGTTTGGCCAGCCGGCGCCAGTGACAGGCACGCCGCTTTACACAGATGTGCGCCTCTACGCTGAGGCCGGTGTGCCGGGAGTCATCTACGGTGCTGGCCCGCGTACCGTCCTTGAGTCACACGCGAAGCGGGCGGATGAGCGACTGCACTTGGAAGATCTCAGGCGAGCCACCAAGGTCGTAGCGCGGACGCTGTACGATTTGCTACTGACTGCTTAGATGTAAACACGTCTGAAGTCCCCTCTGCCTTTATCTCAGACCCTCAAGCCTCAGGTTACGACCGTGCTTACCTGACAGCGTGAGACATGGCTACATTCGAGCGCTTCACCTTGCTTAGCTGATTCGAACGACAAAACGCGTAGGGAACACTCTTGAACAGGTAAGTATCTGTTGGTACGTTGATGCCGAGTTGGCAGGCCTGTATTTGTATCTAAGAGTAGGGAAACTACATATGGTACCTCTCGCAGCAGCTGGCCGAACAGGAGACCTTCATCCCTGAAAGAAACCCGACCCATAACGGCCCACTGTAGTGGTTAGCAGCCCTCTGCTATAGTGTATTGAGGCGTTGCTGGGCGAGATGCGAAAGTCGCGCGGGTTAGGGTAGCTAACTGGGAGGACTTACCTTTCAGACGAGCGGCGCATAGTAAAACTTTATCGCTGGGTTTGCTAACAGACTTAGGCACATGTAGTATGCAACCCCCACAAAAAGCAGGTTTGGTGGAAGCACAGCTAGCAAGCGTCACGGTAGTGCAGTCGCTGTAAACCTCACATCATGAGTCCATTCACTCAAAAAAAATTCACTGGAACAGAAGACTGTCCGCCGTGCTCGTAATGTTCTGGTTTTTCATCCAAGGTAGACAGCACTGTGCCACATGAGTTGGGATGACTCCACACGTGCTGAACGCAGTGCTGGGTGTCGTGAAGGACCGATGTTTCACCCCGTTCACAAACAGTGAATACCCGGTAGACATCTTTCACCACGTCCACGTTCACGTGTCACATAAAGAAAGAATTCGTTCCGATATGCATCTCAATTCGTCACTATCCACATCACCAGCTCGACTGCTTGACCTCTTCTCTAAAACATTTCTCACTCTTCCGAAAGCCATCTTCTCTCATGGTATTTGGATTCGGCAAGAAGTCCGGTACGAGCACCCCGCAAGAGGCTCCTGAGGCCCTGTTTCCCAAGCTTACGACCGCACAGGTCCGGCAGGCCCTGAGCATCGCACCTCGTGCTGAGCGTTTCAGCGCTGGCTTTGATTGGGATGAGACTGCGCCTAGTCTTCTATTCGCTGCACAGCAATTCGACGGTTTATGGGCATGTTGCTGTGGGCATGTGAACGGGCTGATCGTTCACGCCGGCCTTTTCCCCTTCAAAGTCTTGAAGTGTGCAAAGTGCAAACATATTGTATGCAGGTACTGCAAGAACACAATGTCCGACGCTCTAAAGCCATGCATCTTCGACGATGTTTGCCTCGACTGGAAGAAGCTTACCAAGAAGGGTGAGAACGTCCAGCTGATCAAGGTCTGCTCTGGCTGTGGGTTATCGCACTGCACTCACAAGTACAAAGGACGTCCGTTCTTCCCACAAAAGTGCTACTGTTCGACCGACCTGTCATACGGTGCGATTTGTTTTCGGCTAGGTACAGCGGACGACTATCGACGCGATCCAGTCGGCGCTGAGGACCTGGCGAAACAGAAGTGGGCGGACGCCATGGTACTAAGGGACCACGCACGCGCCTGCGATAAGAGTAGGCGTGAGAGGCAGGCGGAAAATCAAGTGATTGGAGACTTAGGTAGGCGTCGTGAGAAGACGAAGATGCGGAACCAGATCGATCGACTTCAGAAGTTGCAGCAGGAACCAAAGCCATCGACAGCGCCTACCACACGCGTGCCTCGACAACTCCGGATTCATACTGATCACGAGGACTTTGCTCCACAGTACACTAAACTGCATCTCAAGGAGACTCATTCCGAGCAGCATAATCTGCAACAAGAGGAGTGGTCGCCGTTGATGGAAGAGCCCATGACTCCAACTTTCCAGCTCCATCTCTCCGTCGGAAACGAGCATCGGTATGGACACCAAAACTCTTCGCTCCTCGCACAGCCTTCGCAGGATAGTTATTCGACACCACTGTCGCCAGCAATGTGTACAGCGCCACTTCCATCCGAGTTGCCTCAATGCCTACGGATAGGCATCTCGGTGTCGGCCCATGGCCAGAGCTTACGGCCAGACACTGCTCGTTCGGCAACGTGGGATAGTCGCGATACGCGATCTACGTTTCGGCCACGCCCAGAACTCAACCGTCGTGTTGAGACGGAGGGTTCATCTGGAATTGAGCATGAGCGTCTGAACGAAGGTGCTCACGACTTCTTAGAGTCGACGCTGGGGACAGTCAAGTACGAGTCTCTTAACGGTCGCGAAAAGTCGGAGATGATCGAGGCTGTGCGTGTTGCACTGCGCGATGACTTCCAGTCACTGAAGCTGCGCGATCGTGAGTAATTACCAGATATGGAGGTTGTAATGAAACATGTTTTGACCTTAGATTTTCCTGTACGTCGGCACTGATCAGTCAGGCTTTACTGAGAAATCTCAAGTATCTTTATGGTGTTTCTGTTCCTCGTCGCCACTGATTCAATGTAGGCAGTCCTGCCGCTGTCCTCCGAATAAATGTAGTTCCCCTTCTTATTCATCCTTTTTTTCCAGATGCAATGACACTGTGCATAATTGATGTGAAACATTCTTGATGATTTGGGTGAGACACTCTTGCTGATCTATGCAATTCTCAAGGATCTTTCACCAGACCCTCCGGTCATACTAGAGGCCGAGCGATCTACGCTCAATAAGTCACACATCAACCACGCTCTCCCTCTCACTCAACCCCAAGACTCTTTTGTTTGTCCACGTCTATCCTCAATAATGATGGGAATCTTCAAGAACGAGAAGGTTGTGACGTTTGTCACTCCCAAGACTCCTGCAGAGGTTGAATCTTTGCTCTCATTGGCGACACCAGCAGAGGAACCTGGTATACCTCAGCCCTATCTGGACGCTGGCATCCAGAAAGGTGACTACCCAACATTAGAGAAGGAAGAGACTCTAGACGGCGTGTGGGCGTGCTGCTCGTGCCCAAAGGAGAATGCCTTGGTCCACTTTCAGGGCGCGTATCCGTTCAAGTATCTGGACTGTGTTGGCTGTGGACATTTCCTATGTCGGGACTGTGTGACATCAGACATCATCGTCCCTTGGGATGAGAAGCGCGTCATTCTTCCCATGGACCGGAGCCAGGGTGAATTGCGACTTTTCCAGGTTTGTCCTGCATGTGGACTGTCTCATCGACCGGTCAAGAGCTCTACGCCAGACCATCTTGATCGGCCGCTCTGTTGGGTCCCCAAGGCACCACACCCGCATTCGCAGGCCGACAAATGTCCTTGCTCTCTGCCTGGTGATTTCAATTGGCCAAAGTATATGATCGGTCAGCCATATAAATTTCGCACGAATGCGGAGCAGGCGAAGCACGAGTGCAAGCAGAAGCTGCAACGCAACAAGCTGGCTATGTCTGGAATGATTCCCATGCCAAAAGGCGTTCAATCTCCTCGTGAGCGAATTGACTCTGTATGGGAGCGTCCAGGTGCTGAACATGGCAAGTCTCTTGACCTTCCTTCGCCGCATAGCTCTCTACAGAACACCCCAGCCTGCTCCCCAACGCTGACATCAGCACGACCTCAGGCCATTACGCGTAAGCAACGTCCAGATCTTACAGTAGACACCAAACCTTCCCTCCTACGTCGTTCTAACGCCGTGCGAATCAAGTCATCATACACTCCCCGGTCGTCGTCATACCAGGACTTGCCTGTCTCGGCTCGTCCCTGGGTTCGTCGGCGTGCAGAGACATGGGCAAACAATCTCCATCAACAAGGCTCCAACGGTCATGACCCTGGTACGACTTTGTATACTCCTCACTCGGGTGCATATTTCCCACCACGAATGATCGACCAGGTGAACAACCTGTCGTCCGCAGGCTACCTCGAGCTCCGCGATAAGGCTGGATCCTCACTCAAGCAATCACTAGGAACTGATCAGTATAGTGTACTAAACGGAACTACGCAAGGCGAATCATTGGTCCAAGACACTATCCGTGAGCTGTACAGTCAGTGCGCGACTCGGCGGGACTCATATGCTCAACCTGGCTTAGACCGGATTGAGCAATTGACTGAAGCATCATCATCGCTCACTATACACGCACCACAGCCTTTGCGGCGTGCAGTGACTGAGCATGACCTGCTTCGCAACGCTGGGCAGACGCCTCGACTGGCGCTGTCACATGGGCAGGAGGATTTGGGTTCGATTGTGCCTAGCGAAGATGATTGGAAGGAAACATATCTCATGATGGTGAAGATGAATCTGGTGGGGGAGGAAAAGATCCTTCCGCAACCAGAGGAGGATGATCCTTTTGAGTCTCTGAAGTGGTTGGAGGAGCATTGCGATGAACATTTTTGAGCATGAGATAAGCGAGAGAATACAAGCAAATAGTTCTTCTAAGAGAGATCTTTTCAGCACGTATCTTTTGTGGTGAAACGACCGCTAAAGGTGCTTGACGCGCTCCACGAATCGAGGGAGCTCCAAGCTGCTCATATCGCCCACGGTTCACACTGCTTGACCGCAAACACTCACCTGACACCGACTCAGTTTCAAACTTTGCTCAAGCGTTTTGAGCCGGTGCTTGACAACTGGACAACTGAGTTGTCTCATCAAGTTATACCGATGAAGGGGAAACGCCGACTCGGAGAAGCTTGAGAAGGCTAAGGTGAAACTGTACGATGGCACAATCTGAAATGTCTAGTTTGTCTACTAGAACAGTTCGATGACAGAATAGAGGACAGAAAAGGCGATTGTCTAAGAAAGTCACGCTAATCTTGCGAAATGTGCGGGAAGACCTAGCGCGCCTGCACCAACGGAGTTGATCATGGGTTTCATGATCACTTCGTGCAAGTTCCTGCCTTTATGGTCTATCTGCTTATATCTTGTTTACTGCCTTAAGAATGTGATATCTATTTCCCTTATCCCGGAAGCCTTTCCTGACGAGCTGTCACAATGTACCAGCACGTAACATAGCGTTCGCCCAATTAGACTCTGCCTGGACCTTCTCCCTAAAGTGTCTGGAGTCTTGGCAGAGGCAGTTTCAAGATGAGAATAAAATTGAGAGACTCAAATCTTACGCAAAACAAGCGGCTACAGGAACAGACTTTTGTTCTAATCAAAAAATAGATGCTGTGCAGTTCCAACTACACTTTTAGACGTTGTCGACTACATTATTTTGATCTGAGTTTTACATCCATCTTGATACCAATGCTGAGTGATTTGGTCAGTCTTAGGGCGTGCCATACCGACACGTCGATAAGTTCCTAGTGCATCATCATTCGCGACCAACACCATGACCCAATCCTTCCCTGACGAGCTCTTCATCCGAAGACACCAGACAGTCGACCCACACTGAACCCCATCTTCTCCAAAGTCCGTCGTCGCATCGCCGAAGCATGAAATTGACAGGGACGCGGCCCTAACGGTAAATCGTGTGTGGAACACGTGCTTGACGCTGGCGATCTGAATGGGTCCGAGAAGCGTGATTGAACCACTGGTGATCTCACCGGTAGGGTCTTCACCTGCAAGCACGGTCGTTGCTTCGATAAACTGCGTGTGTATTGGTCCATTCTCGTTCATCCAGAATGTATAAGACACATCCTGAAGTAGCGATGCCCAAGACCATGTGGGTGCGAGCCAGCTGTCAGGCCGAGCGCGAGGATCAATTCCGAATGGTACGTGCCAACACAGGTCCTCGATCATGGTACTCTCCCACAAGCCAGCCCGATAGATATCATCTGGGATTCGTACTGACAAGCAGGTTTTGGCCAGGCCTGATATTGCGGGCAGTCTATCTATAGGCTTCGAAAGATTCAAGCTGGTGTAATAATCTACTAGATTTCTCCACGCTTTGGCAACTTGTGTGAGTGTCTTCGATTCTTGCATTTCACGCGCCTCGTTGGTAAGGCGTCTTGCGTAGTCCATATATTTGGAGCCATATGATGCGGAGAAGCAGCATTCGCAGTCAGCTGACGATGGGCACTGCCAGAGTATTTCCTGGTAACCAAAATGGAGCAGTCGAGGCGCTAATAGTCGTTCCTGCAATGTCCAACCGCGGCTTACAAGCGGGCAGATCCTTTGAGCGGTGTCCCAAGAAGCCATGTTGTTGTACCAGGACAAGTGTGCTGCCTCGATATCCTCTTGAACCTGACTAGTCCTGACGCAAACCTCGTATTGTGTGCCAGCATGTTGAACAGTCACCAAGTCCACTCCAGATAGCGAGTCCTTCCGCGGCCAAAGTCCATCGTCATCGCTCCGAGCGGCCGTTGCGCATATCGTTAAATACGAGTTCTTGTAGTACGATGCCATCTTGGCTGATTCAATTTGCCAGTCCTCTTTGTCATTTTGAATTATGCAAAGAGAATCAATCCATATGTAAGGGATTTCCAGCATTTTCGTGACTTTTATTGCATCGAGAAAGGTGTAGGGAAGCCAATCATCAATGATTCCGCGCTTGTTCCTTGCAAGAGTCTCTATCCTGGTGAGGCATTTTGGCTGAGAAGCACCCCAACAGTGGCTCAGGGCGATGTATTGATCGATCTGATGTTCGGTGGTCTCGACCAGTTGGACAGGCTCCGTTCGAACATCGATGAGCCGCTTGGGGAAAACCTCATCCAATTCCTTCTGGCAGGACTCGTGTTCCTCCGAGCACTTGTGCTTCCATGCTCGGATGTAGGGGTAAGACTTTTGCAAAGACTCCTCTCCGACCAAGACACGGTGCTGTAGCTCAGGAAAGAGCTTCGCGGAGCCTGACAGGTGTATGTAAGCTGCTTGTTTCGCAACAAATGTTCATCTCGAACCTTCGGTCACGAAAACCTCGATATCCGTATCGCTGTCGTTCTTGTACCGCTTGTACGATACTCGGCGCCATCCGTAGTGTCTCGTATGTGTGGTGTCAAAAATAAGATTATGTTGTTCCCCGAGTTTATCTGCAATCTCTCGCAGCAACTTGCAGTAGACGCAACCTTTTGCAGCATCGATGTGAATCTCTGCCACTGTAATCTCCTCAGTCGTTGAGCCTCGGCTGAAATATGGACACGCGTTGGCATTCATCGTGAGGTTCGTGACTGAAGAAAATGAAAGTAGGACATAAGCTGTGGCCACAAACATTTAAAGGAAATGCGGGTGTCACCAGTTACAACCGATTTGACCAGCTGCCAACCTGTCGTGCATAAACCGCGAACCCCGCCTGCACCCTTGTCCACAACATGTCAACTTCGACGCTTACTAGATAAGGAACGTATTAAGCCTGTATACGTTTTTTGCGCTCCTGCACAGGTATTCACATTCCTACGCACCTCGACACCGCTGCCCGCATGAAGTGCCCGCCACTTACAACCCTTCTCAGCTTCCGGCGGCTACGCACAGCAACACGGGGCCTGATTTGCTCAGAATCAGCGACCGGCTCAGCCTTGCGCCGTAGACATGTCGGCCAGGCCGTCTGACATTCGATGCGAGGGAGGGAGAACCGGCGTCACCGAGTGAATATGTTTACTTTTCTCTGGTTTCCAGCTACTTAAAATTTGCCTCCGTCCGTGGTACCTCGACCCCGGAAGTCGACTTTCCAGCTCAAATGATCACCGCAATTTCTCCACCGAGTGGAGCATCTGACAAACGTGTGCTACGCAACAAGTCAAGTATGCCTCGCTGGTCCAGCAAGCAAAGCATCCCAATGATGACTCCATATGCGGCGCACGCTGAGGACTGAGACAGCAACATGACGGGAGGAGTGAGGCGGGTAGGTGAATAGCCAATCTAATCTCAACAGCGGAAGCAATAAGTCTGTATTTGATCTCATTGAAATTTTTCTACATGTACGGCACGAAGCCTATTAGTTGACACGGAATCTACATGACCAAAACAAGACCGCAATCATGTGCTTCAATCAGACCTACGCTCGTGTTGACAGTACTAGAAACTACTTGTAGGTTTGGGGAAGGATCATTCGCAGGCTAGCAGTGTATGTGCAATGCGCTGCTGCGGGGAGACGCACGGAGGGGAAGGGGGAGAAGACGACCGAGACCTAGCTGGTGTGCTTTGTGAAAGTGGCAGAGAAACCCAAATGCCTGTATGTTCTGGTGTCGTTGGTACGAGCGACGTTTGCTTGTACAAGCTGCATCTGGTATGGCAGTTGAACAGTACGAGGGAAAAATTTGGCGCGGAGGAGCAAACCGTTATCCAGCATACCGACCGCGACATGTCCTAGCCAACACGCATGGCGCAGGGGCTAAACAGCTTCTAGAAACGTGTACGATGTGTAGGCTTCGACGAAGCGGTGCTTGGCGGTGCAGCTGTCTCTTCAGGCGATTTGGTTCTAAGCAGAGAAGCCAGGTCAGCAAAGTCAAAGCAACGATAAGAATCGAGGTGTATTACATTTCGCTAGCAACGAGCAAAGGCGAAGGAGGTTACGAACAAATGAAGTGACGAGATGTTTAGGATCGTGCTGACTCGACTGGCAACACGCGACTCTTCAAGCTATATTGCGTCGGATCCCAGCAATCACTTGCGTTGACGCTTGTTTGCTGCGTTGTGAGGCTGCTTTTTTCGTTTCGAGGGGTGGGTTTGGGAGGGATCGCTTGAAGCAGATGATACATACCCGTTGACCTCCTTATCCAGTTTCATGTATTCCTCCGCCGCATCCTTGCCGCCACGGTTCAGCAAGAAGTCCATGTAGAAATGTGAGAGCTTCTTGGATGCCTCTGGGGAGAGTCGTCCCTTGGTTCGGACCAAGTCGTGCACTGCCTTGACCCGCTTGTGGGCCTCTTCCGAGTCAGAAGCGGGCTGCTCGATTTCGAACTGTAGGTACTTGTACCAAAAGTCCTTCGAATCTGAAAACTTCTGGTGCTTGTCTTGGAAAGCCTGGCGAGCCTCACCGACTGCACCCTTGCACTGCAACAAAATGCGTGCTTGCTCTCCAACCAGGATACCGCCAACCTGGCTGCTGCGCTGACCAATGTACTCCTCAAGGGTCTTGACGGCCTCATCATCGCCCTCATGCCTTCGCACAACGCCAGCCAGGGAGATGATGGTCTCAACATGATCTGGCGCCTGCTCGAGCATGGATGAGTGGATTTCGCGAGCGACTGAGATGCGGCCAAGCTTCTCTTCCAAACGGGCCCAGTTGAGACGAATGGCAGGTGCTTCGATAGGCACAAAGACGCAGCTGGCTCGCATATAGATGATGCGGGTGTTTTCTTCTTTGCCCTGGGAGAACATCCATCGTGCGTACCGAAGCCAGAACTCGTCATAAAGCGCACATGCGACCAGGCAGCGCTCATAGAGGAAAGAGGTGCGCTCAAAGTCGCCCTGCTTCTCCTCGTAATCGAGGTAGTTGCGCCAGTTCTCAAGCTCGGCATCCTCAAGCTCTGTTACATGGAAGTATGCGCGCTTGATCGCCTGCTCGTAAGCCCAGCGATTCTGCACGTCTTGTTGCGTGCGGGAGTACGACTCGTAATAGAAGGCGTGGATCTTCTCGCGAAGTTGTCGTTCAAGCTCAAGAGGAGCCTTCTCAGGAAATCCTTGGTTCTCCAACTGTATCGCAGACTTTATGGTCTCGAGTGTGTCGGGCTCGGCGAGGTCTTCGATCGGACGTGTGCCAATAAGGGCGGTGAATTTCTCGTAGTATCGAGAGAACTGGTAAATGGGAAGGAGTAGGACGCGACTGTAGATCCTGGTCGCATTGCCGGGCTCTTGTACGCGTTCCTCAAATTCGATGTACTTGTCCCAGAAGGGGTGGCTCTGGAAGTCAAGGCCGACGAAATGAGCTCCACGCTCAAAAAGTCTTTATTGTCAGCATCTTCTAGTTGAGTTGGAAGAGGGTAAGACGAAAGAGAAGGGGCTAGGCTTGCAAAGAGGATGTCAAGACCCTATGGGAGCGGCACCGCTGACGTCCATATACCCTCAAGCTAAGCGGAAACTTGGAGCTATGAGATGAGTGTGGTGAAGGACGAAGCGGCGCAAGAAGCGGTACGAGTGGCAGTAATCAGATCTTAACGTGCATCGCCAACCCATAAAGTGCTTGTTGCTGGCTATGGGCTGTTTTGAGTCTCAGAACCAAGGAAGAAAGGCAAGACTTACTCTCGAATGATGTCGTTATCGTGACATGTGTCCATCTTGAAGGTGCAGTAATTGGCCCAGAGGTCAACAGATGTAGTAACGGCGCAGACGCCGCGCTCATACACCATCTCAGCGGTCTCTGTGCCTCCTATCGCGAACTCGAGGTCGGCGTACTTCTTCCAGTATCCGAAAAACAGCGGGAACTTCTGCAGGAAGCAGTCGTAGGCGTTGCGCACCAACTCAATGGCTGACGGACTGGAGTTGCGAGTGACGCCGCCCTCGAGCTCAGAGGCGCGAGTGACGAGCGCCTCCCATCTGTCGAACTCATCTTCGTTCTCGATCTTTGCATTGTCAGATTACACCAGTATGATGCGCTACAGTCAACTTACTACTGCGCCGAGAAGCTTCCTGATCTCAGGTGCAGCCTCCTCGCCCGTGTACTCGATATGCGCAACAGCGCCGCGGCCATTAGGCAACATGTTGTCGCGTCTGCTTTTGATCGCAAGGTCGATGTCAATTGCCTGGTCAAAGTAGAAAACGGGCGACAGGCGGAGTTGTCGGGGCTGGTGAGAAGTGGTGGTAGTAGATGTTGGGCAGGCGAGACCGCGATGAACCAAGAACTGATAGCTCGAAAGCGGAGCTCGAGGCCCACTTTTGAGAGCCGCGTTTTAAGCGCCTTGCACGTGATCGGCGCTTCACTCGTCCCCGATGCTCACGAGCACTCGTCACATACGGTCATGACTTCTTTGCAGTGTTCATCATTTTATTTTGTTATTTTATCTAGTAGTCCTGGCTATTCCCATATTACCCAGATGATGCCTGTACAGATGACCGGCGAGCACATCTAAACGGCAAAGCCACCACTGTTCTTCTGTCGCGGCTCACCAGCTGCCTCAAAAGTGCCGTTGCTCAGTCTCCTCAGACCCTGCGCTGTACTTCCTGCCGCAGCCCATGTCACATTGGCACCTAGAGATTTGAGGAAAGCAGTAGTCCCGTTGTTGAACGTAGGCTCGAAGCTGACCTGCGCTGGCACGAGCTGATCATGGATTCTAGGCTGCGCCAGAGCCTCTGCGGTCGTCAGATTGCCGTCGAGGATGTGGATCAGGTTTTGGAGTGTTGAAGTTATGATACGACTACCTCCAGCTGCACCTATAGCGACATAAAAGGCATTTGGTAGGGAAGAGTTGAGATGCTCAACAATGACGGGCGAGATGGATGACAATGGACGCTTGCCGGGGCGAATGTAGTTGGCTGGGCTGGGAATGTAGCCGAAAGCATTTGTTGTGTTAGGGATGGAGAAGTCGTTCATCTCGTTGTTCATGATGACTCCTGTCTCAGGAACGACAAGCTTGCTACCGAAGAGCAGATTGACGGTCGTCGTTAGTGTGATGGCGAGACCATCCTTGTCCGCGGCTACGATGTGTGAAGTGCCAGGAGTCTCGAGGGACTCCAGACCCTTAGGATTGTAGTAGGAAACGTTGAAAGTCTGTGTGTCGCTGATCTTGGAGCGAACTTCCGCTGCGGTGGAGGCCGAAATCATATCTTCTTGATATTCGTCGATCCCGTCGAGATACAGCGGGTCACCGAGCTCAGCACGCATGCCGTAAGCAAACTTCATGGCCTCGTCCAGCCGGTGGGTGGTCAGATTGATGGCAGCTGGGTCACCGAAGCCAGAGTAACCTTCTACGATCTTCAACACGGACAATGCAACCTCGCCGCCACTGGGTGCGCTGCAGGCTGTGAGCTTGTAGTCGTGGTAAGTGATGGTCGATGGCTTGCGGATGGCGACAGTGTAATTCTTCAGGTCTTCCAGCGTCATAGTTCCGTTCTTGGCCTGGAGAGCGTTGATGGTAGCTTCTGCAAGCGGACCTTCGTAGAACGCGTCAGGTCCCTCCTGGGCGATGGTCTCGAGCGTGTCTGCGTAACGTTTCCTGGTAATGGTCTCATTGAGTTGGACGATGCGACCTTTAGGCGCAAAGTCGATAGACCACGATGGGTCGTTGAGCAGGAAATTGGTCGATGCATTTAAGCTCCCAGTCGCAGACTTGATGTAACTGATCAAGTCCTCGTTGACTCGCCATCCTTTGCGCGCAACCTTGACTGCTGGGGTAAGGACTTTCGCCCAAGGTAGCTTGCCATAGTTCTCATGAAGGTACTGCAGACCACGAAGCTCGCCAGGCACACCGGAAGCCAGACCGCCGTTGATGCTGGCAGCCTCGTTGTTCTTGTACATATCCTCGAAAGCAGCAGCTGGCGCTGTCTCACGGAAGTCGATGAATTCGTAGGTGCCATTGGGTGCTCGAACCAGCATAAAGCCACCACCTCCAATGCCTGCGAATTATTAGGTCCTGGAAGTTGCGATGACAAGGCATTAGCTCCAAGACATACCAGAATGATACATGCCAATCACGCCCACGCATGCTACGGTGCCAACCAAAGCGTCCGCAGCATTGCCGCCCTGCTTGAGTAGTTCCACGCCAATGTGGCTGCAGACGTCGCTCTCTGAAGCCACAGCGCCCAGTTCACCATGCTTGATCACAGGTGGTGTAGGATAACCCGAAGGAACTGGGTTTGCAAGGACCGACTGCAGCGTCAGCAGCCCAGTCAAGTACCGCGACAACATTGCACCACGCGCCATATTGATACTCTCGCGGCAGAAGGAGGAAACAAGGTCGACGAGCACGGGAGGCATGGCTGACAGCTTGCCTTTCACTTTTAAACCCGTTGCAATGGCCGGCACTAATACTCGCCGATGATCACTGCCTTGGCCGTATTGGTAAAAAGGCTACACCGATAAGGCAGCTGCGAACGTGTCCGAGTGCGGAGGTGGTGGACCTGAGCACTGCATACGCAATCGTAGTAGGGATCGCGACATGGTGGCCTTGCGCCGTAGTTATGGAGCGCGTTTACTTAGCTGAAGCTACCGCGTCTGAGATAACAAGTGTAATCGTCCGTGATAAGAGGTAGGCGAGGCTGGGGCAGGCGTGACAGCCCCCTCATGTAACCCAGGAGCTCTTCGCCGCCACACAGATATTGCATTGAGCTGCTGTTAACCCGAACTGTTATTTGCATGTTGAAGTTGTTCAGCAAGCACTTTGAGACTGCATCATGCAGCTGCAGGTGATTGTGAAAATTTGGCAAGCACCGCCTCCGTCATTGCGCCGAAGGAAGGAGCGATTTGGATTGTTGTCAAGACAATCAACAATGGCCGTGCGGCTTGTGTGGATCCTTGCATACGGATGCACCGAAGACATTTGCAAGGTACACGTACTCGGGTGTACCTGATTTACGATGAGCTAAAAGTGAGAATGCACGAAACGTGACACCGTGACTTTCAAGCGCGTCACGACTCGACTACGCGTTTCGCGACCAATCGCGCTCTCGCTCCATCATTTCAACACATCCACTCAATGGCTCCCAAAAGCAGTCAGCCGGCCTCCAGCGCCTCACAAAAGACTAAGCAACAGTCGATCTCGAGCTTCTTCACACCAAAAGCATCACAGGCACCAAAAACGTCACAGGCACCGAAAGCCGCTCCCAAACCACCCCAAGCCGCGCCCAAGCCATCGCCGCAGCCTGCGACTCCTAACGGCAATATTGCGGCTCACGACGATGACGAAGAAGAAGCCTCGCCACTAGGCAGGTCGATATTGGGTCGAAAGCGTACAGTCCCGGTATCTGATGATGACGGCGAAGCTCCCAAACGATTGCGAGTCTCAGACAGCGAGGACGCGCGACCATCTCTAGTCCACGCGACTGCAGCAAGCCTGAATGCGCCCAAGTCTCTGAAGCTCATAGATAGGACTTCCAAGTTCCTCTTCTCTTCATCTCCACCGCGACGCGACGAGAACGAGGCGATCGCCGAGCAAGATGCTGTCGCAGTAACACAGCGGGAGAAGGAAAGGCTACATCAGAAGTTTGTCAAGAAGCTTGGGCGGCCAGATAGTTTTGCGGAGCTGCGCAGGAGGAACAAGATCTTGAATGATGACGAGGCTACGGGAGACGGCGAGGGTGAGGAGGAAGATGAGGAGGAGGAGGCGCCTAAGCCTGCGAAAGGGAAGAAAGGAGCGGCCACAAAGAAGGGAGCCTCGAAACTGACGCCAATGGAAAAGCAGTACCTGGACATCAAGCGCAAACATCTCGACACGGTCATCGTGATGGAGGTTGGCTATAAGTTCAAATTCTTTGGCGAAGATGCAAGGACCGCATCAAAAGAGCTTGGAATCGTGTGCATACCGGGCAAGATGAGATACGATGAGCATCCCTCTGAAGCGCATCTCGACAGATTCGCCTCAGCAAGCTTTCCTGTTCACCGCTTGCAAGTCCACGTCAAGCGCCTCGTGAAAGCTAATCACAAGGTCGGTGTGGTTAGGCAAATCGAGACAGCAGCGCTGAAGGCAGCCGGAGACAATAGGAACACGCCATTCGTGCGGAAACTCACCAACCTCTACACAAAAGGCACATACGTTGATGATGTCGAAGGCCTGGAGACGGGACAGGACGGTCAAGGCCCGGGCGCTCAAGCTACAGGTTATTTGCTGTGCATCACCGAGACCAATGCGAATGGCTGGGGCACCGACGAGAAGGTTCAGGTTGGCTTAATCGCAGTTCAGCCAGCAACCGGCGACATCATCTACGACGACTTCGAAGACGGTTTCATGAGAAGCGAAATTGAGACACGCCTGCTTCACATCGCACCTGCTGAGTTCTTGGTCGTCGGTGATCTCTCGAAGGCTACGGACAAACTGATACAGCATCTCTCAGCCAGCAAAACCAATGTCTTCGGCGATCGATCACGCGTCGAACGTGTAGAGAAGCCCAAGACTATGGCTGCTCAGGCTTATGGTCACATATCTAATTTCTACGCCGATAAGATGAAGTCTAGCCGAGAAGGCGGCTCTTCCAGCCAGGGCGCTATTCTCGACAAAGTGCATCAGCTGTCAGAGCATGTCACAATATGTTTGTCAGCAATGATCACATACCTGAGCGAGTACGGGTTGGAGCACGTCTTTGACCTGACCAAATACTTCCAACCCTTCAGTGCAAGATCATACATGCTGCTGAACGGCAATACGCTGTCTAGTCTCGAGATCTATCAGAACCAAACTGACTACACGTCCAAAGGCAGTTTATTCTGGACAATGGACCGTACCAAGACCCGCTTTGGACAACGACTACTACGGAAGTGGGTCGGACGGCCACTGATCGATAAAGAGCGCTTGGAAGAGCGTATCACGGCCGTTGAGGAGCTCATGAACGGCGAGAACACCATACCCTTTGACAAGTTGAGATATCTGCTCAGCAAGATCAGGACCGATCTCGAAAAGGTACTTATCAGGATATACTATAAGAAATGCACGCGACCGGAACTCTTGGCTGCATTGCAAGCACTGCAAGAAATCTCTGGCCAGTACCTGCAGGTCAAGGCACCTGAGCAAAGTGGTTTCTCCTCGACTTTGCTCAGCGAAGCGGTGGCGAACATTCCTAAAATCTACGATGACCTCGTGATGTTTCTTGAGAAAATCAACGCCAGTGCTGCAAAGGCTGATGACAAGTACAACTTCTTCCAGGAAGAACACGAAGCGGAGGACATCAACGATCTGAAGCTCAGTATTGCCTCAGTCGAAGACGATCTCAACACACACCGCAAAGATGCCGCTGCAAAGCTCGGAGTGGCAAAAGTCGATTACGTTACTGTTGCTGGCATCGAGTATCTGATCGAAGTCAAACGCAAATCTCCGCAAGAGAAAAAGGTTCCCGCCTCATGGCAACAGATCTCAGCGACGAAGGCTACGCTTCGCTTTCACACACCCGAGGTCAAACGCATGTGTCAAGAGCGGGATCAGTACAAAGAATCTCTCGCTGCCGCCTGTGATGCTGCGTTCAAAGGCTTACTGGACGACATCTCCGCTAAATACCAAGAGCTTCGAGATTGCGTCCACTCAATTGCAACGCTCGATGCTCTTTTCTCATTGGCCATACTGGCAAATCAACCTGGCTATGTGAAGCCTGTTTTGACAGACGATATCGAGGTCAACATCACCGGTGGTCGACACCCTATGGTTGAGCAGCTGCTACTAGACACCTACGTGCCAAACGATTTAAGTCTCTCGCACTCCGGTACACGTGCTCTGCTAGTCACAGGACCCAACATGGGTGGCAAGTCTTCATATGTCCGCTCTGCTGCTCTCATCGCTATTATGGGCCAGATTGGATCATACGTGCCTGCAACAGAAGCACGACTTGGCATGCTCGATGCTGTGTTCACCCGCATGGGCGCTTTTGACAACATGCTCAAGGGCGAATCTACATTTATGGTGGAGCTCAACGAAACATCTGACATCCTGAAGTCTGCGACGCCCCGTTCACTCATCATCCTTGATGAGCTGGGCCGTGGTACTAGTACGTTCGATGGTGTCGCTATCGCAGAGGCAGTTCTCGACTATGTCATCCGCGAACTGCAGAGCTTGACCCTCTTCATCACTCACTACCAGCACCTATCAAAGCTCCACTCCCGCTTTATGAACGGCGAGCTAAAGAATGTCCACATGTCCTTCGAGGAGCGGGACGGCGGGAAAGAGGTTGTCTTCCTGTATGAGGTTGCCGAAGGCACCAGTCATCGCTCCTACGGACTCAACGTTGCGCGACTAGCCAGGGTACCTGAGAAGGTCATTGATGTTGCTGGTGTGAAGAGTGCCGAGCTGGAGGACAGCATGGCGGTTTGTAAGGTTGGCAATCTGTGAGTACAGCAGACATTTTTAAGATAGAGTTTTGCTAACACCACCTAGATCCCGTCTAATGAGGGAGTTGATGAACGACAACTCTGGAGAAGGACTTGACAAGGTCATCGAAAGTATCGAGCAGTTATGAGTGGGCACGCAACAGCTCGTGAGTGTAACTGTACACTTGGGCCAAGTCGATATGTATATGTACCGGACATGGTAGATTTTTAAACGACACAATACCATGGTGTTATGGTCTCGGGGTTAGGTCGTACGACTGGTCACCTTTTGTTGAGATTATCGACTACGTTACTGGTGTTGCGTTGTCGTTTGAGCCAACAACAGCATGGCCTCATTGCGCAAGCACAATAGCCGAGCACGCCATTGCCTGCCGATAACGACCCGAATGTACCGACATTGGTCATCGAAAAATAGCCAGAGTATTAATGTAATGATTTCTGGTAGTTACCGCCGTAGTTCCTGGGCACAAAATGTCAAAATCGACCGTTAGATCAGTAGCTATCATTGGTGCGGGTGCAGCTGGTATGAGTGAATGGCTTGGCGGTGTCCATACTACCATCTGACCTTCATCAGGTGCTGCTGCAGCTGCGGCTTTCGACGCGGAGGATGCTTTCGATATTATACAAGTATTTGAGCGCAGGGAGACACCAGGAGGAACATGGTATTGCACGACTGAACCATAGTCTATGACCCAAACTGACTGTCTTGCAGGATATACGATCCAGACCCGGCACCACCAAGTCGACTAGAACCTGGGAAGAACCCACCGGAGACTGACCCCCCTCTGAAATTACCCCAAACTCTACCGGCTGCGGTAGCACCCACAGGGCAGATCAGGTTCGACAGAACGCCTATATACGAAGGTCTCACGTGAGTCGAACCTCGCAGATACACAACCCCAACTGTAACTAAGTCACTCAAGAACAAATGTCCCCGAGATCATCATGTCGTTGTCTGACGAGCCTTTCGCCTACGGGCCATTCGCACCACACTGGATTCCCAAACAGTACATACAGGACTACTTTGCATCGCACCACACCGATCGCTTCCTCGTCCTGAATACCACCGTCGAGGACGTCACACGGAATCATGATGCCTGGAAGTTGACACTGCGCCGCCACGACCTCGTGCAAAAAGTTGACATCTGGTGGGCTGAACACTTCGACGCGCTCGTCATCGCTAACGGGCACTACTCCGTTCCATACGTACGCTCCACTAAGCTGTTCTCACCAAGTCACTGACAAGTCCAGATCCCAAAGGTCGATGGTCTTGAAGAGTTCATGGAAAGGTTCCCAGGGCGTGTTATGCATTCCAAGTTCTACCGCAGTCCGGCGCACTACCCAGGCAAGAAAGTTCTTATCATCGGCAACTCCGCCTCAGGTCACGACATCACGACGCAGATCTCTCACTCGGGGCTCGTCGCACTCCCGGTCTACCAATCGAGACGGTCTCGCTCGCGCTGGGACGGGTCTTCTCCGCCCCCCGGCGTGGCGTGGAAACCTATCATCACCTCGTACTCAGCCTCTACAGGTACCATTCACTTCGCCGACGGGACCTCACTCTCAGATATCGACGTGGTAATCTACTGCACAGGATATAAACCTTCCTTTCCCTTCTGGAACTCGGCTGCCAACGGTGGACCGCTGTACGATTACACCGCAAACAGGCTAGAAGGGTTCTACCAGCATACGTTCAGCACTAAATGGGAGAGAAGTCTGGGCATCATTGGTATACCGCGTGTTTTGACGTTCAGGAGTTTCGAATACCAGGCCATAGCACTTGCCCGGCTGTTTACGCACCGCGAGGCTCAGGGTTTGCCTTCTATCGCCAAACAGCGTGACTGGGAAGATCAGAGAGCTGTGAAGTGTAAGCAGGAAGGACGGCAGTTTCATACTATTCTTTGGGATGATGGCGAGACGATGGAGTGGTTTCGATACATGTATCAACTTGCGGGGCTGCCGGGATTGGAGGGCAAGGGCAGATTTCCGCCGCAGTTGACGAGGGAGCAGAGGTGGGCGTATGATCATGTTAAGAAGTATCCTGAGCCAGGCAAGGGAAGTAGGAAGTATGAGGTTGATGGAGAGGGGTGGGTTGATGCTGTTGATGGGGAGGAGAGGGAGAAGGATAGTGCGTGGTTCATCTGAATGCATATCGGAATGACGTATTCAGTCTCCCTGAGAAACTCTCTTATTTGCGTTGTTCAGTTCCTCTAAGCTCTCGAGACTGTGTATCTGCACTGATGGCATGCACGTGGGGTCGGTATTCGCTATTCACTACCGCGATGGCGCAATTAGCCGAACACCTCCGATCCACCAAAAACACCATGGAAGCCCATCTATCCGACATACACATTGGGATAGCTCCGCTGCCCCTCCTACATAGTACGTACAACTAACGTGCAGATCTCACAAACTTGCTGGGTCTTGCAAACCCCGCAACACGCATTTCAGTCTGGCAGCACGCAATCGTAACCATGCATGTTGTGAGCCTTACACCCGTGAACCGGTGCTTTTGTGTGATCGCTCACCATTATGGGACGGAGCGTGTCCGAGGGGTTTTGATTGATGGCGTGTTGTTCTGATAGAGGGGCTTGCGCTTGCGTGTGGGTATAAGGAGCAGCTCATGGCACGAGTTCCGCGCCCTTCATTTGTATATCCCAACACCAACCGACCAAGTACCTGAAACATCGAAATGGCAGCACCGAACGGCACAAACGAGGCAAATGGCTACACGCCCATCCAACCCCACGAACTAAACACAGACCCAGACCGCGTCCTCTTCGCGTGCGCCCGTCCACTCCCACACCCTCCCCACTACTAACCATCCCGCAGCTACTGGGTCCCCAACGTCTCAGGCGGCCTCGTGATCTCCAAGATCCCCCAGCGCACCTCCTGGGACCTCAAATCCAACGCGCGTTACGCGCAAACAGCAGAGAAAGTCGGATTCGAATACGCACTCACGCAAATCCGCTTCACGGCCTCATACGGCGCAGCAAACCAACACGAATCCGTGACCTTCTCGCAAGCCCTCCTGCACCAAACAGAGCGCCTGAAACTCATCGCTGCGATCCTGCCCGGGCCTTGGAACCCCACGATCGCCGCGAAGCAGATCGCAAGTATTGATAACTACACAAATGGCCGAATCGCCGTGAACATCGTGAGTGGGTGGTTCAAGGGCGAGTTTACGGCCGTTGGGCAGTGGTGGCTCGAGCATGCAGAGCGATATAGGCGGAGTCGCGAGTTCATTGAGGCGCTGAAGGGGATCTGGACCGCGGGTGAAGAGGGCTTCACGTACGGCGGGGATTTCTATCAGTATCGCGGCTACAATCTGAGTCCCAAGCCGTTGCGGTGGGAGGGACGAGAGCACCCTGAGATTTTCCAGGGCGGGAACAGCGATGATGCGAGGGACAACGGGGCGCAGGTCAGTGATTGGTACTTCATGAATGGAAATGATTTGAAGGGGTTCCGGACGCAGATCTTAGATGTTAAGGAGAGGGCGAGGAAGGTTGGGCGCGAAGAGCATGTGCGCTTTGCGGTCAATAGTTTTGTTATCCTGAGGGATACGGAAGAGGAGGCTATTAAGGTGCTGCGTGAGATTCAGGGCAAGGCTGATACGGAAGCGGTCGAGGCGTTCCGCGATGCGGTCCAGCAGGCGGGCGCCAGTACAGGGAACAAGAAGGGGATGTGGGCGGATTCCAAGGTGGAGGACTTGGTGCAGTATAACGATGGGTTCAAGACGAAGTTGATTGGGACCAAAGAGCAGATTGCCGATCGCATTCTGTTGCTGAAGAGCTTGGGCGTCAACTTGGTATTGACGGCGTTCTTACATTATGAGGATGACATTGAGGCGTATGGCAGGGAGGTGCTGCCGCTGGTGAGGAAGCTGGAAGCAGAGGGGCGCGGCAAGGACGCCGAGGATGAGATCAGGAGGACTGGTGATATTTACAGAAAGTAGATGGTCGTATATAGGTATGAAGGATTTCGTGGGTATCGTTAATGAAATTTTGGGAGGCGTTGTTCATGAATCCAGCCAATCCTCCACCCTCCCACGTGAGTAGTGATTTGTCACTTGGGGCATTAAGGCCTCGTCGATGGTGTTGAGATTTTGTGATTGCTGGGCGGTTCCTTTGCCCTTGTCTAGCGGTATCTTCTGTTCAGCGCCTCTTGAGCCTGCCCACATGTTTCCTGCTGGCGCTGCAGCCGCTGAAGGCCACTTCTCTTTGATGATGCGGAACGGTCCGCACATGATCGTGGCAGAGTATGGGTTTCGCCCCTTGGAAGTGATCTGTGGCCTGATAGTATCCTTAATGAACAGTGTACGATGAAGTTGTCAAGGCATTCGTAATACTGTAGAGTTTTGTGATGTAAGAGGTCAGGTGGTGTGGCCCAATGGCTGATGTTCTGATCCAAGCTACACCATGCTGAATAAGTAGGCGAGGTATGACGTCTTGGTGGTGAAGATCACCTTTGCGTGCAATGCTCGAAAGGTGGTCAAATTTTGATAGTCAGCATTGGAAACACTCACTGATTGGTTTAGACCAGCTAGGTCTATTTTAATGGTTCCAAACTGCGTCGCGTGAGGTCTGCATGTGCGCTGCCAAGACCGAGCTTAGCTTGCAGCTCGACGCAGTACGAAGTCATCAATCGCGACCACTGCACGCAACATCTATCGCCAACACCACCACAATGCTCGCCCGAAGCGCCCTGTGCCCAGCGAGGGCATTCGCCAACCGCTTTCCGCCTGCTATTCTTGCGCCGTGCTCGACCGCTGCGGCTTCCTTCTCTTCATGCACACGACCAGCCCAGCTGCCGCAGCAGCAGTCGCAAATACGCTTCTTTACTCAGCGCGCCGCCCTCAGCAACTCGGCTATCCGTAACGCTTCTACCGCGCCCTCTGCTTCAAGCGCCAAGCCTGCACCAGGCGCCGCAGCTCTCACATGGAACGACTTCTTCGCCCTGCGCCGTACGCGCCGGAGGATTGGACAGGCGAGCTCGGGCGTCAGTGCCATTGGCGTGACGTACTACGGCCTGACATTTATGATCAACAATGGCTATGACGCTGTGCTGTCAGAACAACTCGGCGGCTTCGACCCCATGATGCTCATGGGCTTGAGCACGCTGGGCATGTTGGCTGCAGGATGGCTGATTGGGCCTATCTTTGGCAACCAGGTCTTCAATCTGGCGTACCGGGGCGTGCTGAAGGAGTTCACAGCGGTACGTTGAGTGAGACCGTGGTAGTGAGCATGGTACTGACAATCTCACAGAAAGACTCGGCCTTCTTCAACCGCATCAAGCGTCACCGTGTTGATCCGTCCGTCTCCTCGCTCGCAAACCCCCCACCAGACTACTACGGCGAGAAGATCGGCAGCGTTGCCGGCTACAGGCGGTGGTTGAAGGACCAGCGTGCCTTCAACCTCAAGACCGGTAGACACCAGCGCGGACAAATCTAAAAAGTCACGTGACGTCATGGCTTCTCGAGACGGGGTATATACTGTTAGGCACAAACGCCTCCACGCCTTTTGCTTTTTTTGCGAGTGAGCGAACAGTGTCTTGACGTGGCGCTAGAGATGGCACCACGGCGTCTTCACGGCTAGGTTCCATATTTGTTTACAAAAATCGTCCAGCGTCCAATGGCCAAGCTTTTGTACTTGTACATGTAACTGTCAAGCGTCATCTTCCCTCAAAGGGCACACTATTCTCTCACATGTCTTCCACATTCCCGCTACTCGTGCTCTGTGCAGCAATCCTTGGAACGGGAGGTGATCGATGGAGAGCTACGATGCAGAAAGCACGTGCAGACTTTGTTCTCACCAGGGCGAATGGCATCTACTAAACCTCATCTACGTTCTATAACTGCGCACCTAGGATGTGTCTGCCGATTCTTACGTCCTATCATGTCCTGAGTGAAGAAACGCCTGGGCTTGGACTTCGAGTGAGCAAGAGTGGCACTTCTATTATTACTCGTCGTTTACAGACGTAACGGAAGGAGGAATCTAAAACGTCATCCGACATGCAGTAATCGGATTGATTTTCCAGGGTTAAATTTGAAACGTAAAACGTTGTTATCTTCCCAGCAATATTCTATGCACCCTATCTATTGGCTTCTGCTTCTTTGTCAAGCAAGAGCTTTACTATATCCGTATGGCCTTCCCTTCGTGCTTCTTTGACTGCTTGGCGATAGATTCTCTCCTGGTTACGAAGATCGACTAACTTTCTAAGTAACCGTTTCTTTTCTTGCGTGTTACCTGCAGCCGAAGCCAATCGAAAACCTTGTTTAGTTTCTTTGATTCTTGCAGAAAGGCTTCTGTGGTGCTGAAGAAGGAGACTGACAATCTGGTAATTGCCTCTTCCTAAAGCTGCCCTGAGTGCGTTCCCATAAAGTCCGCTTTCTGTGTTGATACTGGCACCATTTTGCAACAACAGCCTCACAATCTGCTCGCGGCCTTTGTGTGAAGCTGCTGCAAGTGCGCTTCCATAGATTCTACTTTGGGCGTTGACATTGGCACCGTTTTCGAGCAGCAGTCTCACAACCTGCTCGTGGCCTCGTTCTGAAGCTGCCACATGTGCGCTCCCATATCTCCCACCTTGTGCGTTGACGTCGGCACCATTTTTGATTAACAGCCTCACGACCTGCTCGTGGCCTTGTTCTGAAGCTGCTGTAAGTGCGCTCCCATAATATCCACCTTGTGCGTTGACGTCGGCACCATTCTTGAGCAACACGTTGACTATGGCTGAAAGCCTGAAACGAGACGCAATTGTTAGACTTGTGCCAAAATCTGGGACCTTTTTTATTTTCAGGTCATCCCAATAAATTCTTGACCAAGTTGAGTACTTGTTGGCATTTGGGTCAGCCAATTCGAGTACTAGCGGTACTATTGTGGCTTCTGCATCATCGCAGATGCTAGCTTCGCGAAGATGCAAGGTCCAAAAGTTTGCGGAATAATTCAAAAACGCGTAGCTTTTACTATTCTGCGCCTGATTTGCAGCGCGGCTGCCTTCCTCTTCGAAGAAGCTCAGGAATCTCACACAGCACTCGGCCATGATAGTGTGGGCATCCTCAGTCGTAGTGAAGCCACGCCACGACAGATTCGTGGAGATACTGATAGAAGACGGCTTTTTGGCAAGCAGATACTCACGAGCGGTCTGGTGGAGGAAGTAGACCTTGCCGTGGTAGACGGAGAGAAATAATCCACACCAGGACCGAAGACGTGACTTGAAATCCTCCTCGTGCTCGAGGTCGAGGTCATCGATTGACAGCGTTGTCTCAGCCACTTCCATAGCAATGCTCATCTCAGAGAGGGTAAGAGGTCGATATGCCACTAAGACGAGGGACAACGCTTTCTGGACCATAGAGTGGTCCTTGGACTTGCTCAAGATCTGCTCGTAAGCTTGATCAACATTACTTGGTAGATTCGCTAGAGCATCTGCCACTCCCTTTGGCGTTCTCTTAAAATCCTTTTGCTTCAGATTGTCGAACACAAGATACACCCACAAGTATGTACGGTGTTGTACCTTGAGCAATTGATCTTTAAGAGACGTCCTGGTTTCTTCGGAGAGATTCTTCTCTTTCGAGAACTGGTCTACTCGATGACTTATGACCAGATTCACCTCTTGACCAATCTTCTCTGACTCGTCCTCTCCAGGTATATGAACACGCGGGAAGGCTTCAGACAGATAGCGAAGTCCGGTTAAAATGTGTTCGTATGGGCGACTTGTCAGCAGAAATTTGACTTTGGCACCGCTTGATTTATACTGCTGGACTTGGGCTTTGAGACTTCGTACTAGATCTTCTATATCGGATTCAGCGCATTCATCCAGTGCGTCCAGAACGATGGTGATAGAGCCAGCGCGCGGATCCTGCACGGCATTTCCGAAGATGGTCCAGAGCGAGCTCTTGGAGTTTACTAGACCAACGCCGTCCTTTTTGAATCGTTTGACAGCATGCTGAAGAAGTTCTGGCTTTTGAGAGAGAAGTTGGTGTAGTAGAGCACAGAGCGCCTCACATACTGTGTCCTGGACTTTGTCTTTGAAGAAAAAGTAACATATCGTTGTCGATGACCTTGCAAGATAGTGGTCGACCAAATACTTGGCTAGCACTGATTTTCCACATCCAGGGTCTGCTGACACAAGTAGCGGTCCTGAATCCTTCTCCTTCCATTCTTGGAAATAAGGGTGATTAAGAAACCACATGCATGTGCCTTCTACTCTGTCTGCTATGCGTTCTTTAGGCTCTTCGTATGTGGCATCCTCAGTGCTCCTGGTAAGCCGAAACAGCTGAAGACACCTTGCTTGCTCCTCAGACAAGCTCCGCTTGTGTGCTTTTTGTTGGTACTCGAGTGTTTCCTGTGAAACGGCCAGTCCGTCTCTCGCAATGTTTTTGTGCTCTTCTGCAATTTGGTGGACGTTCGTTATGACTGTAGCTTTTAGCACATGGCGATGCGGCAAGTCTACAAGTTTTGAGACTAACCAGCCAGGACATCTTTCATCGACTCCTCTGCCGTGCGTAGCTTGGCCACATCTGCCGGTGGTATCACCGACAGCACCTCCTTCGTGTATGCCGCCGCCGTGCCCGCAGCGTACGCCTGCCACCGCTTGTTCTTGTGTGAGTCTGCATAGTCGCACACCCCGCGCACAACTAGACATGGGAAGCTGTTCATCAGCCCTGCTGCCTCCATCTCAAAACATAGTACCCCGCCTAGCTCTGCACTCAGCTTGTCACGCACAGCAGCGTCCTTGATGACCTGGTTACCTGACGCGATCGTGCCGTAGTGCGTCATCACTTCTTGTCTGCGTGGCTCGCGTTTGACTACGTGCTCTGTGCTGCACTTCGCGCATGTTGCTCCTTTTCCTGCATGGTCGTACTCGGCCTTGAAGAGGACGTCCGGGCCAGCAGCTTCGCGACTGAAGTCAAGCAGGCCGTTGAGCTTTGAGAAGTACTCCAGCAGCTTGCTCCTCCCTCTCAAGTGCAGCGCCTGCACCTTCGTTACTGCATTAAGCAGCACTGTTGGCGGTGCGTTGTGCGCTCCCGTGCGCTCAAATCCGCTTGCTGTAGCCTTGCCCGAGTCGTACTGCAATACTCCACCATAGGTTGTGTGAGGTTTGCTCACCACCACATCGCCAAGGCGAACGTCTGTCTCCTCGCTCGGCACCCCGCCGCCAATGCCCACCATCAAACCAAACCGCGTTGATGAGAAGGTTGACTTCATCTGCATAGCAATTGCCGCGGCTGAGTGAGTACCTGTCTGTCCCGCAGGTAGACATGCAATCACTACATTGTGCTCGCCAATGCTTCCGCAGGTGTAGAGATTAGTGTCGCGGGCGTCGTATGGCGGCGTGGCGTGCTCCTCGTCGAGCATCTCCTGCGCGGCCGCCAATTCGACGGGCAGTGCGCACACCCATCCCACTGTGTACTCTTCGGGGCGTAGCGAGCGTGCCATTCGCGGTCGTTACCGCAGGATAATGTAGATACTGGTGTAGTTAGGAGGTCGTAGATGGGGTGTTGTGGTGGCCTGGGAGCCAACCTCTCAACCCCTCAGTCACGCAGCCATCAGGGCCTCAGCCTTGCGGCCTGCGCAGCCGCCGAGAAGCGAAAACGATAGACTAATGTGCAGCCACGGTAGCTCGGGGAGTAAAATCAGCCTTGCCCACGATCTGGACTCCAAAGCAGCGTCCAGGAACGCACCCTCCACCGGGGGCCAAGCTGCTTCTGGCATTCATTTCAAACTCTGCGCTACAAACAGCGGCGTGTTAGAAGAACTTCATAGCTGTGCACGTCGCTTAGTATTCAAGAATGATGTGCCCATGTTCAACTTCTGCGGGTCTCGCAACGTTCCTCAGGAAAACATTTCTTCCGGCGGGCCATTGAGGCTGAAGGCGGGGGAAGAAGCAGCCACGGTCTGGGGACAGCTAGAGCAACATAGTCTCTGCAGCTTTGGTGGCTCTCTGGAGAGCATTCGATACTTGTTGTGCTCATCACGAGCGCTTTGCACCGCAGCCTCAGGTCTCGGAGCCATTTCCTGTCCCTTCATGTGGGTTGCGACATACCTGCATCTCAGACAAGGTAAGAGGAGAATACGAGCTCAAAGCGAGTTGAGTACGTACAAGCTAGGGCAGGATGAGTAAGGATGCTCAGTTCACAAAGTATACAAGTGAGCACCCATGGCCTTGAAAAGCCGAGTCTTCTTACCCTCCATTGACAACATTTCCTCCACAACATATTGTACCTTCATCCTTTTTGTCTTGATCAAAGAAAGGATACTGTCTTTTTATCAGATATGATGTCCCCTCTCGCCATTGCCATAGCCCTCTTCGCCACCGCTGTCTCCGCGCTACCCACATCTTCCGCTGAGACATCGCCCTCCATCGCCCTCTCGCAGCTCGAGAACCGTGCCACTGCCTGTACCTCTGCAAGTACCGACAATCTCCTCTTCATCACATCCCTCGACAGCTTCCTCAAAGCCCGCAGCGCCAAAACCCCCTCCAAATGCAACTGGACGTCGGACAATTGCTCGCGCTCGCCCGACAAGTCTGCGGGCTACAACTGCATCCCCAGCTGCCAGCGCCACGACTTTGGATACCGCAATACCAAGGTCCAGGGCCGTTTCACCTCGGTCATGAAGAAGAGGATTGATGATAACTTCAAGTTGGACTTAAACAACTACCGTTCCCAATTTTCTGGGTGGAGTTCGTGGAAGGGCGTCGAGTGTCGTCGCTATGCTGATATCTACGTTGCGGCTGTGCGAGAATCTGGCAAGCGGGAAGACGAGATAGAAGTCTGTTGTTTGAGATCGGCAGAGACCGTTGAGCAACAGGATGGGGATATTGCAGGTTAGAATATCAGACGTGTGTATAAGTTACATGTCTTGAGGCTCTGTGGTCCTTCATCCATCGTACCAATATGTACATCGTTCTTAGACTCGTCTAGAAGTGAATGACCTAGTCGATAAGCGAGTCAATATTACACATTAAGAGACTGATTGCGTTGTAGCTTGGTCAAGAACTAGTGCTGTGGCCCTGCACTGATATCCTACGCGCATATGGTTAGCAGGTGTCACAAGCACAACTGGAGGATGATCTAGGAGAACTAGTAAGGTTGCCTCGAATATCAAATGCGGAATTTCAATTATTCTGATCTGCCTGACCTCGGTCCAAGAAACTACGATTGGGGTTTTAAATCTGTTGGATGGCAGAAAGATGCAATCTCTGCAGTGCGGTAGTTCTTGCAGAACTGTTGTGAACGCACTCACGTACCAGCCTGAAAGACTTCACAGCAGTGGATCTTTCCTGCAAACACAATCACTCTACCTTCTAGCCTCTTACGCAGAGCCCACACTCAAACGCGGTATCTCCCCCTGTCCTCCCACTTCTGCCCAAAAGCAAAGTCGCCCCGCAGGTCCTTACCTGTCTTGCAAAAGCTGCAGCGATCGCTTGGTGCACCTCCAAAGAACATGGTAGTAAAGTTAAATGTCTTGGGGCTCACGTAATCATCGCCGAAACAGCGTTGCAGCTTGTACGAGTAATTTTGACAGGCGCCTACCGGAAGGATGTGGCCGCAAGAGTAGCGGAGATATTCGTCGCTGTCTCTCGGGCACATAGCTGTTGGATTTTCTGATAGAGAATTTGGCTGTGGTGATGGGGCTGCATGGGCCGGACTTGCTTATGGTTTTATGAGTGTGCTGGATAGTGAATATGATCTTATGGAAGATCACTGTCCTTCAAACGCGTTACTACAGCTAGACTTCACGGAGCCAGGATCGCGAGGAATCAATCGCGTTCAATCGCGCCAATGGAAGAGACAAAATCAAATCACATTTTCAACAGTGACATAAGTGTAGACAGGGCGGAGCACATATTTGGAAGCTTTGCTCATTTAACAAGTATCACAGAGACGCTTTGCAAGTGCTCAGGACCATATACTGCACGTCTTCACATCAAGTCGAAGATGTGCGATCCCAAAAACACCAAGCGTGTGCTCTGTCACCTGGGCTGCGGCCACTACGTTCCAAAAGATGCTTGCGATCATTACTCAAACTTACTCGGTGTGTGCATGGCTAATCCGCACACGAAAGACATTGACAACGGCAAAGCCTTCACCAAAGAAGACGAGGTCCCGGGAAATTGCAAGTTCTGTCGCGAGCACAAAGATATTGACGGCGCGTACGGCTACGGCCGGGGGTGGGAGGAACGGTACAACTGGGCTCTTTGAGGAAGGTGCAACGCGGGCTTGTGCCAACTTCGTACACCCCGTCTAAGGTGTGTCTCATGGCCTAATCAACTCTCGTGTGGATAGCAAATCGAAGTGACTCTCGAAGTTTTCCCGCACAACGACCTACATGATCGTAGAAATTTTCTCGTGTCAAGAGATGAGGGCTGTCACTGTGAAAAGCCAATACGTAATAGTAGGATTAATCGGAATGCTGGGAAGAATACCCCGAGCCAGTCGTGAGATGTCACACAGTTTTTGAACAATTCCAACTCAAAATCATGGAGTGATCCACCCCATTTCAGGGAGAGTGTATGACAAGGCTCGTGTCTGATTGCGAGTGAGTCTACCACACACTTGTATCATCAGGAATTTTCTTGGTCATGAGACACGGTACGGCAGTCAGACCAAGCACCAAAAACTCCGACCCCGAGATACAGGATTGAAAACCACACATATCTCTACGAAATGAACTCTGATACTTGCGGGCCTCCGATCGTGTAAGTCAACGACCTGCATGGCAAAGCCACACATCAAGTGATCGGACAACGGCGTTCACGTTATGCTCGATAAGAGTGATAACTGTGGGTACGGTCGCGAGCGCAAAAGGTAGACAGGAAGTTCAGATACGGTCAGATTAGGGCTGGCTGGACCATCATTTTCCCAAGGGAGAGATGCCAGGAGTAATCAGTTGGACTTAGACGAATTCGACATTACATGTCCAAGCACTTTGATCATCGCGAAATGAGCAGTAGGGATATGCATTCTGGTACTCATAACTGCTAACTTTGAGCTACCGTCTCAACTGCTCATACTCTAACAAGCATTCTGACTGTTGGTATGAAATTCTGGCTGTCCTTTTGTTGCTGTTCCCAGTCCTGAGGAAAAGCGGCCAGCGCAGCGATAATACCTCCAATCATGAAAACCAACGATACAACCGACCAGATAACTCCCCAGCACTGCGAAGAACCGCCATACCTCTTCGCGAAGACACTGGCGTCAGACGCGTTGACCTTTCGTAGGATCAGATCGTCGCAGATATCCCAGACACTGTACAGACTCGACATGACGCCGATGAACAGCTGTATCTCAAGTCAGCGAAAAAGTCACCACATCAGAGGGGAGGTGACTTACCACAACGAACCTCAACGCCTCGGCATGCTTGATAAACCAGCAACCAATCAGCAGCCCTACTGCCAACAAGATCGTGATGATGGTCAACCAGTCCTTTCTTGCCCACCACAGGGTCAACAGAAAGCACACACCCAGCACAATACTCGCGACCTTACTCGCGACAATGTTGAATCCGCAAAATGTGAGCAGCGCACCGATTAGACTCGATCCAAGGTATCCGGCAGGAAGCGTAAAGAACTGCTTGCCGCCGCGCATATGCGTGACACCCCCTTCATGCGGATCCAAACTGATAGACTCAACGCGCCCGCCTGTGCAGCACGCAGTGATTGCGTGCCCAAATTCATGAAAGGCGATCACAAGCATCTAGTCTTGTGAGTCACGTGATCATGCGGAGTTCAGCTGCAGCTGAGAGCGGCTCACCTTGAAGGGCCAGAGAACCCATCGTACGTAGGGAACATTCCAGAGGATGGCGATGATTACGATGTAGGCGATGAGAACTCCGAGTGTGACGCCTTGCGTGTGGTTCACACCCAGGCCGCGACGTTCAAAGGAGTGGAGGTGTGGCTGGGCAAGCGCTGGGCCGGCAGTAATGAGAGCGCGCCGCGCTAGCTTGCCGAAGGATGGTGGAAGGGCTGGCATGCCTTCTTTATAAGAGTGTGGTCGTGTGTATGTACGGTCTTTGAATGTTTGCGTCGGAGGGCACTGATTTTGTTGTTTAAGTTGTCTTCTGGGGTTGGCCGGCTGAGGTGGTTTGACACTGGGACGCGTGTTTATGCGTACGTGCGCGCCACGTTTGTTCTAAAATGAAAGTGGCTGAGCAGCAAGCATTCTTTGCGCCGATCTTCCGTGCAGAACACACCAACTCAGGACAAGAACATAAACACCATTAAACAGAATTACACAAACTGAAGTCATTTGTTTTGAATGTTGATGAATTTCGCTATATACAATGCCTCTGAAGAGATGACTGGCAAATATGGACATGCTTCGCTAAAATTAACGACAGAAACAGGAAGAACTGGTCTCACCCAGCAGCTGCTCGGCGGGCTTATACAGCCCTGTCGCCAAGAGTCTCGCGGTGCGTAGACATATTGCGAGGAGTGCCGTCAGAGTCTTTCTCATCAATCTTCTCGTCGACCGACCTGGGAACGTGGGCAGCAGCCGCGCGCTCATCCAAGATCGAAGTGCGACGGTGCCAGTAAGACTCATCGCGCGTGTTGCGGTCGACGTAGCCGGCAGGAACCCAGCTCTTGCTGCTGATAGCCTTGACGCCCATGTCCATATACATGTCGTTGACACTCTCGAGAGTCAAAGACTTGGTCTCAAAGACAAAGAAGTAGACGACAGCTGCGGCAACGAAGTTGCAGCCGAAGAAGACAAACCCAAAAGCGTAGCCGATTCCATCGTTGGCATAAGGTGTCAGGAAACCAATCAAAAAGTTACCAAGCCAGTTGAAAGCTGTCGCGAGCGAAGCCTGCTTTGCACGAGTGCGGAGCGGGAAGGTTTCGCCAATGACGACCCAAATGAACGGACCCCAGGTGGAAGCAAAAGACGCAATGAACATGCAAGCGCAGACGATCATGACGATACCGGAGTCTGTGTTTTCTGTTGGTGGGCGAACAATACCGATGATGGCGAAGATGAGCAACCAAGTTGCCTGCCAGAGACCACCGACGACCAAGGGGATGCGACGACCGAAACGCTCAATCATCCAGAGACCAGGAACAGTCATAGCGACGTTGACGGCACCAAGGATCAACTGGGTCTGGATGGGGTCGTCGATACCAGCGGACTCGAAGATGGTGGCTCCGTAGTAGAAGAAGTAGTTGACTCCAGTCCACTGCTGCAGGAACTGAAGCGCGCAGCCCAAGAAGGTACGGTATACGAGACGGGGGATGTTGGAAGGTTTGCCAGTAAAGCACTCAACCCAGGTACCCTGACCGGCCTTGGCCTGCTCCTCAATCGATTCTTGCATCTCCTTGAAGTCGTCGTTGACAAACTCGTCTTCAGGGTTGTCCTTCTTGCCACGGAGACGGGCCAGCGACATACGAGCTTCCTCCCAGCGACCCTTGCCAGCGAGCCACTGTAAACGATTAGCCTAGTTCATGCCATGTTTGATCGGTACTTACACGGGGCGACTCGGGAGAGAATAAAACGCCAATGCCGAGAGGTAGTGAGAAGAAAATTCCGAGGCCGATGACAATTCTCCAGGAGGCATCGCCATCCTGACCAGGGCTATCGCGGACACCGTAGTTGATGATGTTGGAGATAAGGATACCGATGGTAATCATGAGCTGGTAAGATGCGACCACTGCACCTCGAATCTCACGAGGACAGCATTCGGACTGGAACATAGGAACACCAATGGACAGGATACCAACACCCAGACCAGCAACGATACGACCCATCATCAGATGGACCCACGAGTACATTGCAGTGATCTGGATGATGTTGCCGACAACGAAAATGGCTACACCAATAGACAAGCTGCGTCGTCGACCAAACCAATCGGCTGTGTACGCGCCAGCAAGGGCGCCAATAAGGGTACCAATGGACATCATGGAGACAACAAGAGACTGGATCTCGGTGTCGAAAGCCCAGGTACCATCGGGATTCTGGTACTGGCCAAAGCGGCGCCTGAAGTCCCTAAACAGCAACATACTGGAGATCTGACCAGTATCATAGCCTTGAAGGGCGTCAGCTCTGTCTGGCTGGAGGAGTATGCGATTCTACTCACCGAACAGAAAACCACCTATCGATGTGACACAACCCAGCATGATGGCCTCAATGCCAACCTCTGCACCGCGCAGCTTAATGGATGCTTTGCCGAGACCCATGGTTACGATGAGCCTGAGGCTTCTCTGAATGGTCTGATGAAAGTCGAAACCGTCTTCGGTGAGGTTTCTCCCTTGCTTCCTACGCTGACATTTAAGTACGATTGCCTTTGTTGTGCAGACCATGTGGTAATGCCCAGGTGCCCAGCCAATGCCGAGACATGACTTTGGCGAGTAACGTCATATGCGCCACTACCGTCACCCGAGAGCGGTATCAACCTTGGCTGGTTTGCTGCTACAGCCAACAGCAATCTCGGAAGTTTCTGTAAGGCGCATAGCGTGTCTTGATTTTGTGACACCGGGGTTGCTCCAAGCAGAAGTGTTGTGGGGAAATAAGACACGATTCGACTAGGCCAAGCAATGAGCATCCGACATGGCCGGAGAGCCCCAATCCCCACTGCCATGGGGTTTGCATGCGTCAGTTGCGACCTTTGCGGCTTCTTTCCGGCTTCGACGTCGTTTGATCCAGCATCTTGGAATCACGTTGGCACCACGCCACTGATGTCTCTTCCCCGCAGACTAGTCAACTGCCAACGTGCCCGCAGCAGACACACCGTTGTGCCGTGCTGTTCCGTGATGGTCGTGTGACTTTTTGGTTGGAGTCAAGATGCCCGATTGTTCCCGCGCTCAGACGTGTCCTGGGTGAGGTGGAGTGCAGGAGAGTGAGTGGGGGTTATTGGTCGAGTCCACTGTCTGTGCCAGTCTCAACACTTTCAAGCTTCTAGTGAGGCTCTGCGACGCAACTCCACATCAAATCCCACTCCGGCTCTTTAATCCCGCAATGCGGCTGAAAACTGACTCGTGGTCACCCCACATGCGGCTCTGCAGGCACCCAGAGAGGAATTCTCATCAAGTCATGAGCAGACGGTGTGCAAAACGTAGCGCGCAAGTACCGTTCTACCTCAGATCCAGGGTGCCAGCCGGGCAGTGTTCGGCCTTCAGGATCCGTGCCAAGCTGGCAGAGCTATCGGCCCCATTTGGTGGAGACGTTGTAGAGCCCGCCGATCGAAGTCAAGCAATCAAGACATAACGGGGCCCCGAAGATTCTGCGTGAAAATTCTGGAGCACACGTGGAGGGCGGAGTTGTATGGAGCAAAGAGGGGATGCGCGGAGGGCGCGGAGCCCCAGCCTCAACACTTTTCGTCGTCCATGGGGAGAATCGAGAGGATGCAAGATAAGAAAGTTGCACAGCAGTCTGCGGCTGCTCTATATAATTGAGCGGACTCCTGCGGACCTCGCGCTTTCGAATTCGAGATTCGCACTTTACCGCTAGCATTGGTTTAGCGCACGCCATGATGCAAGCCGGTGTGGAATCTATGCTCGTTCTTCTTGAAGAACACAGGGACCGAATTGAGGCAGAGAGTGCGAGATTGGCCCTGCTTTATCCAGTCGTGCAAGGAGCGAGACTAAGTCTGCGACTCTATTATTTGCGAGGTCGTATGCCGTCGAGGGACCAGATGGAGGGGTACGAGACGATGCCGCTAAAGACACGGCTCGCGACGACTTGGTGTGTGAGGGGCAAGACGTCATGACCGTCGAGCTGTCTTCTTGAGGACGCGACTACAACATCACTGAGGGGACTATGTTTGTACGTCTTCGCAGGTTCCAAGAGTAAGCCCTAGTAGGTGTTGTCGTTGTACAGCCTGCAGTTGAGCTTGTCTGTCTTAATCGCAGCGCGCTAAAGTTACACTGTGGCCGTTGAGGTCCAACTACGCCAATATGGCTGAAACGTTGTACACCCTAGCAGCTTTGATCCCCTTGGTAGTGTTTTTCCTATACTATCAGCTGCGACAGTATCGCTTCAAAAGATATGCGCATATCCCCACGCCATTAAAGCCCGATCTCCTCCTTGGTCACCTCGGTTATGTCGCAAAAGGCTTCCAAAAGCATGGCAATTCAAAAATGCATCCAGGTATGGCACAGCAGCGAGGTTGATGGGCAATCCCCTGACACCATCAGACTACATCCTGGAGGATATCTGGAATGAGAACGGACGGCCAGATTTCATGTACTTGGACTTCAGACCAGTGGCGCATCCCTTGCTGCTTGTCGCCAGTCATGAAGTCGCCGAGCAATTCACAAGGACCACAAGATCCAATCCGTACAGCGTCAAAAAGTCGCCAACCATACAGGGCGAATTCGGCGCACTGGTAGGGAGGAGGTCTATCTTGACTGAAGAAGGGGAGAGCTGGAAATCGTTGCGCAAACTCTTCAATGCAGGCTTCGCGCCACAACATATCGTCACCCTGCTCCCAGTTTTACTCGACAAAACGAACATCTTCATCGAAAAGATGGACGCAGTTGCGCGGTCAGGCGCTGTGACTGAGCTGGACGGGTATTGCGTCAACCTCACTTTTGATATCATCTGTCAGGTCATCACCAATGTCGAAGTCCATGCGCAAGAAGAGGGTCTCGCACATGACCTGATCGTTAATTTCCGCCTCCTCTTGGACACCTACATCTCTGGCAAGGGCCTGGGACTCGCGGCCTGGAATCCATATATACAGTTCCTGCGATACTATCACAGCCGCCGTACGGACGCTGCGCTGTTCAAGATCATTCAAGAGAAGTTTGAGAACATCCGCGCTGAAGAAAAAGCTGCAAAAGATCGCTCTGTGCTCGCACTAGCACTCAGAGACGTAGACGTCCTCACTGCAGACGTCAGCCAGCTCATTGCCGACCAATGCAAGACCTTCCTTTTCGCAGGACACGACACAACGTCGATCCTCCTCCAACGCCTCTTCTACGCTCTATCACTCGACCCCGTCCGTCTTGCGAAGATCCGAGAAGAGCACGATTCCATCTTTGGCACAGGTGATCCTCAGACTGTCCTCCTCGCCAAACCCGAAGAAACGCTTAAGAAACTCGTCTACACTAGCGCATGCATCAAAGAGGCACTACGCCTATGGCCACCAGCAGGTACAGCGCGCATGACGCACGATAACTTCAAACTCCGAACCAAGGAAGGAGACGACGTGATGGTGGATAAGTGCGTCATCTACCCGATGCAGCACATAATCCACCGCGATCCGAGCGTCTACGGCCCGACTGCGAACGAGTTTGTACCTGAGCGATGGACAGGTGATAGCGATACGAGTGAAGCTACCAACGCCGATGTGAGCGGGACTGCTACGTCAAGTGACAAGATCCCGGCGAGTGCGTGGCGGCCGTTTGAGCGCGGGCCGCGAAACTGCATCGGCCAAGAGCTTGCCAATCTTGAGGCTAGGGTTATTTTGGTTTGTGTGATGCGCCGGTATGACTTTGTCAAGGTCGGCGTTGGGGAAGTGGAGACAGATGGAGAGGGCAAGCCGATCACCGAGAAGAGCGGCAGGTACAAAACGAAATCGGAGCTGATTAGTGTAAGTCTGGTGACGCGGAGGGATGGAATCAAGCTGACTAGCGATGCAGACCATGAGCGTCACAAGCAAGCCCATTGACAAGACGAAGATGATTGTCAAGATGAGGCAGAGTTGAAGCGAGGCGTCGATGATGGGCTCCAAATGAAGCACAAGACACCAAAATCGTGCAGCGAGCCTTCTGCCTCCTCCTCCACACGGCATAAGTCTTTCCAGATTCTTGCAATTTGCACGTCGGGCATGCGCCGCCACTCGTCTTACAAGCGCTCCCTTTCTCACCTCGACACCTCAACTCTTCCATACCTCGATGGCTAAGTTTCCACATCGCAGCTCCAGCACACGCCCTCTTTCCAGACATACTACATGAAGCTTCTCCAACCCTTTTCTAGCACCCTGTAATCCCGCCACTACAGACATGAAGGGTATGAGGCATTTTGACACCCGTTCGGTCTGGAGACTGGTCTGAATTTTGCGAGGACTTTCTATTTTCACAATGGATAGCATCTCGTCCTTGCGTTGATCGTTTGAGATGAACCACCCACTGCAGGTTTTCTCTTATGCGCTTGAAATCACGATTGTTGACGATAAAGAGGACAGTCTGGACTTAAATCGGAGACGTAGTTCACCATGTAGGTGTGCAGGAAACACCGTGTTTGAGTGCGAGATGTGAATCTTTGCATAGTTCCACACGTGTTTCTAGGCGTCTGAGAATACACTATCCCCGGAACTAAAAACACAGTACTCTGGAACTGTTCATCTTTGACATTATTCGTCGCGGCTTACTCGCAACCGCGCCGTCAGGACTAATGGGTGCAAAACGCGGGGGAAGCTACCGTCACCTCGGGATCGCGCCCATTCGCCAACCGTCATATCAACAAACACCAAAAGACCGATTCAGAACCCCAAGAATCTACAAGAGTTTACATCTGACTCCCACTAACAGCCTGCACTACAACCCCAACAACTAACCTTCACCATGGCCGACCAAATCCTCACCCAGCACTGGTCCCGCTTCCTCGGCCCCAACCCGCCCGACCCCCACACATCAAAGTACCACCCCAACGGCGACGCAATCTTCAAAAGCCCATTCGGCCCCTTCCCGCCCTCCCCTCCAGATCTCAATATCCACGAACTATGTTTCCCGCCCCAGAACCCCTTGCCAGAAGACTATCCGCTCATTATCAACGCCGCGACAGAGGAAGTCGTCACACTGCACCAGTTCTACGCACGTGTGTGTGCACTAGCCCGCGTGCTGCGGCACGATGGACCGAATCCGCTGAAACTTCGGGAAAGTCCTGTGGATGATAGGCAAGAGGGGGAGATTGTGGGCGTGATGAGCAGGAATCACATTCACTACCCTATGGTTGTGCATGCGTGTTGGCGCGCGGAGGTGGTGTTTGGCGGGATTAGTCCGGCGAGTACGGCGTATGAGCTGTGGTGGGTGATGCGGAAGATGCAGATCTCGGCGCTGGTGGTGCATGAGTCGCTGCTTTCTGTTGTGAGGGAGGCGGTGCAGCTTGGGAGGGGGGAGGGGGATGAGATGCCATTGAAGCTTGTGCTGGATGAGCGGAAGATAATTGTTTTGAGCGAAGATGCGAGGCTCGATGTTGTGGGGGGGTATCGGACGGTGGAGAGCCTCGTGCGGGAGGGTATGAGGGTCGAGGAGCAGAAGAGGAGATTGCGTGGGGGAAACAGATTGGCGTACCTCTTCCAATCGTCAGGGACATCAGGACTCCCCAAAGCAATGATGATCACGCACTCCAACGGCTACCACTCTGGGATCCAGACCCTCATCACCGCAGCCCAGGGGACGCGTTTCCTAGGCATGGAGCCCTTCGCCACTCCCTCCGTCACCCTGGGCGTCATCCCAATGTACCACTCCTACGGCATGATCCTGTGGAATCTGCGCATCAACCTCGTGCGCAACACGACCATCCTGCTCCCCCGCTGGGACCTCGAGCACGCCCTGCAGAGTATCCAGAAATACCGCATCACGGCCCTGCCCCTCGTGCCCCCGCTCATACGACAACTCGCCCAGAGTCCGCTGACGGAGAAATACGATCTCAGCAGCGTGCTAGCTGCCGTGAGCGGCGCTGCCTATTTACCACCAGACGTTGCGTATGAACTTGCACGGAAGTTACCGCAGGGTAAGAACGCGCCTGTACCCAGTGGCTATGGCCTCAGCGAGGCTGCGTCGATAGCCTCACCCACTGCACCGGGCATCTTTGGTCTCCCCAGCGCACCACCAGGGAGCATCGGATACCTGCTCCCCGGCATATCAGGGCGAGTTGTAGACCCGGAGACGCTGCAGGACGTACCGCGTGGCGAAAAGGGCGAGCTCTGGGCACGTGGCGCGGTAGTAACGCCAGGATACTTCAAAGACAGCAAAGCGACGGCTGAGATATTCGCTGAACCGGGGTGGTTGCGCACCGGCGATCTGGTCATGCGGGATGAGTATGATCGGATTTACTACCTGGATCGCATCAAGGAGATGATCAAGGTCAAGGGGTTGCAGGTCGCGGCTACCGAGGTGGAAGACACGCTGCTGCAGCACACCAAGGGGCTGGTGCGGGATGCGTGTGTAGCGGGCGTTGACAATGGGAGGGGAGACGGGAGTCTGTTCGTGCGGGCGTGGGTGGTGCTCACAGATGCGGGGAGGAAGATGAGTGAGGAGCAGTTGGTGATGGAACTGGATGAGTGGGTCAAGAGCAGGTTGAGCAGGCACAAGTGGCTCACGGGGGGGATTGAAGTTGTTGACGAGGTAAGTGTGGGATTATCGAGTGAAGTGTGGACGTTGCTGACTATGGTAGATTCCGAGAACGCCTTCGGGCAAGATGCTCAGGAGGGAGATGAGGGATCGGTATCATGCGCGGATGAAGACGGAGGGCAAGGCGAAGCTATAGACACGATCGATGGACAGTATCGCCAGCTATAAGTAGTCGACAAGATCCAAGCTCTCCTAACACCAACCTCGTCAGTACAAATACTTACAAACATCATCAGCACTCACCCTAGTAACGCCGTATGAGTAACTTGACACTTGAAGAACAAAAACAAGTACCTTTATAGACTAGATTGTAAAACACTTAGCATAACGCGCTACGTAAAGACCAAGACACCCCTCCAGGACTAGCGATCCGCGAAAAACTCCAGTATCACCACCAATGCGAAAGCATCCTCCTTCTTCAGGGTTTATCGCTAAGGACTGAACGAGCCGAATACTTCGATCTGGGTGGAGACTGTGTCCCTCTACAGTGACGTTTCTTTGAGAAGGAAGTGAGGAGCGTAATCTAGGGAGAGTGAAGAGATCTGCTACCAACGCTAACAGTAGTTTAATAGTAGAGCTATATTTGCGTTACTTGTACTGTCTAGCACTTAGACAACCTCCGAACATACTAACAGCTTACGTGCAATTATTTATATTCTTCTAGACACACAACAACAACTGCTCTGAACTAGTCAGGTTCTGAAAGAGAACATATGCATTGAGATACCCAACCCCCGCCGAAACGCCAGGCTATGCCAAACCAAACCAAACCAAGCCAAACCAATCCCCTACTCCAGTCAAGCCAATTCTATACTCCAAAGCACAATGCACCCACCTCATCATACATATCCAACGGATCATAACCCATATCCTCGTAACAACACCATCAATCATCAGCCGGCTCAACCCTAACGAGCACCTCTTCGAGGAACCCCTCCAGGAACCCCGCGACCTCACCGCCCATGCCCACCTCGCCCCTCTCGTCCCACTGGTCCAGCTCCTGGAACTGCTCTGTGATGCGGCCGACGAGTCTGCGCACATGGTCGTGGCACTCCTGGCGCTCTTTCTTCCGCCGCAGGTACGAGTCCGGGTCGCGCATGGCGGATGCAGAGGCGGCGTCGTGCTTGTTCATGAGGTTGAGGTGGTAGGTTCTGCGCGACAGAGCGGCCTCGAGGGCGGGGACAACGACGCCGGTGAGGGCGGTAATTTCGGCGCCTTGGTTTGCGGCTGGTGGGTTGAGGAAGGCGAGGTCGGTTGGTTGGGGCTTGATGCGACCAAAGGAGTTGCGCGCCTGGTTCGACTTGGGCGGTGGCGAGAGACTGCTGTTCAAGGGTGCCTGGCTGCCGTTCTGGTGAGGTCTACTCCCAGGCAGGAATCCACCGAAGGGATCGTTTGACGAGCCAGAGTCGGGGCGTGAAAGAGCAGGCGCATACGATTGATGTGGTGATGGTAACGCCTGATGCGGCGACGGCAGCGGCTTCTGGTCAGCCAGGGACGGCAGTCGTTGCTGGCCTACGAGGGGCGGCAGAGGCTTCTGGGCCTGCAGCGAAGGCAGTTGGTGACTTGTGTGGAGCGCAGGGCTAGGTAGTGGTTTTGACTGCGCTGACGTTGGAGTGCTCCCTCTCGAGTTTGGTCCGCGGAATGGAGGGATCTCAGGAATCGACATCGGGATGACACCTCTTGGTGTGAGATTGCGCGACTGCGGTGCGATGTCGATACCCGCCAGTTCCTCAGCAACAGACTTTTGCATGTACTCTTCGTACGCGTGTGCTAGTGGAGTCTGGCGACGCGGCCCTTGAGGCTTCGAGGGCGTTGTAGGCGTGACGAGGCCACGATTCAGTGGGGGTGAGAAGACGTTTGGCACAGGCGATGTCCGTAGAGGCTCCTGCTTGGGCGGCGGAAACACGGGCGCATTTCTCTTATCAGGCGAAGGCGGTAGCGGTACTCTCGAAGCTGTGTTGAGTGAAGTAGTGGGCGATGCGCCGGTCCACAGAGGAGCTAAGCGCTTTGTTGGCGACGGTGGCGGGCTCGCTCGGATTGTGTCGTCGTTCTCGTCACCACGTTGGAGCGGCACTGGCTTTCTATGAGGTGATGGGTTTCGCGCATTGGCACCGGCATTATTCAACAGCGCAAGAACTGGGCCCCTGCCACCAGCAGTAGGGCGAATGGTGCCAAAATCCCACAGATCTTCGTTGACAGGCTCACGGCGCATCGGCTGCTCGTCGTCGTCGTCGTCGTCTTCAGCCGCCTCCTTTGGATGTCTGAGCCTCCAGTCCTGATACCGCACGATGAGCTCCTGCAAACGTGCAGGCTTGCCAGCTTTCCGCATGAACGACGTGTTGAGCAGTTCTTTCGCCGTGGGACGCTCTTTTGGGTCTTTCCGCAGACAGAGCTGGACAAATTCTTTGAAAGACGTTGAGAAGCTGCCCTCCAGCACGGGCGGGGGGTTCTTGGGAATCAGAAACAGGACCTTCATAGGGTGGATGTCCGAGTAGGGAGGCTCGCCGTTGGCCAGCTCGAGCGCGGTGATGCCCAGGGACCAGATGTCCGCCTTGCCGTCGTAGCCAGACTGCTTGATGACCTCGGGCGCCATCCAGAAGGGCGTGCCAACAAAGGTGTTCTTCTTAGTCATGGTGGCGGAGAGCTGGCCGGAGACGCCAAAGTCGGCCAGCTTGACCTGGCCACTGGCCGTGACGAGGATGTTCGCCGCTATTGGAGTCAGCACCACTCATCACCTCACTCAACACACGTGTGCAAACTCACCCTTGATATCGCGGTGCAGCTTGTGGTCTTCATGCAGATACGTCAACCCCATCAGCAACTCTTTGAGCATAATGGAAATCTCCGCCTCGGCCAATGGGCCGGGCTTCATCAAATCCGCACAGCTCCCTCCCGCGCAAAACTCCATGACAATCCACAAATCCGAGCCGTGCAGGTAGGAGCCGTGATATTTGGTGACGTAGGGCGACTTGAGGCCGGACAGGATCATGATTTCGCCCATAATGTCCTCGACCTCGTCCTCGGCGTTCTCAACGTCGATGACTTTGATGGCGACTGTCTGGCCGGTCTTGCGGTCGAGTCCCTTGTAGACTTTGCCGAAGCTTCCGCCGCCGATGCATTCTTGCTTGGTGTAGAGCGTGGTGGGGTCGACCGACGACTCCATTTCGGCCGACATGGTGGCGTGTCAGCGGGCGCTAGCGAGGGTGTGCGAGTGTGGGTGTAGGTGTAGGTGTAGGCGTAGCGCGAGTGTAGGTGTAGTGCTCGTGTGGGCGTGGGTGTAGGCGCGGTCGTATGGAGAGCGTCAGCGTGGTGGGAGGCGCAAGTAGAAGGAGCGTGGTGGGCGAGTGTTGTCGTCGTTGTCGTCGTCGTCGTCGTCCAATTCGCAGCCCAAGGCTCAAATACTCCAGGGTCCTGTGCGAGACCCTCTCAATACACAGTCCCTCAATAAGCAGACCCTTTCAACCTCTAAATTCACAGGAGCAGAAAGAAAGTCGCGGCGTTGTCCCAAACCAACCCAGCGCGTACCCGTGTTGGTAAATACAGCGCCCAAAGTATCGCGCGGGCAACGACGAGAAAACGAGCGGGGCAAGCGAGCGCAGGAACGCACTGTACTGTACTGCACCTTAAGCACAACTCACGTCTTACGTCTCACGTCTGCGCAGGGCGGGAATATAACAAGCAGGAGTTTCAATGCGCAACGCAATGCAGCTACGCAATTTTGCGATCCAATAGTCTCGCGCTGGCTGCTCATCTCTGCTGCTCATCTCCAACGCGTCGCGCTACGCTGCGTCTCGGTATCGAGTGGGTTGCGCGTCGTGATTGGGTGAGAGGTGCGCTGCGCTAGCGCGTACTGTGGGTCCACTTCGTCTCTGGAAGTAGCGTGCCAGAGTTGTAATCCCATCCCATAGGCAATCTGAAGGGGCTTGTTGCCTAGCACTCGACGGGGAAGAGCATTTCCGGCTCCCACGGCTTGGGCTTGGGCGGTGCAGACCTCTCGAAAGTTGGGGATTTCCTCCCTTGGTGCACACACTCACACTATCACAGGTAGACTCGAAATGTTGCTACATATGTTGTGCAATGCTTACTGCTCGACGGTCTCGATGACAAGAGACGAGTGAGAGCCATGGACGAAATGTGACTTGTAGTCCAGTATAAGTGAATGCACGCCGCTTCTACGTAATGTTCTTGTCACTCTGTACGTGCTCTCTAAAAAGTACGCCGGCTTGACTCTAGCACCCGTGTCGTAGAGGGAAGAAGGAAAGCCGGGCATCCACCCTTCAGACACCCTCTGAGGATAGTCGTTGCTTTCCTTCTCGACTTGTCTTGTCGCGTGAAGTCATCGCATCTTATACCCTCCAGCTTCGTAACATCCACGCAGCAACAGTGGAATCAGCTTCACATCAAGCGAGCTCCCTCTCTGCAGACGTGCATACACGCACTCTCTCCACACGAATACGACTTGCCAAAGCTCATACATTACCCTCAATGTCTGAAAGGTATTTTACCTAGACCTAATCCGCCAGCTATGCCAGTGAGACTTCAACGCTGACTTTAACACTAACACCTAGGCAGCGATGCACATAGCCTTGCCTACCTTACCTATCCCTCTCAATCCCCTTGCTTCCATCACCTCACCAAACCCTGCCTTGCTAGGTCTGTTGTCGCATTTATAAATACCACAATACACTCAACACCTGCAATCTAGCCACTTCGACCGCTGTAACGGCCTTAAGCACTGTGTAGGTACCATCCGCCAGTGGCTAGTAAAAGTAGTGTTGAATTGTCTCGCTCCCCCTCCCCCTGCACTCTCCACTCTACGCCTTGTATTATTATTGATTCATTAAATCTCAATTTTCCGCTCGATCTATTTCACCTTCTTGTTTAACATGTCGTGTTGATCTGCCCTCGCAGTTTATTCTCTCACTCAGTCTTCTCAACTCATCTAATCCTTTCACTTCATTCTCTTGGTATATTATCTTACTATCTTGTTATCTTACTATCTCATCATCGAATCATCTTAGAATAATCCAATCTCTTGCCTCTTTATATCCTCTTATTTACCACGGATTCTACTCCAGTTGCATTTCATATTCTTCTAGTTGTGTTATTTCATCTTCTCATGCGTTTGTCTCTTTGCATCATATTATCCTCTGCTTCATTTCGTCTTCTTAAAATCATCACATCCTCTCACTTTGTTTTCTTAGTTTGTTATTTGGTTACCTCACTGCGTTACGAAACCACGGCATCCCCTTCCTTTAACGTCTCACTTGATCTCATTTCCTCGTCTCCAACCCCTGGTTTTCCAATCTCATCATTTCAGGCATGCAGCGTTAATTCACTGACTCGTCTCATTCGTTGCTTCATGCAATTTCCTCATCCATCCCCTGCCTGCATCGTTCTGATTCTGGAGCGTCACGGGTTCAATGGCTCCATTGCTTGATTGATTTAATTCATGCTCTCAGTTCAAGTCAATCCCTTCTCCGTCGTCGCCTCATTTCTCTCGTTCACTCCATCTCTCTCAATCACTCTTTCACTCTACCCCCTCTATCATTATCAGATCCCGTGTCTTTTATGTCATAGTGTCAATTCGCCTTCCCTGTGCATACTAGTTTATCCTCTCATTTGTCCCATCGTCGCACTCCTTACTGCACTCGACCTCAGTACACTCTTCTCCCTGTCTGCAGTCATCTCCACGTCTTCTCCGCATCAACTAAACCTTCGAAGTATATTAGACCGTTGTATCATTTTCCACCTCTCAATCCGCCGATCCTCCATCAATCCAGACACACAGTCGTGCTTATTCCATCTGCTCACCTGCTCCCCCAACGCATCGTCATTCATCTCAATCTATGCTCTCAAAGTATGCTCTCAATCCATGCTCTCATTCGATCGTCTCATTACACGTTAATTCATCCCTTCAAGCTATTCGCCTCCTTGTTTGCGTCTTTCAACCCGTCCTCTCCGTTCAACACGGGTAATTGGTCCGTTGGTTCGTTCTCTCAATTCGAAATCTTACTACCTCACTTCTTCACTACACTCCATGCCTCAAATCATCGTTAATACAGTGCGGCTCTCTCGATCTGTCCCCTCAACTCAGCTCATTTTTCATCTTAGTCATCTCATCCTCTTACCCCTTGTTACACTTGACTCTTCATTTTTTCCCGTGTCTTTTGCTTTCATGTAATTTCTCGCTTCGTCGCTCCCTCGATACCTCCCTCATCTGACCCCTTCTACAAACTGTGGTCTTTTTTATCCTCTCAGTTCTCTCACTCGTTGCTAGACGATATTGTTTATTACATTCTGTGTCTTTCAGTCTGTCATCTCACTTGATCTCACCTCATCCTCTCAGTTCATTGCTCGTGCTTCATTGCCTTTTTCTCTATCTCGTTCTCGCTTCCAATCATCTCAAGCTCATCTCGTAGATCATTGCTTTATTGCTTCGTAAGTGCTCACAGGTTCAACTTGTCCTTTTGATTCGTTGTATTGGCTCGGGTAGCCATCAATATCCGTCGACTGTGCTACTCACTCTCCAATTTCCCTGTGTTGTCTTGACATGCTCTTTCATGTGGTGTCCTGCTCGCTTCAACACAGATAACAGCATCACTTTCCCATCAATGTTGACGTCGACATTCCCTGACTTGACGTTGCTTGATCTTGCCTGACTATACGACCTGTCGACAGTTTCCCTCCATCCATCGTGATACCCTCCACACTACTCGAACAACCGCGTAGTAAGTAAACGAGTAAGTAAACAAGCAGCACAACCGCCCACAAAACTTTCCAAAAACGAAGATACCGCGTACAAGAAGTACTCTTGACTTATCTTACGTTGCTTCCAATCAATTCAGTCCAGTCCACCTGCACACTCTCGTCGCAATGCATCGCCGCCTCGTTGAAGAAACAGCATCATCTCGCTCCTCTTCTCTCCTCTCATCTGCTTTACTATTTAACTATAACTGGATGGCAACGCATCTAGACATCTTGGGATGCACACGCGCACCAGCCAAGTAGCGTTCTTTAGGCAGAACAGCGCGGAAGGCAGACCGTACTGATGAGGAAGACAACGTGAAGTAGAATTATCACATCATCAAGACTAACCGTCGCCTCGAGGCACTTACTGAGTTGACGTACTCTGCTGACGTACTCCGCTAACAGACTCCTTCACGTACTCATTCCCCTCTGCTTGCGCTCCCTCATCCCGACTCGTGGATTCCTGCATCCACATCCACATGCACAACCACAACCACAATCACACGCATGATTAGATATTACCAGCTTCCTCCCGCTTCAGGAGTGCTCAACAGTGTTTACAGCGCTTCTAACGGGGCGTACTACGGTACAGACAGCAAATGGTAGCTACGCTACGGCTTGTGGACTCGCTACAGCTGTACAGCTACAGTAAAGGGGTCTCTAAACACAGATAGTAGCTGTTATAGTTTACCTAAAGCGTGACATAGATAGTAGCGTATTAATGTGTAGGTAAAAAAAAAAAAAAAAAAAAAAAAGGGAATGCTCCCTGTAGGAGTTTGACGTGTATATAGGGCTAAGAAGTAGTCTTATTCTCAAGGTATATATCTCTAAAAAGTAGAAGTATATAACTAAGAGTATAAGAATAAAGTGTACTAGAATCTTAAGTTACCCAAGCCTAACTCAGAGCTAGAATTGTCTTCTAAAGGATTAAGATATCTAGACTAAACATAGTAGTACTAAAGCACTAACACCTTCGACGCTACTACCACTATACAGCTTACACCTTTACTACTAACTAACTACTTAGGTAAGCTGTAGTACACTGCAGGTACTGTCACTGTCAATAGTACGCTGCGGGTACTGTCTGTAGTATACCCCGTTAGAAGCGCTAAGCGTTTAACAGTGCTCAATAGCTTTAAAAGTTACAGTCTAGCCCTTAAACCAGCTATAATTCCAGCATCTACCCTTAGGGGGTAATGCTTACTAGTGCCTAAGTGTTTAACAGCTTCAACAGCGTTCAACAGTGCTCAACAGTTCAACAGTGTCCAAGTCCAACAGTTCCCGTCGAACAGAACAGCCATCCACTCCACCCCCTACTCTCCACGCCGTTAAGAAAACCAACACATCTCCGCTGCGGTGTCTATTATCAAGGCTTAATCTATCTATCTGTCTATCTATTATTCGCTAATCATAATCCCTACACCGCGCTACTCTGCCCTACTCTAGCTTAGCTTACGATTTATTACGTTAAAAACAAACATCCCCCCCTTCCCCTCCCCTCCCCTCATCAAATCCCAAGCAGTAAAGTCTTAATTCACGAGAGCACAGCCAGAATATCCGAAAGCCACCGCCAGCCAGCCATCCAGTCTAATCCAAGGTCTACTCTACCAAAGACAAACAAGTACCCCATTCGATTAACCAACACAAAGGGGGGGTTATGCACTGTATCAGCCACACTACTTTCCACTTATTTCGTTTCACTCTCGTCCTACTACAACACATCCACACGCACCCACGTAGCCTAGGCTGTAGTCCGTAGCTTCCAGTCCCCAGTGCCAGATACCGTGCAGTGCACACCCACACGCACACGCACACGCACACTCACCCACGCACAAAGTAGAAAAAAAGTAAAGTAGAATCATCACATCACCAAGACTGATCGTCGCCTCAAGGCACTTCCCGACTTCGTTTACACCGTTGACATACACCGTGGCCGTACTCATCCCATCCTCTCCCTCCGCCCTCATTCTTCGACTTGAGTGGATCCCTCCACATCCACAACCACAACGACAACCACAACGACTCGCATAACGAGATACCACCATCTTCCTCCCTTAACAAGATCCAACAGTGTCTAAATTCAACAATACAATCAAGTTATAGGACAGCGCAGCGCAGCGCACACCCACACCGCACCAGACCACACCAAGCAAAGAAGAAAGGCCGTGAAGTAGTACTGCATACATCATCCATACTCTCTCGGTTCTTATTTTGTACTCTTACTTCATAATGCAGACTAGAATTCGAATTCGAACGCGAGTATCCATCCATCCACCCACTCATCCACCCACCATTCATCCATTCATGCTCTCGAGTCTTGTTTTGACTCTTACTTCATAATGCAGACTAGACTTTAAATTTAAACGCAGGTATCCACTCATCCACCCATCCATCCATACCCATCCATCCCATCGGTGACCTACAAGACACTATTCTATCTGTCCTTTTATAGGTTTACTTACTTAACTTAACGTACAAACAGCTCTTAACACACCAGCCAAGTAGCATTAACATCAACAGCTGATTTAAGGGGGAGAAAGAAGGTAAAGTAGGAGTAGTATTGCATTGCATCCATCCCATCTGTAAACTACAAGACACTACACTATTCCATTTGTCCTTTTACAGGTTTACTTGCTGAACTCGACGTACTAAAAGCTATTAACACACTAGCTAAGTAGCATTAACATTAACAGATAAGTCAAGAGGAAGCAAGCCACGTGAAGTAGTATTGCATTGCATCTATCCATCCATCCACCATCCTTCCACCATTCATTCATACATTCACACTTTCTCGGTCCTTATTTCAACTCTCAATCATTATGCAGACGCACACCCACAGCACAAAGCATTGTAAAAGGAGAAGGAGTAGGAGTAGGAGTAGGAGTAGTATTGCAACCATCCACCATCCGTACATACATTCATTCATGCTCTCGAGTCTCGCTCCGTTCCGTCTCAATCCATTGGTTTATCGCTTCATCGCTATCACTTCAATACAGACGCAGCCTAGCCTAGTCTCGTGACAGCTCGACTCGACTCGACGTACAAACGGCCGTAATTCATATCCATATCCATTCATAACCACATCCCGCTCCCTCCTCGCATTCCTTGCATTCCTGCATCCCCTCCATCCAAGCCAAGCTAAAAGCGCCTCCTAATCCTCTCCGCCAACCCTCCCCCACCCCCTTTACTTTCATACTCCCCCTCACTCTCCTCCTCCACGGGCGCGGGGGTCCTCCTCTCCCGCGCCCGATGCGCCTTCCTCCTCCGATTATGACTAACATTACTCGCCGAGTCATCCGGTCCAATCTCGCTCCTAAGTTCATCAAGCTCACTATCCACATCGCCAAAGGCCGCAGGCGTATTCATACGAACGTGAACATCGTCGAGCCCCGATCCGCGGCGCTGCTGAGCGACCATGGATAGAGCGGCGGCACGCTCGCGAAGACGGCGGCGAACTTGCTCCGCCGCGTTGTGCAGGTGCTCGAATGCGTCTTCCATTGCTTCCATGCCGAGGTAGATTTCGCGCTCGATTTCGGCGAGGACGGCGACTTCGGTTTCTTCGTCGATTTGCACGGGGGCCGGGCCGGGGGCGCCGGGGCGGACGGAGCCTGGGCGGACTGATCCAGGGCGCGAGGGCGGGGAGTGGAAGGGTTGGGGTGGGGCGGGGGAGGCGAAGCGCTGGGGTCCGTCGGTGGATGGGATCTGTCCTGGGAGCTGGTCTTCTGCGCCAGACCACAGAAAGCCGTCGAAGCGGCCGGAGACGAGAATCTCCCACTCGTGTTTGGTGACGGCAGCGAGCGTGGCGAGGATGTTGTGCATGTCCGGGTGGCGGATCAGATACATGACCGTCAGCTGGTCGCGCGGCTCCTTGCCCAGGCGGTAGAGGCGCTGCAAAGCCAGACCGGCCTTGGCGAGGTAGGGCGGAGTGCCGGCCTCGGGCTTCTGGGTGCGGGGGTTGGGCAGCTTGTCGAGGCCCCAGAGGAGGGCGTAGAAGAGCGGGCGCTGGGGCTGGTCGAGGCGGGTCAGCATGATGAATGACAGGGTCTCGTCGTCGGCGTCTTCGGGCGAGTTGTCTTGCTGGTCCGTCAGCCACGACTGGACCGACGACTTTGTCTTCTTGGCCTGCTTCTCGTAGTGGGCGCGGTACTGGTCGGGGACGTCGACGTCGATCTGCTGGCACGGCTCGCCGAGCTCTGAGATGCCGAGGCCAGGGGCGACGGGGTCGTTGTAGGGCGGCCACGAGGGCAGCTCGCAGCGGCCGGAGACGAGCTCGAGGATCTCGCCCCAGTTGACGCCGGGGTTGACGCCGGGGGTGTCTTCGGGGAGGGGCTGGTCGAGGCACATGAGACAGGCGCAGTGCTCGGACGAGATGTTGCGCGCAAAGACATTCTCCAGACGGTCGAGCAGGCGGCGAGCGACGGAGCGGTAGCCTGTAGCCACGGCGAGCGAGCCGTTTGTGTCGATGACAGTGTTGTACTGGTTGAGGACGTTTTCTAGCGGTCGAAACAGCGTCCTCACATCATGACCCTGCGCGCCGCTCGTGGCAGGCGTCATGTACGACGAGTAGGCAGGGACAGAGGCGCCCTCTATGGCACCGAGCAGACTCCGTGGAATCGGGCGCGGCAGACCGCCGTTCTGCAGGAGGTAGTCGACGCGTGGAGGGTCACCTGACATGGCTGGCGGCGGCGGCGGTGGGGGTGGTGGAGGCGGTGGTGGTGGTGGGGGCATGGGCGAGCCATAGCCAGGGTTGACCGAGGACTCGCGGGAGATGGGGTCGAGGATCTCAACAGTCGCCGGGCGGTCCTTGTCGTCGAAGATGACCGAGGGCAGGACCGAGTGCTGTGTTGGGGTGCGCGGGGACGAGTCGACGACCGAGGCGGGCGAGGCGTCCGAGTAGGCGGGGGAGCGAGTGCGGCGGGCGTGGTAGAGGGGGACTGAGGTGGTCGAGGTGTTGTCCGAGTCGAGGGTGAGTTCGGAGGAGCCTCTGGGTCTGGTGCGGGCCTTGTATGTTTTGGGGGCGGGGTTGACATTGGCGTTGACATTAACATTGGCCGGGGCGGTGGTGGATTTGGCGCGGACGGTGCTGGGCTGGGAGGCGGTGGTCGAGGTCAGGTCCGTCATCGAGTCCTGCTCGCGGACGCTGGAGCGCGAGGCCGTGTGGCGCTGGCCCGAGGGGGTCGAGACGCGGGTGGAGTTGTCGACGCTGCGGCGGCCAGACTCGAGATCGCGGTGGAGGTCTGAGGTGCGGTGGTGGAGTGCTTCAGAGGTGCGACGGGAGCTGTTGGCGCTGGCCGTCTTGCGCAGGTCGGCGGCGGCGTTGGGGGTTGTAGTGGGTGTGGAAGTGGCAGTGGTGGGGGGCGATGGACTCGGTGGAGCGGCGGGCGGCGCTGTTGTTGGCGGTGGTGGTGGTGGAGGAGGAGGAGGCGGCGGAGGAGGTGCTCGTGTAGGCGTAGGCGGCACCACAACAGGCGAGGCGTCAGGCTTTGCAGCTGTTGTCGTCGTCGAATCGTCGTGGTCGCGGTCGCGCACATAGATGCTCTCCTTGCTATACGTCTTGTTGACCGAAGGGTAGGGCAGACTGACTCTCGACCCGTTGCCGCTGTCGATGCTGCTGCGACGGCCCAGCTCGGGAATGCCTGGGGCGACGGCGATGGCGATGGGAACCGTCATGCTGTGGGAGGTGTGCGACGACGACGACGTGCGGCTGATGCGCTCTTTGGACGACCGGGTGCGTACTCCTTCGCCAGCTTCACCGACTACGTCCTCGCGCGAGCCCGACGACCGCGTCTTGTGCGAGTGCGAGCGGCTGCTCTTGTGCCTGCGGTCTTCCTTTTCTCTATCACGATCTTTCTCTCTGTCCTTGTCTCTCTCACGATCTTTCTCCTTTCTCCGTCGCCGCTGCGGTTCCTCAGCGCTGAGCATGTCGACGTCGACGTCAACCTCTCTCAACCTCTGAAACTAGCTACTACTACTACTACTGCCACAACCAGCGGCAGCTACCGAACCAGCGGGTAGTCCGGCGCCTTTTCCCCCTCTGCTGTCGACCGTCGTCCAACACTGGCACACGCACGCCTAAAGCGCCTGTAGTCGCGCTTCGATTGGCCCTCTGGCCTGAGCTGCCGTGCGAGGCGGGCTTGTTGGTGGGCTGCGGGCGCCTATCAGCGAGCAGCCGTGTCCATGGCACGGCGCGAGGGAGCGAGTGAGCGAGCGAGCGAGCAGAGCGAGCAAGGCAAGTGAGTAAGCAAGCAAGGCGAGCAAGGCAAGTGAGTAAGCAAGCAAGGCGAGCAAGGCAAGTGAGTAAGCAAGCAAGGCAAGCGAGTAGAGCGTCGAATACACGAGAAACAAAGAACGCAGCTCCAGTCCAGCTGCCACAAATTCCGCAGTCCAGTGCAGTGCAGGCAGTGCAGGCAGTGGGTACAAAAGACCACGGCCCTCTGACGTGTCGCGCTCGCTGCCGCGGTGAGCCAGGGTCGAAACCCAACCACGACCCCGCCTGAGCCTCACCGCAAGACTCTCTTCAACAACACAACAAGACACACCACGACACGACATGACATGACATGATAGAATATGACAAGATATAACAGGGCAGCAACTGTGTCAGAGATAAAGCAAAGATAGCAAGATGAAAAACAACAAATAAATAGGGTATCTGTAGACCACTCTACCACCACCACCATCACACACCACTAGAACCACACCTCTACACACCACACGCCACCCACCCATCCACTCCCACTCCCCCTTAAACCACAAAACAGAGAATAGCAACTTGGAAGAAAACCACAAATCAACATAATATACAAAAAATAAACACCCATGCCCATGCCCAGCACATCCCATTCTTACCTCGAAGAATATCAAAATATCCCCCCCACACTTCGAACATCAAGAAAAGCTTTATAAGCTTCACCACCTTGATTTCAGTCCCTTTGCCCCAACGCCGTGGTTCGTTAATCGTCTTCGCCCGTGGGTCGAGACGTGGGTTTCGTATATACTCTTCTTCTTCTCTTTCTTCTCTTCTTCTCTTCTGGTATGATTTCTTCTTTTCTTCTCTCTTCTTCACATCTTCTTTCTTCTTCCTTCTTTCCTTCTACACGTCTTCCATCTCCTTCCTTCTCCACTTCTTCTTTCTTTCTTTTCACTCATTGCTGACTCACATGCTGCTGCGCCAACTGCGCCCGCAACGTCGTAATCTCTCCCTGCAACGTCGCGATCTTCTCATTGTGCTCCTTCTCCATCCGCGCCATCCGCGCCTCAATCTCCCGCACATACGCCCACACATCCATCTGGTTGCCCAGCACCTCGCGCATGCTGCTCCCACTACCCCCCTGGCTCGACATGCTGCCTGCCTGCGACATGCTCCCCGGCGCCCCCATCGCCTGATGCTGATGCTGGTTTGGGTGCTGCTGCTGCTGCTGCTGATGCGCGTGCTGCAACATGCTCGGCCCCTTGCTGCTCTGCGACCCCCCCTTGCCCATCCCAGCAAGCCCCGCCAGCGACGGCAGCTGAGGTCCGTTGCCCGTATTGGGAGGCTGCAGCGTGGGAGGCGTGCTCCGTGCCGTGTTGGCCCCACGCGCATAGTTCTGCAGATGCATCTGCTGCGACATGTTGGGCGATCGAGGGTGGCTGCCCTCATGCCCACCTAACCGGTAGTGCTCTTGCTGGCTCGGCGAAATGGGCTTGGGGCTCTCCGTCATGCCCCCTTGCGCAAACGCGCTCGGCTGGTTGGCATTGTGCAGCGACGAGATGCTCGATGGTGCTAGTTTGGGCGAAATGTTAGTCGGCTGACTTGCTTGCGCCGGGTAGTATGGGCGAAGGTTGCTCGCACTGCTCGACCCTTGGTGCGAAGGGTTGATTGGCGGGTACGTGCTTCGGTGGTGACTATACGAACCTTGCGTAGAGTTTCCCGTGTTCTGCCTCTTACGCGCGGGCTCGCTGATGCGGCGGCCATCGTCATCATCATCGCCCTCGCCGTCAGGCTCGTTAGTGTAGACAACACCGTCCATGCCATCCTCGCCCTTGCCGTCCCCCATGTCCTCATCGATGCCGAAGCTCGACCGGCGCCCTGCACAGCCACCCTGGCCCTTGTTGTGTCGCGCGAGTGCATCGCCACGAGCAAACCTGCGGCCACACTTGAAGCACGTGTGCGGACGTTCACCAGTGTGTAGTTTCGTGTGTCGTTTCAGGTCGTGCAGTCGCCGAAAACGTGCTTGGCAGGTGGGGCACTCGTAGGGCTTCTCTTGACTGTGCGTCAACAAGTGACTTTTCAGATTGTGGTGACGCGTAAAATCCGTCGAGCAGTACGGGCACTTGTGGCGTTTCGTCGACGGCGACTTGGGGTTGTTCTGGCCGTACCCTGGGAGACTCATCTGGCGCGCAGGGGCCCGTGGGTCGTCCGGCGGCATCGGCCCTGGAAACGTAAATGCACGGTTGCCTGGGTTGTCAGGATTGGGTGCAATCAACTGGTGCTGGTGGTGGTGTGGTTGGAGCTGGTGTCGCTGATAGGCACCCTCGTGTTGTCCCGCATGTCCCGTAGGCCCTGCGGATGCTTCAACGGCAGATGCGGCCGGCGCAGCTGTTCCCTCCCCATCGCCAAAGCTGGAGAGACTGACAGGGCTCGTCTGCATGTTGTCGCCCGTAACTCCAGTGAGTTCCGGAATGATGATAGGCGGCTTCGTAGCCTTCTCGCCCTGCGGTGCTTGTGCCGAGGGCGCGTCTGAAGGGCGACTTTGGCCATTACCCTGCAGGCTGTGGAGAGCGGTCGCAGCCGGGTTTGGACTCGTCTGGCGTGAGTTGTGCTCTCTGTAGCGGCGCTCGTCGGCCAGCGCGGCTGCGCCTGTGAGGGGTGCTGGAGACAGCCTTGGTGAGAGGCCCCGCGGGGACTTGACGAGATGTGTGCCAAACGTCGCGCCTCCATTGCTGGTGCGCGAGGCCGAGCCTGGTGTCGTAGGCCTGTTTGGCGCAGAGAATGGCCCGTTTAGTGTAGGCGTGATCGCGCGAGTAGTGGCAGCCATGATGACGAATGCTTCAGCGACTGTGCGAAAAATGATCTTGGGTCCTAGTCAGCACGGAACAGAGGAAGAGAGATGACAGGGTGGGGATGAGCAGACAGGCTCGATGCTCGTGCATGCATCGCTGCAGCAGCAGGTGGACGTGGCGTGTTGGTGTGGCTGTGACAAACCTTTTGTTGTGCAAAACGGTCGTGTTCGCGCGCTCTATGCTCGACCAAGTGGTTGATGCAATGGCGCTCAATCAATTACACGTTCGCTGTCTGCCAATAGCCTGGAAAAGACCGTGAGACTCTACGCAGGCGGCGCTGCAGCTGGGTGGGCTGGGGTGTAGAGCTGGAGATGCGCGCTGTGACGAATCGCGAATGCGACCGTGGGCCAAGGTGATCTGCCTCTAGCGGCCCCTAGGAATCTCCACCGACGCGCGGAACGTAGAAGGCGAGAAGGCGAGAAGGGCTGCGGCTGATGGTGGATTCGCAGCTGGCTGGTAGGTGTTGGTTCCTGGACACGCGTGTTGCGACGGGAGCGTGGCAGCAAAGTGGGTCGGCCGAGGTGGTGGAATGCGGCGCTGCAGCGGGCAAAAGAAGTGCCAGTGGGTGAGGCTGACAAGCTGAGCGGCCAAGGCTAGGTAGGTACTTGGGGCGCGGGCGGCAGTTGCAGGCTCACACGCGTGCAATACAGCAGAGAGTGGTATATTGGGGCGCAAGGTGCAGCGAGGTGTGTAGTAGTCTTGCAGAGGCCGGGCGCACGCAGAGAAGCAAGCGAACTGGTGTTGGTGATGGTATTGGTGTTGGTGGTGGTGCTGGTCTTCAAAGGCTGGTGGGAAGTGACGACTTGTGGCTGAACCTAGGGCAGGTGCGATGTGCTCACGGACCCACGAGATGCGGAAGGTGCGGTAGCTGCAGCTTGCCTGGTTTCTTCCACATTCAAATGATGGCGCCCGGGAGATCGCTGTGAGAGATACTGGGGGCAAACAATGGATCGACAGCGAGATGCCAGAGGGAGAGCAGAAGAAACTCCCCTCGCCGAAATTGAGTTGCGCTGGCTGAGTGGGAAACTTGCGTCTGCCGCGCCTGAAGGGAAGGAGGCTGTGTCGGCCGGTGGGGCACTCGACCTGAGCCAATTGGCCGCTCGGACGCATCTCTGACCAGAAAAGCCGCTGACCTGACGACGCCAACTTGACGCCACAGCGGCGTTTCTCCAGCTATGACCGGCTCGAGTCTGCTTGCCAAGAGCGCGATGGCCATGTATTCACGAGATCGTCCAGTCTCGAGTCTCAGGACGCCACTGCTGAAGATTCTGCCACGACGAAAGCGGCCATGATTCTTCATCATGCACCCATGGTCCACGGCACCAGCCCTGCTCGCGAAAACCATGACCCAGGGTTGACGAGCATGGGCTGCGCCACCGCCATGCCCGCCATCCGCATATCCGTCTGCCGGTAGTAGTTTGAAAGTCCAGCACACGAGCAATGCTGGACGAGCACCGTCTCGACCTCGTGGCAGATCTGATTCGCTCGTTGTTTCTTTCCGATAACCGTAATGGAGCACGCGGAAGCTGGTACACGTCCAAACACCTCGACAAAGTAATCACCTTCCAGATGGGAGGCTGAGCGAGCAAACCTGGACCAAGACTACAGGTCGCTGACTAGTCCCCGGCACCGTCACACACTCCTTTGTTGAAGTAGAATCCAACTAAAAACTAGAGGCTTGACTGAATCAGAACCATCACTTCGACGTCGCGGCCTCCCTTGTGTTCCGTTTTCCGAAATATAGCCACACACTATTCCGTAGTAGTTTTCCTTGGACTTCTGTTTTGGGAGAGGATCGGCACACCTGAGTTGTCGCCTTCAACCAACACCACCACATACTCCGCCAAGGCTTGGGTCAGCTCTTTTTGCCGTCAACCATACCCGTACAGCTACTGTTACACAGAGCCAATGGACCGCCGTGGCCTGTTGCCCGTTTGCTCGGCACATATACCCAGGATCTGCCATTAATGAGATACCGCAGACATTCAGGGACCCAACCCATGTCGATCGTCAGGAACGCTCGAACCGGAATTATGTTTTTGAATCAGCATTCAAGGCAGTGGCGAAAAGTTGCACTTCTCATGCCTGTTGTTGCCTTGAAACGGCATCAAAAACCTTGCTTCGAGCTTTGGGTTGAACGCGCAAACAGGTCGATCTCGTATCAGATTGACTCAACGTTGCTGCAGAACGCCTCCCGCAAGTCACACTTTTTTATGGGTCAAGCGATCGTCTACCCTTCTCAGACTGCATCGAGCAAGCCACACTTGAGATCTTGACATGTGAATACGGACCTTCATAACCGACGTCTGGCTAGTCATGTACTACCATATTCAGTATCTGCTCGCAAATTCGGGAATTGCTGAAGTTTAGCATCTAACAATCGAGAGGTGATGAGTCTCGTTCGTACTCAGGACTTTACGACACATGTTTTACTTGGGACCTTCAATGGCCTTTGCAAAGTTCCTTGTGTGGCAAATGTGTTGCATTAATCACATTATTACCAGAGGCTCTAGAGATCCGGCTTCTACGAGATAGGTCACCTCGATTATTGACTCGGCGCGAGCGTTTACGCTGGCTGTATCTGGGGCCCATATTGCGACCAGTCCACGAGCAGGCTGTCCAAAGGGCTTGAAGTAAAAAGCGTTTACACGTGTCTTCCAGAAAACGAAACGGATCTTGATAGCTACAGACGTTACATGATATGAGTATGCTACGAGTCTTGATTATCTTAATAGAAGCCCCGATTGCGCCAGTTGCGCCGATCTACCAACCTCGTTGTCTACGGCGGTTCATGTAGACTTAAGACATACAGTAAAATACGATATGTGGTTCTGGAGACGTGAAAGGTGCTGCCTGGCAACTCACCTTCACCTGCTCTTTACGCTAGCGTGGTCCTGATCTTACTTCAACGACCCCTCTACACCGTAGGGTTCTCTACCTCAACCTTCAGCACCAACCGATTGCGAGAGTTTCGACCTGCTTCATCCTCCATCACTGCTGTGCGTAAGGGTAGGAAGCAATCATATGCCAGTACACGTGTGTACTACGTCAAACTCCAACTTGTAAGCACCATCAGGATCATCACTCATCACTCAGTCCTCGTGCCGATACTACGCCATCTAAAATACGAGATGCGGTCCGCCATCCGAGCGAGCGTCTGTCCCGTCCGCTATTGTGGGCGTCTGGTGTGCGCGGCTCTGCCGTTGACCGTCGCCCCTGCCTTCCACTTCGACACAAAGACGTACTGCTCTCCCCGATGTGCTGATTTGCATCCCCGAGGCGATCATCGCACACCAACCGGTCCACTCATCAGCTGCGACATCTGTTGTGATGACAAGCCTTTGACCGAGTATATCCACAAGATTCGGGAGCATGGCATCGTCACCGAGGAATGGGACCTTCGAGTTCCTCCTGGCTGTCTTCCACATCTGGCTCCCGAGCTCCTGAACATGGAAGGCGGAACATGTACAGACTGCTTGCAAACACACGTTCTCACGCAGCTCGAAACACGAGGAGCTATCAACATAAGCTGCATCCAGTCACATCCGACACTCGAATCGCTTGAAGGGCTCTACTATATGAGGGAGCAGCGACGCCTCGCCAAATCACAAGAGTGGCTTCCGTACGCTCATCATTTCATACCGCAGGATCTGCACGACATATTCAACCAGCAACTTTTCGACCACTTCATCCACACAACCACAGCAACACTCTGGACCTGTCCGTCTGCATGTGGTTTTGGCGACGGCATTCTGCAGTTCAATGATATCCCTGGCTTCCCACATGTCGAATGCCCAGGCTGTCGAGAACACTTCTGTGCGAACTGCAAGGCGCCCTGGCACGAAAAGCAAACATGTCAAGAATACCGTGCGCTGCACCCGGAGCTTCGCGACAAGGACGAAGTGCAACATCTTCATGAGCTGGCTCGCCTCGGTGCTCGGCGCTGTCCACGATGCCAGTTCATTATCGTCAAGGAAGGAGGATGTGACCACGTTCACTGCGAGCAGTGCCGGTTCGACTTCGTCTTCCCGAAAGCTGAGCGTGTGGTTGCTCCTCCTCCAGAATTTGTGCCTGCGTTGGCAAGCGGTGAATCGTCCAGCACTTTCAAGGGATGGGGGATGCTTCGTCAAGCACAAGAAGAGCATATCAATCGCAACCGCATCGCAGATACACCATTCAACATCAGCGGTGCAACCACGCAGCATGAGGAGGGTGTCTTCTATTACGACCACGAGACAGACCTTTGGTCACCAGAGATCTGCGAGCTGTACGAGATCGCCGGTCTGGCGGCAGGACGACGTTATGTTCGCCAACCCTCCCGCGACAAGGATGGCTTCTGGGCTTTTGTTGCGGTGGAGAGGGGAGAGCGAGGAGAGGTCACCCTACAGGAAGCTCTCGTGTCGGAGATGCTGCCACGTTTTCCTGAAGTACGCCTTCCAATGCTAGGCACGAACGATGGATTCCACAATGTTCGTCAGATCGGCGACCACTTCATGGACGTGATCAATGAGCAGTTCTCGCCGCCAGCAGACCAAGACGTCGGAGGTGCAGGATGGGCTGGTTTCGATGTAGTCGTTCAAGGTGATCATGTGGGCAACCCCGATTCTGCATTCACAACCCTCGACCCGTCTGTGGGCGGCCCTCCACTCTGGGAAGCTGCTCAACAAGACGATGCTGGTACAAACAATATCCACGACGGTAATGCTTGGGACGAAGCTGCAAATGATCGACACCCTCCCGCTCCCTTCGTTCCCACTTGGGACCCACCTCGAGACGCAATAGATGCTCTCATTGACCAGATGCTGTTCAGCGCCATGCAGCCAGGTGTTGGCCACGTCACATTTGGCTTCGGAATCGGAATGCCGCCAATGCATCTGTTTGAGAGTATTGAGGAGGATGACGGTACACAGTCGCTGTGAGGGCGGTTTTGGGTGGAAATGGGAACGGGGGCGAACGACTTGAACGATGTCTGGATTTTGTCGACATTGCTGGTTGGCATACGTTGGGTATTTGCACGCAGACCTATAGACCATGGGGAAGAGTGAAACAGAGTTTCATGCTGAGGGGAATGTCTCTACCACCTGGACGGAAGGCCATGGTAACTGTAGCGGAAGCTCATCACCTCACAAGCTACTTAGGCTCTATCTACTCGTGTCATCTAGTCCATAGCAATTTCATATGTTCATATCAAACCGCTGACTGTGATCAAGATCGTTACGCTCATGAGAACGTTACACGTCACAAAAGTTTCCTCACCACTGTACATATGCTGATCTCACATGCAGCTACCCATGGCTACACGACAGCACAGCGCGGCAATCATCACCATCAAGTGATCGACTCACCCGAAAGCACCTCAACCTTCCCTGTTTGTCACACGCACGAACCCTATCCCGACATATCACTCGACTGACCTCATCCCCTGGTGATGTCCAACCATATCACTCCTTCCAGCAACGCATCCTACACCGCTCCGTTCGCTCTAACCCCAGGCGTTCGGATATCATGCCGAAATTGAGAGGACAGCTCGTCAACGGTACATCTGAAGCTCAGCGTTTCGAATACGCATCGGCGCTGTGACCGTAGCATGGTGGGTGGGCTCTGCCTTATTGCTTCCCCGCCATATCCCCATAGCAGAGCCAGGAGGGCAAATGAGCACCCCGCCTGGAGATGATAAAGCTGGGAACAGTGGGCATCGTGTGTGCATCAACCGCCGCTACTGCTTGAAATGTCTTGACGGCGGTGTCGCGAGTTGCGGCGAAAAGCCGGCCATGACGAAAGCCGCCGGACATTGGATAGAAAATTCGGGGCGGTGGATCCAACCAGCTGCAAGAGCCGCAATAAGGCGTTACACCGGTGCAAAATCTTTTGCCTAGGGTCTCCGATACGTCATGCTTCATAAATGGGTCGATTGCTGATAAGGATGGCGTCGAAGGACATTCGCGTGCGACACGTTGTGCAAGAGAAGGAACTACCACGATCATTTTTGACGATTCTGACGCTCACGCCACGGAACATCTATCTACAACGACAGCAAATCACATCACATCTACCGCAAACATGATCCCTAGCCGCCAGAACTCCGTCAACTCGTCACTCTCGAGATCGAGCTCGGGAATTATCGTACCCAACATGAACAAGACCGTTCGTCCTGGAATGGAGCGCGCACCCACAAGCATGGCCCTGAACAAGCCCCTTTCGCGGCTACGACTCGATGGCCAGGTTGCCATAATTTTTGGTGGAGGCGGCAAGATTGGCATTGAGACCGCAGGGCGACTTCTTGTAGAGGGCGCGACCGTTGCCATTGTCGACATTGACCAGCCTGCGCTCGAGGGCGCCATCCCAGTCCTGAGAGCAGCTCTGCCCACAGGTGTACCGATCGAGTCGCGGCTGCTCACTATCGCCGCAGATGCGACAATAGAAGAGGATGTTGAGGCTTGTGTCAAGAAGACCCTGCAAAGATTCGACCGCTTGGATATTGCCCTTCTCAACGCTGGCGTAAGAGACGAGGCAAAAAGCCTATTCGACCAGACAGAGGAGGACTACTCGCACGTCATGGATGTCAATGTCAAGTCAGGTGAGCATTCCAGTTCAGATTGCGTCTTTATCACGTGCTAACACGTTGTAGCATTCTTCTGCGTCAAGCACGTCGCGGCAGCTATGCGCGTTCTTGGAAACGGCGGTTCGATCATCTTCAGGTCTTCCATTGCCGGACTCCGTGGATTCCCCGATCAGGCCGTCTACTCCACGTCGCGGTTTGCTGTTCGCGGTCTGGCGCTCTCAGCTGCTGAGGAGCTCGGGCAGTTCAACATTCGCGTCAACACCATTCACACCAGCATCATCGCCACTCCAGGCTATAAGGAAGGTTGGAGCCCAGAGAATCTCGCGGAGGTCAGGGAGGACACCAACCTCCCACGCCTCGGCCAGCCCGATGATGTTGCGAGCGTAGTTGCTTTCCTTGCCAGCGACGACTCGAGGTTCATGACCGGAGGCAGCCTGAAGATTGACGGTGGCTGCGTTAGCTACTAAGAAGCCGCCCGGTCGCGAGATTTGTTTTCTTCTACGCATTCATGGAGTTTTGGGACGTGCATTGCATTGCATAGGGTTCACATCTGGCAACACTGCAGATTGCTATGAGCCATAGACTTAGATGATAGACATGACACGCGCTTTAGTATGCAATCGACTATCCGACACCCTGGTGGTGTCGCACCCAGCAGCCTCACACATCCATCACCATTCACGCGTCAACCCCTCATCACACCTCCTCGCGTGCAGATTCTGCCGTCGTCAGGATGTTGAGCGAGTGACGTCATGGCCCCACCAATGATGTCCACCACGAGAACATCACGATCCTGTCGGACAGAAATTCCGAGAACAGAACAGCCCCCTGATCGAATGCTAAGCCTTGACGAGCGGTTCAGCCGCTGTAGCTCCCGAGCCAAGCTTTGAGAAGGGCATCAAGCCGCGTTGAGGACATGTTGCTGAGGAGCGTTATGGGGACCTCGAGTACAAGCCCGACATGCAAAGGTCAACCATGTACGAGATAATGCACTTCTGCAAGTTCGAGCCACGCGCTCTAGCGTTGACCCTGATGACGCCGCTCATGTAAAAAGATCAAACGTCATAACCACTCGACAAGCTCCGAATCTTCCGTCTCTTGTTGGACTTGACTGACCTGCCATTACTTGGACACCTCCCAATCTCCTACGGACAGCTGATCTTATTCTCATAGCACCTTCTCCAACATGCCCGAGACTCAATTTCACCCCAAGTTCGCAGACCACCGCCCAGAGCAAGATGGTTACCAGTACGAAATGGAAATCTACAACAAGGGTCTCTCCTACGAGCGCCCACCGCTCACATTCCAGGCCGACAAGTGGGAAGAACTAGCCTGCTCGCGCCTATCATCCGAAGCAAAAGGCTACGTTTACGGCTCAGCAGGGACACGCGAAACGACGGATAAGAACCGTGCTGCCTTCAAGAAATGGTCCATCGTGCCACGAAGACTGGTCAAAACAAATGACTTCCCAGACCTCAGCTCTACCGTGCTAGGGGAGAAACTGCAATTTCCAATCGCCATGGCGCCCGTAGGCGTGCTCAAGATCTTCAACCCCGACGGCGAGATCGCCGCCACCAAAGCTGCTGCCAAAGAAACCGTGCCCTACATCTTCAGCAGTGCCGCAGCCTCCACCATCGAGGACGTTGCCGACGCAAACGGTAACGATGGCCAGCGCTGGTACCAATTATACTGGCCCAGTCGCGAACACGACGACATCACCATCTCGCTGCTCTCCCGCGCAAAGAAGGCAGGCTACTCCATCCTCTTCGTCACCCTGGACACGTATCTCCTCGGCTGGCGGCCCAGCGACATGGACAACGGGTACAACCCGTTTATGCGATCTGACCGCATCGGCGTGGAGTCCGGGCTCTCAGACCCCGTGTTCCGGCAGCAATTCAAGGAGCGCCACGGCGTCGAGGTCGAGGAGAAACTCGACGTCGCGGCGCCGGAGTGGATGCGCACTATCTTTCCCGGTATGAGTAAAGGGTGGGAAGACATCAAGTTTCTGCAGGATCACTGGGATGGGCCGATTGTGCTGAAGGGGATTCAGACTGTGGCTGATGCGGTCAAAGCCGTGGAAGTGGGGGTGCAGGGCATCGTGGTGAGTAATCATGGTGGACGCCAGCAGGACGGTGGGAACAGCAGTTTGGGCATGTTGCCGCATATCAAGGATGCGGTTGGCGACCGGCTGAGCGTTTTCTTCGACAGTGGAGTCGGGTGTGGAGCGGATATCGCAAAGGCTATGGCGCTGGGCGCGGACTGCGTCCTCATTGGGAGACCGTATGTGTATGGACTTGCGCTCGGAGGAGAACAGGGCGTTGCGCACGTATTGAAGAGTCTGGTGGGGGAGTTGGAGTTGACGCTGCATCTATCGGGGATCCCAAGTGTGAGAAAAGAGCATCTGAACCGCAGTGTTCTGGTTAGGGAGGAAGATCTATTCAACAGCGTCAAGGGCATTGGGATATACTAGAAGGTTGGATATTGTCGGCATAGCTAGCAAGGAGAGTCTCAAGTACTAGTCCATGAGAACTTAGTGTTCACAGAAACTAAACGTCTGATCCTTCAACATCTCAAGCTCGACAGCCTCATTCATCCTCCCTCGCTCGGCCATGAGCTCTTCACGAATCTTCTTCGCGTCATCCAACCCAATTGGAAAATCCTCCACACCTTCGGCAATCATGTCGACCAGCTCAGCAGGCAGCTTTCCCACCCTACTCTCGTCCAGCTTGACCTCCCTTGCCCACCAATCGCGCTGCTGAGGGGGAATGTTTGCCGTCGAGATGATAGGAATAGTCGGAGCGACCAGGAACAGTGCCAGGATCTTCCGATGGCCTGGTTTCGTCGGGTCGACTAACTTGAAGTCTCCAACGCGGTGCTGAAATCCGTTGGGAAAAGCAATGAGTCTGTCCTCGCGCGTCAAGACACCGCCGAGGACCTGCTCACCTTCGCCCTGGTTGTCGACACCCCAGATAGTTTTAAAGCCGAGATCGTCACCTTGCTCGTACTGGATGTCTTGGTCGAAATCCATGGCATCGACTCTCGTCCGGAAGTGCAGCCTCGAGTCGGTGATGTTGTCATTATCGTAGTAGTACAGCGCTGTGGCGACGATGTGCTCGTTCAGCTGGCCTTCGATGTGCCAGGAGCCGCCATTGTACTCTGGCTTCTCAGGCGTGAGTTGGACGTTGGCTAGTTTGACAATGACTTGGAATTTCTTTTCAGTTGGAGTATCGCCGACGTGTTCGATATCGAGGAAGTCCCACTTCTTCTCTACCTCGGAGACTGTGATGTCGTGTTCGGGTGCGGCTTTGGGCCCGGGCAGGTCGTAGATACGCTGGCTTTGATTGTATTCCCAGAGGTCCCACTCGTTCTCATCAAAGCCTTCAGGCTCATGTTCGTCGTAGCCCTCTGGGTATGTGTAAATGACTTCATCGCACTTGATGCGCAGGCTAGTAGCGAGCATCCCGTGGCTATGGACGCTCTGATAGACGACATTCCAGAAAGGAACGGCTTTGGTGATGATCTTCTCAATGACGTGATATAGATCTTTGTGATCCTGAGGATGCAGGTTGTTGATGTACGAATCAATCTGTGCATTCTCTCCGTCCGGGAAAGAGACGTTGCACGGGAGCCACTGGAAGCGATGAGACCAAAGCGACGTAAACGCTGAGTGTCCGTCTCCCACCATACTTGGTCCTGAGCCTCCATTGTCGGCCTGTTCTACTGGGAACGGGACTGTGACACCTTTGCCTATACTAGCGAGACTGTTACCGAGGGTAATTGTGGAATCCGGAAGGATACGCGAGCGTCCGTAAACGAGTGGGAAAAGCGAAGGATGCACCAAGTCCAGTACTGTACCGTTGGATCCTGGATGCCAGTCTTTCTGGTTTTCGGGTACGTTCTCGAGCGGTGCAACTGCCGCGCGCAATGCTTCTTTCAGACTTGAGGGGATGGCCACATCGGACTTGAGAACACAAGACGAAGCATCGAAGACGGGCATGACGCCAGTCTTTTCGTACAGGTCAGCTTTGTAGCGCAACTCCTCGATACACTATGGGTATTAGTCTGTGATATGATCGCTGTGTGCCTGACCTACAAATTCAAACATATTATGTGAAAAGTCGCCACCTTCCACGACTTTGCTCCAGTCCAGCTCTTCTACCTCTTGTCTCCATTTAGCGACGATGTCTTCGTCGCGTACTTTGCGCGTCCAATCAGGCTTATCAGATAGACTGTCAATGAGGAATAACATGCACCTCTCGCGGATCGTAGTAACTTCGTGAGCCCAGTTCATCACAGCTGAGATGGACTGTGCGTATTCCTCTGTATCCTGTCCCCAGTCATCGTACGGTAGGCCGAATCCTGGGAGCTGGTGTGAGGTCAGTAGTCATTCCGTGTAGATGGCTAAGATAAGTGCTAAGCAAGGGTACCTTGATCGCTGACGGTTCCTGTTCGGATGTCATGGTGGTAGTAGGAAGTGAGTTGCTGCTCAGGTGAGAGCGTGGACGAGCTCATGTACTGCCGTGACATTGGCTCTGGAATATCAAGTCTTTATGTATCTGCCAGCATGAGCCTAGCTACCTCGTCAATGTACCACTAAGGAGCGCTAGGTGCCTGCAGCCTACTCGAGTGGAGATTCACTGGCGCTACAACAGGCCGACGTATTGGCAGCCGTACATTCTCCAGCTGTCTGACAACAGTGAGCCATTTAAACGAGGGCGGCGTAGATATAGTGGAATGGTCTCTCGGCCGTGTGGATCAACAGGCGGTGCTCATGGTGGACTAGGTGTGCTCGGACTAAATCGCGAGGAAAGCACGCTAACCCGATCGGTAGCACTCAACGCGTGGGACGCGGCTTCGAGTTTCGCGTTTCGTGCAGCTCCTTCCTCCACCCATCCAACCTCAGGTGCACCTCCCACACCACACATTGCACCTTCCACAATCTCAACATGCCTTCCACAGTTCTCGGCAAGAGAACTCGCAGCTCTGCTCGCACAGCAAAGCCAGGTAAGTGCTCTTGACGGTGCTGTCGTCTCGTCGCATGAAACGCGAAGCTAACGCGGTGAAAAGATGCCACTCCCGCCTCGAAGCGCACGACGCGGCAGACGGCCTTTGTTATCCTCGATGAAGCTGAAAATGAGAATCCATTTGTCACACCAAAGAAGCAGAACGCGCAAGTTGAAGATGTGTCGGACGTGGAAATGGACGAGGATGCTGGGGAGGAGCCGTGCACAAAACGCGCAAGAGGAACCCGCGCAACACCTGCACCGGCGAAAACTGCCGTATCGCGCCTGCCGCTATTAGCTGCAAAGGAGAACTCACCTGCAAAAAGGCCTGCTCGAGCCTCGGAGAAAATCACACGCACGCCCTCGACACCGCGACACCGCGACGCGCTCTCCGCCAAGGTTGCAGTCACCCCATCGCGGCGCCTCATTATCGCTGGCCGACCATTGACGCCCCGTACACCACACACATCCGGCACACCCCGAAGCACAGCGCCCACGGTCTACAACGAAGCGCGCCAGGCTTTTGCTCGCGGGACTGCACCCACGGTTCTGTTTGGACGCGACAACGAGCGCACCGAGCTGCAAAACTTCATCTCCACACGGACGAAGAGCAAAAAGTCAGGATGCATCTACGTCTCAGGCCCGCCAGGCACCGGCAAGAGCGCCTTTGTCAACGACGTGTGCCGAACAGTCGCAGCTGATGGGTCTGTCAAGACGGGCTACATCAACTGCATGAGCGTCAAAAATGCCGTCGACTTGTATAGGACGCTCTTGGAGGAATTCGTCGACATTACGGAGATTACCGAAGGCGACGAGATGGATGAGCTCAGGCAATTGTTCATGCAGCGCCAGACTTCGTACGTTGTCACGCTCGATGAAGTCGATCACCTGCTCGAGTTGGACATTGATCTGCTCTACAACATCTTCGAGTGGTCCTTACAGAAGTCCTCAGGCCTGGTCTTAGTCGGAATTGCAAACGCACTCGACTTCACAGATCGCTTCCTTCCCAGGCTGAAAGCGCGTGGCTTGAAGCCTCATCTTCTACCATTTCTCCCGTACACCGCCCAGCAGATCTCGGCTGTCATCACCTCCAAGCTGAAGGCGCTACAGCCAGCCGGATCTGACCAGTTGCCCTTCATCCACCCAACCGCAATCATGTTTCTGTCCAAGAAGGTCGCAGCACAATCGGGCGATCTGCGCAAGGCTTTGGATATCTGCCGTAGAGCGATCGATCTGATCGAGGCCGACACACGGAACCAGCATGCCATCAAGGCTGCTGAAATCACACCGTCACCTACACCTTCTCCCTCCAAGACACCACTGATCGAGAACATCAATCTCTCACCAGTCACTAACCAGTCTCCTTCCAAGCAGACAGCGCAGAGTGCTTTGGTGGCTTCTTTGGCACAGCTCACTGCGGAGACTGCTCCTCAAGCTACAATCGCTCACATGGCCAAAATCACCGCAGCTGTCTTCAGCAACGGCACCACTCAACGCCTCCAGACCCTCAATTTGCAGCAAAAGGCTGTCCTTTGCTCTCTGTCGGCCATGGAGCGGAAGAAGCGCGCTTCTGCAGGCGACAGCGTCCTAAACACACCAACAAGATCGCACAACACCGCCCCGACCATCAAAGAGTTGTTCGAGGCTTACACTTCGCTCTGTAAACGCGAGAACATCCTTCATCCTCTCACCAGTACCGAGTTTCGCGACATCGTGGGTAGCCTTGAGACGCTCTCTGTGATCTCGGCCGTTGAGGGCAGGGCTGGTTCGCTCGTTGCCGACGCTGGTACACCAAGCAGGAGAGGCAGGAAGACAAGTGGTTTCCCGGGTGTCGTCGTGGAGGACCGGAGAGTCGCAAGTGCCGTGGGCACCACAGAGCTGGAAAACGCTCTCACGGGCGCCGGCAGCAGTATCCTGAAAGGCATTCTGTATGATGATTGAGATCCAGAGGAGAGCCAGCACTTTGGGCCCGTTTGGATGGTCACGCCTTTCTCCTTTCCACGCTCTGTTTTGCATAGCGCACGTTAAATCGTGTAGATTTGTTTCTTGCATAGCGTAGCATAGCATAGCATAACGTGCATAGTATAGCGAAGCGAGTACTGTTTGTCACTGGTCAGACTTGATTATAGGTCTTCTTGCACAACCATGCACCGCCATCCTGTCCTTCGCTCGACTCACTAGCAGGTGAAATTAAACAAGTACAGGTCCAGCCAAAGCATGCCGCTGTGATCTCTCGATCTTTGCGATGGACACTACGCTACGACGGGTTGAGGCCATGACGCGAAGCTTGCCCTGTTAGCGTCTTGAGTTCCTTGTTTGACTCTTCGAGGCAGTCACTGCCGAGCTTGACCGGGGGAACATCTTTCACATGTGCACAGCCAAAACGCGGCTGCTCAATGTGTGCAAAGCTTCAGCGTCATTTGAGATGAGAGGGCACGTTGTGGAGATTGTGCTCATGACCCGATACCTGGTGCTTAGCTCGCTTCACTTGGTGCTCGAACGCTTACCATGTGGTCAGCGGGAAGGCGCCATGCTCGGCACCAGCTTAATTCAAGGTTCGTTAGAATTACCTGTTCAAACATCATGCCCGTTCTTACATACATTGCATCCCTGCTTCCATGCATCATTCTAGTACCTGCGCCTCCTGCGCGTGTCTGCAAGTCAATATAACATAAGGACTAACGAGCGAATTATGGCACTCCAAGGTAGACCGAAAGAGCACTAGCTCTCCGGTTTCTCCGCACTCCACAAGCTGACCTTCCCGCACCTCATCACCCGCACCCCATGGAGATCTGTACAAGAGCAATTCCCTGCACACCATGATCCGCTACCATGGATTCATCAATTCAGAAGAGAGTCTCCAAGGCATGTGATGCATGCAAGCGTCGGAAGGTGAAGTGCAACGGCCAGGAACGATGTCAACAATGCAGTCACCTCGGCCTGAGATGCGTCTACTCGGCCACAGGCAAACTCAGAAGTCAAGGCAAGAGAGGCCATATTATCTCCGAGTTCCGGAATCAGATGAACAGCCCCAGTGCGACCTCACCACCGACACTCTTACCGGCGAACGGTCAGCACATTCAAACATACAACAGCTTTACGTATGCTGTCGACCGTAATGGATTTGGCTCAGGTATGTTCCCTATCGGATGACGAACATCTACCAGCGAGCCTGTTCTCATCTCAAACAGCGTCACCCGAGTCTCCTATTGCTCCACAGTACAGCAAAGCCTTCTTCCTGGACCTCATTCCAGACTACGTGAAAGGCGTCTATCCTGTGCAGCCGGTGATTGCTGAACACGAGCTTCGGCACTACATCAATTCAATGGACCATGACCAGGAGATGCGATCTTTCGTGTACTCGTTTGGTGGTGCTACCCTCAATCTGACACGGTATGGAGACAGGCGAACAGACGAAGTTGTGCAGACCATCGAAAACCTCATGGATCTGTCTATTGACACGGTGAAACCACCACATAAGCTACATTACTCATCCGTTATGCGAGCTATGCAGTCGATTTTCATACACAACTGCCTCATGAGCTTACAAGGGAGCGATGCAGCATTTCACTGGATGCGGGATGCGATCAGCGCTATCCAGCTGCTGCGTATCGACAATCCAGAGCACGTTGCCAAATTGACAGGATCTGAGAGGTCAAGACGGCAGCGCATGTATTGGCAAGCCTACATTCACGAGCGCTTCCTCGCAATTCTGGACTACCGCCAGGCCATTATGTTGCCACTCTACACCCTACCTGAAGACGACCCCACCATCCCCGTGCAGGTTCACGAAGGATTCATCCAAATCATCAAGCTCTTCCGACTACTAGACACAGAGTTTCTCACCAGCTGGCTTGGCGCGGCTGGCCAAACTGGCCCTGTCACAAGTACCTGGGTCGAGGCCAAGTCGCGCGAGCTCGAGGGTGACCCGGAGGCCGATGCGCTCGAGCTAGCAAACCTTTCCATGATGCAGCGCGCAGACCTGACCATCACACGCGAATGGCTCCGCACACTAGTGTGGCGGCTCGCCATGGGCCAGACACTACTTTCGTCGCGATCGTCAAAGGAGTGCCTGTCTCTCCTCTTTCCAGTCCGATTATCGCAGTCCCTGCGTCACCAGCTGTCGAGCATGTCCCGCGAGGACATTGAGGTGCACGGGAGTTCCATCTCGCAGAAGCTGTTTGAAATCACAGACACGATCGCTGACGTGCTGATCCACATTCCCGCTGCCACGCTGGAAGAGACGGCTCTCCGCATCGACGACTTCCTCTTCATTCTCGACTTCGTGCTGCTACTGCCCCAGCTGGACGCCACGCGTAAGGGTATCCTACTTGAGAAGCTCGAGCGCCTGCAGACCATGTTCCCGGAGGCGGTCAGTAATGCAAGCTCGCCAAATTTGCCGCTGGATCTGCAAAGCCCCTGCGCAAATGATCCTTGGTACCAGGTGGCGCAGTCCAAAACGGCTGCGGGCCTGGAGGAGATGGCGGACGAGCAAGCTTTAGGACAGGCGCAGACTGAGGGGGTGGGGATCCCGAGAGAGGTTAGAGTTGGCCAACTCGCTACGTGGAATCACATCTCGAGAAGGCTGTCCATGGCACATTTCACTACATCTTAAGAAATCCACAAGATGAAACGCTCCATTGTCTTCAAGTTGTTATGCCGTGAATGTCGTCCTATACCTTAATAAATGCTTCTAATCTGTAAAGAACACACTGAAATCCCAGTACCTTAGTTTGCAAGCAGATAAATCCTGCCCTCCCAAGCCGCCAACTCCTCTTCGACTGGCTCATTGACACTGCTGATGAGCAAGTCCCGCTTGACACTGCCCACCTGTTTGGGGACGTACAGCTTCTGCTTCTTGTCTGTAAAGTTGCAAATGACAAACGCCTTCTTGCCCTTCCACGTCTTGGTGAAGGCATAAAAGTCGCGGTTCTCAATATCCAGATCATCGTACTCGCCATGCACAAGGAGGTCGTTGTATTGCTTGCGCACGCTCAGCATGCGCTTCCAGTACGCCAGCACGCTGTTCTTGTCCGACTGCTGCTGCTTCGCATTGCACACGTCGGCGTCTTCGAGCGGGCGCATCCACGGCTTCTCCTTCGCGTCTGGGGGCGAGAAGCCATTCGTAGGACCCGAGCTCCAGCTCATCGGGACGCGCGAGTGGTCTCTCGCCAGGTGTTGGAGCGAAGTGTGTGCGGCTTCCAGCGCGGCGGGGGCGTTGTTGGTGCGACGTGCAACCATCTTGTAGTAGTTTGTGCTGTCGACGTCTTTGTACTCATCCATGCTCCACGTCTTGGGGAAGTTGGTCATGCCTATCTCCTGGCCTTGGTAGATAAACAAAGTGCCCGACAAGGCGCACATCATAAGACTTAGCATCTTACCGCCGGCGACGCGGTGCTCGGGCGCATCTGAGGTGAAGCGCGTGATGGAGCGGGATTGATCGTGGTTCTCGAGGAATACGGTGGTCCAACCGTCGTTCCCGCGGATTAAGTCCTGGGTTCGCGCAATGGCTTTTTTGAATTGCGGGAGGATCCAGTTTCGCGGCGTGGTTTGGAACTTGTACGGGCCCTGACCGACGTCAACGACATCGAACTGGAAAACCATGTTCAGCTGTTTCTCCTTGGCGGAGACATATTCCAGCACGCGGGACATGTCCTTGGTGTTGGGACACTCGCCGACCGTCATGGCGTCGTATTTGCTGAGAACTTCGTTCATCTCGCCCAGGAACTCACGCATGCGCGGGCCGTTGCAGTACTCGTAGCCTGCAAACTGCCACTCCGAGCCAGGGTCTGTGATGGGGGCGTCGAGCATTTCGCCCTTGCTGTACATGTTGACTGTGTCAACGCGGAAGCCGTCGACACCGCGTTTGAGCCAGAACTCCATTGCGGATTTGTAGATGGCTTTGCGGGTTTCTTCATTCTCCCAGTTAAGGTCAGGCTGCTCAGGGCAGAACAGGTGCAGGTAGTACTCCTGTGTGTGCTCGTCCCATTCCCACACACTGCCTGTGAAGTTTGACACCCAATTGTTTGGGGCCTTGCGTTCGCCGTTCACATACCGAGCAGGGCGCCAGATGTACCAGTCGCGCTTGGGGTTGTCTTTCGACGAGCGAGACTCTAGGAACCATTCGTGCTGAGCCGGTCAGTTGTTGGAACTTCGAACATCGTGGACAGAGTAAAGTGAGGGCAGGCTTACCAAGTTTGAGGTGTGGTTGACAACAAGATCAAGGATGATACGCATACCGCGGGCATGTGTCTCATCGATCAATCGCTGCATATCATCGAGCGTGCCATACGGCGCGTATACATCTTCGTAGTTGCGGATATCATATCCCATATCAACTTGCGGACTGTCGTACATAGGACAGATCCAGATGGTATCAACGCCAATCGAGCGGATGTAGTCCAGCTCAGATATGATACCCTGGAAATCACCTACACCATCGCCGTTGGAGTCCTTGAAGGAGGCTGGGTAGATCTGGTAGACAACGCCATCCTTCCACCAAGGTCTCTGTGTGACAGTCATGTCAGGTATGTGTTTCAAAGATAGGATGCAAAAAGTGCAAGTGTTGCAGAGGCAGAAGGAAAGGCTCGACCAAAACTTGAACGCAGACGGACAAAGTCAAACGATTCAAGGCGTTTCTTTCGATAGTCAAGTGGCTTGCAACGCCAGCTCTTATACCATCGAATCGAATCCAGCGGGGCAAACAGCGGAGTAAGACACGAGGTTTAGATTGACACTCACCTGTAGTTGAGGATCCATTCTGATATTGAGGCTCTGCACAAGAAGCACGGGATGATTCTCGGAAGGATTGCAATTGGCTGAAGGTCGGGCCGCTGTGTCGGCAGTCGAGCTGAGGAGGGTAGATGCCGTGTGGTGCGGCTTTACGAGACACTATCCTTTCCCATGGGGTGACAAGCTGGGGTGCTCGTCTGTTGTTCTCCACACCCTCTCTGAGATTAAGCGAAGCAAGGACGCCTTGGAAGCTTGGAAGTTGGAGAGCGGGGAAGGCGCGACCAGTGACACGAACGCCTCGAGGTGAACGTGCCGACAACGTGCGAATCACATCCCTTGCCTCGCCCGTTTTCTAGCCCAGAAGGTCGAGTAAGGGTGGCGGCTAGTGAACACACTAGTATCTCGCAGCCCACGTGATGTTGGATCACAGCCTTGAGAGCGACATCGGGCAAGTCGGCCCGGCTTCAATCGAATTGTCAGTCGCCCTCCGGCCAACCCTTTTCTGCTGGGCTGGACCGTCGGCGCCTCTCCCCCAGACTAGAAGCAAGCTATCCCCAGATGGAGATCAGGTCGTGCAGGAATCCAGCGGGCGTGGCTTCGACGCCCCCAGTTCTCGCCTGCATCCCCGCGTCACCTCCTCACCACACCATTGGTATTTACGCACTTGGCAAGGGCATGGGCATGCGATGAAGTTCGCGGGCTGAAGCTCGAGCAATTGTATAAGACAACCTCAAGGCCACCCGAGAGTCAGGATCATCAGCAAGCTCAGGATCCAACACCACAGTTCCAGATCAAGCTCTGAACACAACAAGGTCTTAGTTGACTTTGAAGTTATTCTTCTTCTTTCTTGGACAACCTTCGACTCGACTCCGCCAACACCACCGCCACCATGTCTCGTCGCAACAGCAGCGTCGTCGCTGTCGACATTGACCAGCAGCGCAAGCTGTCTGTCGCCATGCCTGACCACAGGCAGGTTGCCCATGATGCCAGCAAGGCCACCGAGATGGAACAGAAGATGTCTCTGCGCGAGGGTATCAGACTCTACCCAAAGGCCGTTGCTTGGTCCATGTTGCTCTCCACTGCTATCATCATGGAGGGTTTCGACAAGGTCCTCATCGGTTCACTGTTCGCTGCTCCCGCCTTCAAGCGGCGCTATGGTTCTCAGCTTCCTAACGGCGACTGGGAAATCACCGCAGCCTGGCAATCCGGCCTTACCAACGGTGCCTTTGTTGGTGAATTCTTCGGTCTTCTCCTCAACGGTTACATTGCGGATCGCTTCGGTTACAGGAAGACAATGATGGGTGCTCTCTTCGCCGTCAACCTCTTCATCTTCATCGTCTTCTTCGCCCAGAATATCGAGATGCTCCTCGTCGGTCTCATCTGCTGCGGTATCCCATGGGGTGTATTCCAGACCCTTACCTGCACATATGCCGCTGAGGTTACTCCCGTTCCCCTGCGTCCCATTCTCACCACCTACGTCAATCTTTGCTGGGTCATTGGCCAGTTCCTCGCTTCCGGTGTCTTGAAGGGCGTTGCGCTGCGTCCCGATGAGTGGGCCTACCGCATTCCTTACGCTCTGCAGTGGCTCTGGCCCACACCCATCTTTATCGGTATCTACTTCGCACCCGAGTCGCCTTGGTGGTTGGTCCGCAAGGGTCGCGATGAAGCTGCAAAGTTCATGCTCAATCGCCTTACCTCCGCTGATAAGCATCCTGACTTCAACGCCGACGAGACTATTGCCATGATGCGCCACACCAACGAGCTCGAGAAGGCTGTTTCCGAGGGTACTTCTTACTTTGACTGCTTCCGCGGAACCGATCTTCGCCGCACCGAGATTGCTTGCATGACCTGGTTTACTCAGGCTTTCTGCGGTGCTGCGCTCATCGGAAACTCGACTTACTTCTTCGTCCAGGCTGGTCTCGACGAATCCAACTCCTTCTCCATGTCCCTCGGTCAATACGCTATCGGTGCCGTCGGTGTCTTCATCGCCTGGGCTCTCATCCCTCGCATCGGTCGTCGCACTCTCTACATTTGCGGTGATCTAGCAATGGTTACTATCCTCGTCATCATCGGATCTTTGGGTACTATCAACAGGGGTAACACTGGCGCTCAGTGGGCTATCGGCGCTCTACTCCTCACATTTGCCTGCGCCTACAACGTCACCGTCGGACCAGTTTGCTATGCCATCGTTGCCGAGATTCCTTCCACCCGCCTCCGCCAGAAGACTGTTGTGTTGGCCCGCAACTTCTACAACCTTGCGTCTTGCGTCGGTAACGTCCTGACTCCCCGCATGTTGAACCCTGGTGCATGGGTAAGTTCATTCATCATCCAGTTTGAGAGTCAAGCACTAATGTATCATAGAACTGGGGCGCTAAGACTGGTTTCTTCTATGCCGGCACTTGCTTCCTTTGCTTTGTCTGGGCCTTCTTCCGCCTCCCCGAGCCCAAGGGCCGCACCTACGCTGAACTCGATATCCTCTTCGAGAAGAAGGTGCCCGCCCGCCACTTCGCTTCCACCGCTGTCGATAGCTTCCATGCCGAGGGTGACTCCGGCTCCGACTACGGCGTCGAGAAGGGCGCGCGCACTCATCTCGAGGCCGTCAACTCCAAGGATATGGCATAGACGCAGCTGTCATATGAAGCTGCTGGAGCTAAAGATTCGAGGAGCATGGGATCCCGATGATATGTGAACGAACTTGTAACGCTTTACGCAGTGTTGTTGTACCTGATATGAACTGTATAGATTTTCTTAAGCGAATACCATTTTATGACTTTTTCTCATCCTTCTCTCCGTTTGCTTGATGTCGTACCAATGTTCAATGACAAGCGCCCTTATGCAAGCAAATGAACAGCAGACGCGAACAAAGCCGTTCATGTCACTTCTAAAGGACGGACCGAATGCACAGCCTAGCTTGTTCCCTTCCCCAAATTGCAAACCGGGCACATATTCATGCACGATAAGCATTTAGACTGGTATACCTTGCTGTCCTCCGAAGCCTGCAGTGGGAGCTTTGACGTGCTGTCTGTTTGTTCAGAGCTTCGACTGGTCGTCAATCTTCGCAACGCATTCAATCTCGACATCAGTCCCTAGAGGCAACGCCTTCACGAAGACACATGTTCTCGCCTATCACAATCAGCCTTGGTTCCAGGAGAATATCGCAGCCAGGCATACAGGCTTGGGATCCTTGAAGAACGTCTCGTAGACCTCGTTCATCGGTGTGAAGTCGTTGGGCTCAACCAAAAAGATGTTCACCTTGTTCACCAAATCGAGATTGGATCCGGCGCTTTCGAGTACTGCGGTCAAGTTCTTGAGAACTTGACGCTGCGTAGGTCAGCATATCTCGTCCTAGATGAATAGTGAAGGCGGCGTACTGTTCGATCCTGCACTGTGCCGGACACGAGAGCACCGATAGACGGATCAACGCCTATCTGGCCTGAGCAAAACACCAGGTTTCCGTCGCGGATGGCTTGCGATAGGAATGATGGCGGTGAAGGGGCCTTGGATGAAAGGATGGCTGTTCTTGTGTTGGACATGATTGATGTTGGAACTGGGTGGTTTCGTCACAGGGTGAATGTTAAACCAGTGGACACAGCAATTGCAAAATATCTTTTGTACTATGACTGTTCAATGCTTGCTAATCAGACGATGTAGATAGTCAGATACGGTGGTGGATACCCCGCACGCCCTGCGCCTTACGCTCGTCACGCTAAAGCGATAGCATTCCGAATTCGGCGACAATGTGAATCATTGCAGGTATAAAATCATCACTGAAGTTTTCCTTGGGTAGGAAAGAGAGCCATTGAATATGGTTGAGAAGTTCGAAAAGAAGCGTGTTCCTGCACCAGAACCTATCCTTCTCAGCATTGACGATCTGCGAGACGCTGCTTCCGCGAAACTGCCGGATGGTGTCCGAGGTTCGTCGATATTTCCCTACACCGCTTCGTTATCCACCCAGTGTAGCAATTTCTCAATACCAACTGGGAGGAGGAATATTCAGCTGACATAACCATCAAGACTTCTACAATTCAGGTTCCACGGACCAAATCACCCTTGCAGACAACTCCAGCGCCTACAGGAAATATAAGTTACGCCCGCGGGTACTCCGAGATGTTTCGAGAGTGGATACAACGGTAGATGTTCTAGGCAGGAGGATCGATTTCCCACTCTGTGTGTCGCCAGCCGGTATTCAAGCCATGGCTCATCCGGAAGGAGAGCTGGCCACAAGTCGAGCTTGCGCAAGAAGGAACGTTCACATGGGAGTGTCTTCCTTCGCAAACTATTCTGTGGAGGAGATATGTGAAGCCTCTCGAGCCATCACTCCCATCGGCCACGTCATCCAAGTGTACTCGATGAAAGACCGAGCGATGCAGGAACGAATCATCAAACGAGCAGAGAAAGCCGGTTGCACTGCGATCTTCCTCACAGCCGACAGCCCAGTCCTTGGCGTCAGATACAACGAGCACCGTAATGACTTTCGTACACCAGAGGGTCTATCGTTTCCCATCCTCGAGAAGACTTCCGAGATGATCCGCGCGGATACTCATGATGCAGGCTTCGTAGGGTTCAACTCTGACTATCACTCCTGGGCGAGAGAGATCCCGTGGCTAAGAAGTGTCACGAAGATGCAGATATGGATTAAGGGCGTGCTGACTGCAGAAGACGTCCTCCTGGCTCGCGAGTACGGCTGCGATGGAGTTATCGTTAGTAATCATGGCGGGAGGCAATTGGATGGCACACCGGCGACTATCGATGTGTTACCAGAGTGTGTTGAGGCTGCTGCTGGTCGGATACGTGTCCACATCGACGGTGGTATCAGATCTGGTCAGGATATATTCAAAGCATTGGCGCTTGGAGCAGAGTGTTGCTGGGTTGGACGACCAGCTATCTGGGGGTTAGCAGTACGTTACGGACCACTCGGAGTTGCGATGATTACTGACTCGGCTTTAGTATGATGGTGAAGCGGGCGTCAGCAAAATGCTTGACATTCTATGCACCGACTTCCGTCGATGTATGCAACTAACAGGATGCAGTTCAGTTGCCGAGATCACAAAGTCTGCACTAGGCATTGTGAGGAAAGATGGTCCGCTGGCACGTCTATGAGACGTATGAGAGGGACCAATAGCCGCCTTGAGATACATTCATACATGATAGTGAACTTCATTCTGGTGTTCCCAACCATTCCTGCCTATGCCCAGTGCTTTCCATATAACTTTGCTTTGGCAGCGCACCGCGACCAGTACTCCACAGACGTACCCTTTGCAGTCTCCCATTCACCAGTCAAGGAAGTAATCGATCCCATCACTAAATGCTGCGCCTCCAACGGTCGCATGATAGCTGTTTGGGAACACATTCAGCTCAACATCTCTTAGCGCTGCACTGCCAATAAGCTCAGAGTATAGCCTTTCCGTGAGATCTGTCATTCTCTGCGGCACAAGTATGCTCTTTCTGAACTCGAACTCCTCATCAGTCTCCCTTCTCCTCTGTTTGGGGAACTGCTCGAGCCCACCATAGCTAAGTTGCAAGGCTGGCTTGGTAGCGTTACCCACAGAGGTAGCATTAGCTTTCAGAGGCGCAAGGAAGTCAGTGTGATTGAAGACGTAGTCATCGTTCCAGTACAGAGCAGGCGAGGCAACGAGAAACGTGTCGAAGAGATCTGGTCGCACAGTGAGGGCGTACAAAGTGAACAAGCCGGCAAACGAATGGCCGTACAAAGCGTCTCTGTTGAATGTTGCATCCTTGAAGATCTCAGTTTGCACCCATGGCCGCAGCGCAGCGTCGATGAAAGCGATCAGGCCGTCGGCGTTGGATGGGACACCAGGGATTGTAGGGGCTGGACAGGTAGAACAGACTGGTGGCTGCATATCGCTGTAGCGTTGTGCACTATAGGGCGAGTCCTCGATCGTCTCTGGATAGCCAATTGACACGGTGACGATATCCGGTTGGTTGAACTCAACCGGGCGGCGACGCCGGACCGCTTCAGTTGCCGAAAGACCTTGGGCGTTACCGTCGAGCACATATCTTAGTACGTCAGCCTCTCTGGCTTCTTTGGAAGATTAGTTCACGACAATAGTTTATCTTACATCGTCTCAAGGGTAGAGTTTTCAAGTGGAGAGCTCCAGTTCAGCGGCCAGGAGAGCTGAATTTGGTATTCCCATGTTCCATTGCTCACATTCCAGAACCCTATGTTGGGTAGAACAGCTGTAGAGAGCCCCGTTACTAGAGGACTGAATGTCCATGCGCCAATCGAAGTGCTCATGCTGGTCTCAGATCGTTTGTGGGTCTCTAATTCGTTCCGTGTACGTTACCTTTGGTGAAGGGCCGACTTCAGGGGATGGAAATGTGAAGTCGTCGGACACTAGAAGCTCAGTTGCGGGCTGGACATGCTTTAGTCCCTGAAGCACGGGTTATATGTGGGTTCAATATCGGTGTTCAGGGTTCCAAATCCTTCGAACTTGCAATTGGCTAGTGGCTATGCAGTAGTAATCCCAAGAGACGCAAAGATCCCAGGGGTCAGTAGAGGTCTAATGACTTAATAGCCAATGACATGAACCTAGGCGACCAAGGACACCTCCAACCATAGCACATTTCTCGCTCGCTGACACTTCATGAGAAATTGCTGAGGAGTCGGGGCTTCAATTTTGTAGAAGTCAAGCAGACGTATTTATCAACGGGGTTGGGTCGGCGAGGGCAAACTTTCATTATGGAGCAGATCACTTCTCAGCAGCGAGTCTGCTCGCTCGGACCAGACAGACAGCCTTTTGCCTTGATAGCTGCTTCGTCTCGAGTCAGTCCGTAAAGATCAGTTCATTACAGCATCCCGAACATTGATTATACGACCTATCCACTAGCTCGTGCACCGGCTACATCTGACACAATGTGCAAAAGTCGAGGCCACTTACTAAACGACACGATAAAGCCTGCCTGCCAGGGCGAGCGAGGTTTCTAGGCCACGGCCATGTCAATACGCTAGCTTTAGTCAAGAAGACGACTACATAGGACATCCATTACTCAGGATTTAGGAGTATGTATTAGTAATTAAGATACAATGCTACATTTTGCACAGAGAGGCTTCATTCGCCGCCTTAGAACGCTCCACGTCCGGGCAAGGGGTCGTTCTTTGCAGGACAAGCCTTGTCGTAAGTAGTTGCCTCGAAGAATGTCGGCTTTGGACTGTTGTTGTACGCAAGACCAACGAGAGTTTTGCCTACTCAATGTTAGTATCCAACAAGCAAGAAGATGATAAGACTTACCAGTCTCCTTGTAAGCAGGCCATCCATACTGTGTCAAACCCTTCTTCGAATCACGAGCGAATGCAGCATATGCTCCTTGGATGTACTTTATGGTGGCATCTTCCGCAGCAGAGTTCGAAAGCCCTGAGTTATCTGCCGCAGTCCCGAAGACGATGCTCAGGTCGACTCCATGGTAAGCAGCACTGCCCCTCGGGCTTAGACCCGCGGTCGAGTTGTACAAACGCAGGTTGTCAAAATCGCCGAAGTAACGGTACCGCCACGTGGGAACGCCGTATTGTACCCTGTACCTTGTCGACAGTGCTACCGGGCAGGTGAAGCCGCGTTCGGTGAAGAGATTCCATTGTGCGTTGGTGAAGTTCAGCCTCGCAGCCCAGCCCGAGATTCGATACCATCCGTCCTCCTGATCAGCATTGCCAGCTAAGAGAGGGATCTTAGCAAAGTTGCCGGACGCAGCCAAGCCTTGGTAGTCTGCGAAGACAGTGACATTGTCTACAGTTGGGTGAAAAGTAGCCTGAGCAAGTGCCTGAGTAGGAAGTGCGGGTACTCTCGCGGCAGCCGCCAGAAGAACCGAGGTGTCCTTGGATCGTACACAGGACAATACGGTGGCAGCATCATCGTTAGGCCCACCACAGCCGACCGTCTGTGATACGTTATACCACAGGGTCTGAGAATAGTCTGGAGTATTTGGCAGAAAGCTCAAAGACGTGCCTGACATAGGAATGAGGCCAGCAACAATGGGATCTTTCTTCCAGGCAAAGGACCAGTAGTCGACGCTAGCACCTCCAGCACTCTGGCCGAAGATGACGATGCGTGATGGGTCACCACCAAATGCTACGATGTTGTCACGCACCCATTCAACAGCAGCACGGTGGTCCTTGAGCGCAGCGTTTGGTTCAACTCCAGGAGCACCCGAGAAGCCGAAGACACCAAGTCGATAACTGCTCCTGTTAACCAGTATTCACAACCAGTGGTTCAATCGGAATACTCACTTGGGCGTGACAACGACAACGTCCTGACTATCAGCCAGGTACTGACCATTGTACAAGGGGCTGTGGGGACCAGGGATCTGGAAGCCTATACGATGCATGAGCGGTCAATCACTTTCCGTGTTGACAGAGCTACGTACGTCCTCCGTGAAGGAACACCATTACAGGCTTCTTTGCTTTGACGTTGCCCGCATTCTTAGTCCAGACATTGAGCTTTAAGCAGTCCTCGGACACAGGGTTGCTGTTCTGAGCCGCGAAGTTCTTCCACACACGCAATCCAGAAGGCTGGGTGAAGTTGGGGAATGCGCTGACTGGTGGCTTGTTTGACGGGCAATCACTGCTTTGATATCAATGGCGATGACATTGAACCTTCCGAGGTACTTACGCGGACTGGTCTAGTTAGTCCAAATAACGAAGCAAAGCAATGGAGCAGATACATACCCACTCAGAAGCCTCAAAGACTGTTCCTTGAGGCGCCACATACTTCTTAGGGGCTGCGAACCGCAGCTCGCCAACTGGTGCTTCGGCGTATCTGATGCCCAGGAACTCTGTTACGCTTGTCTTGTTTGATGCTCCGTGGCCAATGATAGCTCCGCCTGTGCTCGTCTGCACCTTCGGCTGAATTGGACCTGCAACAGCCGAGCCGAGGAGCGTAGCTACAGCTGCTGCTGTAAGGAGGAGAGCCTGCATCTTGTCAAGTTGAAACGGCAGTGCTGAGCTCGATCGACCAAACGGATGCGGGAGTGCTGCGCTCTTGAAGGGACGGCCCTCCAGCGACCTAGCTTTAACCAATACATTTTCTGGAGCGCCGCGGGTGGGGCTGGGCTTCTTTTAGGCTGTCTACCATGGTATGTACTCGCCACTTGGCGGTTGCATGGCGGCAGTCATTCCTCCGGAGTACGGTAAAAGTTCGTTGAGTGTGGTATCTCGAGATTAGCAATTGCGCTGGCCGGACCCAGCAATCATCTCGTGGTCAACTCGTCAGGCTCCTGGCAGGACATTAGTATTGTCATTTCGAAATGTTGTAGCGACATCCAAGTCTCGGAAATACCGGTGATGAAGTTTCAAGGCATGAGAACGTTCATCTCGCTTCCCGTCAAGACGGGTCGGCCATGCTTGACAGGCCGAAGCCAGCCCGTGCACGGCGGAGACTTTTCCTAGTTCGCTCCTTCCCACCGTCACGGAAGCTTTCGCTTCCCTCGCCGGCGCCCGTCCCCCCCACCTTGATAGCAAACCTGACAACAATTGTTCATGCTCGAGTCAAGGGCCTGCAACGTGGAAACAGAAACATTCGTGATGAGCCTCGGCTTTGATGGGTTTGACCTGCAACATGCGTGTTCTCAAGTTTCGAGGGTAGAGTTTTCAGTCGCCCAATGCCACGCTCATGTTGATCGACGGCTCTAATGACACAAGGAAGCCTCTCAACACCGGTACGGGGTTCATGCTCCGCCATGCGCCATGCCGAACTTGGGCTGCGAGCGCGCTGCCTTGCCCGCGGTGTCCTGCCGCTTTACAGCCATCTTCCAGGTTCAGCAGCGATGAGCCAATGGACCATGGAGGAGCAATTCCAGGCACGTTTGCTTATTCGTTGCGCAGCCGTCTTTGGTCCGAACAACCGTATCGCGCTTCCTTCGTGTCGACCTGTAACAGCAATTGATCTGCTCTTGTCCTCTTGCTCATACAAGGCTGAAGAATGGGTCGTGGTGCGTTTCGGTCCTACGTGGGATCAGCCGACAGTGCCTGGAGGATCCTCATATGTCGCTCATGTCTCCTTCGGATCTGACATCTACCATACGGCCGGGACCCATAACCACAACGTGAATCTTGAATCTCCACTGGGTCTCATCAATGGCGCCAAACGTAGGTCTTGGTACTGAAGGACCTGTACAGCGAGGATGGGGCCTGTGGCTTACCTCCGTCCTTGCGGTCGTTATTGCAGCGGTCTTTGTGGGCGCGCGATTGTTGCAAAGGTTCATCAAAAGAAGTGGCCTGGGGATGGATGACTACATGATCATTGCCGCATTGATCTCGTCAGGTCTGTTGTCTTTGACAGAGTGTCAAGGTGTGTTTGATCCAGCGACGCCCGGATCTCAAAGCTGACCCCCTCTCAGCCGTTGTATATGGCTACGGTCGACATTGGAACACGCTCGAGCCAGACACGCGCATGACTGCTCGCAAATGGTTCTATGGCGCCAATATCGTGTACAAGGTCGTACTCATGTTCAACAAGATCTCCATCGCCTGTCTCTACTACAGGATCTTTGCGGTTTCCAGCAATTCGTTCCGCATCGCCTGCCACGCCATGAACACTTGGATAGTGGTCTCAAGCCTCGCTTTCATCATTGCGACAATCTTCCAGTGCACGCCAATCGCTGCTTTCTGGGACAGAAGCATTATAGGCTTTCGGTGCTTCAAGAATGAGCCTTGGTGGATCTCGTATGCCACAACACAGATCTCCACCGACTTTGCTCTACTTCTATTACCAATACCGGAGATCATGAAGCTCTCCATGGGTCGTGCGGAGAAGCTCGGCATATGTCTGGTCTTTGGGACTGGTGCTTTGTAAGTAATGCTTGAATAAAACTAGGTTCAATGAGTAACAAAAGGCAGCGTCACTTTCGCATCCATCTACCGCGCGACGACAATCGCAGCATCAGCAAGCAACCCTGATCCTACCTGGGGCCCAATTCCTGCTACGATTTGGTCTGTTATTGAAGCCAATGCTGGCATTGTCTGTGCATGCCTTCCCATGCTCAGAGGACCTTTCGTCAGATTATTGAGTCCCATCTTTGGTCGCACACGAAAAGGAACAACGAGGCCAGATGGATCATATCACCTTACATGGCGAAGCGACAAACCGAACGCATCCGCTGCTGTCTCCAGTCGCAGGCGGGGGGCCGACGATACCATCATAGACCCTGAACGTGACAGCGAGGAGGGGTTTGTGACCCACGAGACCGGCGCCACTATTCAAGGGAAGGAGAGTAGAGTTGTGGTCCGCGGGCGTAGCCCCAGCGGCATCTTCGTAAAGAAAGAGTTCAGTGTAGATGACAATCTTGCCCAAACAACGACGGGCGACGGTGACAGGAGCACCGTCGCAAGTGTCAGCGAGGACAAGTTGCAGAGCAAAGCTCCATTTTCCCATATTTGATGGATGCGGTCCCGGCGGGCAATGGAGCGGACTGCAGCACATGAGACGACGTTGCGGCCCTCACGACAGCGATTGTTTGTTCAAAGATTCCTTCCGTCGGCTGGTCTCTTTTGTTTTCAGATACCCCTTCTGCTTTCTGCTCAATGCCAATTTCGGCTCATGCCATACGATTTTGGCGCACACGCCGTTCAACTGTTTTACCCATTCATTGTTCTACCGTTTTACCCGCAACCAGAAGGCCAACACAATCATGGCATCCAACTTTTTATCGCTTTTGCGGTGCCCCGCTCGTGTTGGCTCGCAGCTGCTCACCGCCTATGATCGCTGGCCCGAGACTTCGCCAGTGCCAATAACTGTTGTACATTCTTGGACAACGTTGGCGCTCTCATGACAGCGTGGTCTTGGGGGAAGCTCTGGAGCAAGCTTGCGAATCCTTTGCCAGCCTCTGCATCTTGCCGGCAGAGAACCTGCGTGACAAAATTGATTTGCGCATGTCGCGCCACAGCATATGGCGGTGACGAGTGACTCTGCATGCGCAATCAAAAGCACTGCACCTTGTTTGGTGTTGTACTACCAAGCTCACGAATAGCAGCGCTGAAAAACAGCCTTTCAAAGTAGTGATCAGCTCTGCCCCGCACCTTCGCTTCTTGGGTGCATTTTTCTGCGCCACACTCAACGCAGCCATTGATCAGGCTTGGAACAGCTCCTCAGACGTCATGCGCACAGAAGTTCAACAGAAACAGATACCGCTTTAGCTTTGTGAAAAGCCATCTTCTGACTTCGAATCAATCCACACCTCTTCTCCCTGCGATCGTTCGCAGTTCTGCAGTTCCAGCTGTAGCCAATCCAGCCCCACAATGAGCTCCAAAGCGACCACTGACAGGATTGAGGGCGATGCGCCGGGGCCGACGAAAGCACAGATCTTGGATAAAGTGTTCTCACTTGCAACGCAATTCAGTACTTGTGTTGAGGCATTCAACCTCATCCATCCCTCGAAGGAGAGCGACCACGCGCAAAGAGTCGCGCTGGCAAAATTAGGTGTACAGCAGAGCAGATTGCTCATTCTTGGAGATGCAATCGGCATATCCAGCCCACCTGCGACAATTGCCAGGCACATGATCCCAAGCCATCCAGGACTCACGAACCCCGACCCACATCTTCCCGTCAATTTCGGAGTGAGAGATGACCGTCTGGAGAACGATGCAATTCACGAAAAGGTTAGGAAGTCTTTGAACGAGATTGCTGGTCGACCAGGTCACCTCTCGAGAGATGAGATGATGGAAAAGTATGGCCTGAAAAGTCCAAAGCGGTTCAACATGCTCGGGCATCCCGCATTGGACACCAACCGAATGGAGGCTTTCCGCGAAAAGTACGGACTGCTGCAGGATCTTGTCAGACAAAGCGGTGCCCGTGCGAACATCAAACGGAGTATGAGCATGACCACAAATCACTGGACGGTCAAAGACACCAAAAAGTTTGACGAGTTTGTCAAGGCAGTCCGTGCCGAAGTGGATGGATTGATTGATTTGTTCGGTGTGAATGAGCACGTTGATCGAGGAATGAAGAGCGACATTCGATCTATGGCGTGGCACCCGGAGCTATCTGGGCCTGTCGTTCAACAAGACTGGGAAAAGCTGCGGCTTATTCGCGAGGCTTGTGAGGCCAACTACCCCCAGTACATCGAAGTCGCTGACAGGGCTCTACTGTACTTGAACGAGGAGCTTAGAGAGACGGTCGTCGCAAATCGTCGGGCATCTCTTGGAGTTCCTCCATTGGGTGGTGCAGCAGGGGCACGACGAAAGTCAGACTATGAGTTGAGAGCCCATCCTGAGGTGACTCAGAAGACACAGACGACTGGCCCGGAGGAGAAGACCGCGATCCAACTAGCAGCCGAGGGTGTATACGGCCCTCAAAGGCGCCCGAGCACCAGCAAAAAGAACAGCTATAACGGTCAGAAAGAGAAGCGACCTGGATGGCTCAGCGCATTCAAGTTTAAGTCTTGGTCGAAGAGCCACAAGCACGAAAAGGAGCGATCCAATAGCCTTCCCGAGGACCCTGTCCGCTCTCTCTCCGTGCCGGAGAACGAGGTGCTGGATACGACTGCCAAGAACGAAGACTATCTTGGTCTCCAGCCGGTACGATCCAAGAGTGTTGGTGAGATTCCCACTGGACCAGCGGCGTTGGACCTGGACTCAAGGTTGCAAGATCTATCAGTCAATGACGTCGGGAGCGTAGAGCGAGAGGCTCCGAAAATATCAGTGGATAGCCCGAACAGGGCGACGTTCGATCAGAATGAGCTCGAGCAGATCAAGACTGTTAGCAGCGATGGCATGCAAGACTATGTGGTGCCCGCTACTACAGTGAACAGCTTAATTGATCGACACGACATGTACCAGGGGATGGGCCGCATTGAGACCAAAGACATCAGAGACATCGCTCACACTCCCAGAGGCGGCTATGAATGAGATGCTGATGATCTCATGGAGTTATTTCGATGTTCTGCGTGGATACCAAGTCGTTCTGTTCTGTCTCTCGAGTTCCCATCGCACGCATGTAAGGTTACATACAATAATCGTCAACAAATCTGCGCCTCACACCTTCCTGTATCTCTCTCTTGCATCGCTGGACTGTGCTATCTACACATGCTCGCTGTGTGAACGGGCATTCGTTGCCCTGCAGGGTTGCTGCATTGCAGCGTGGGGATTGCGCGACAGCTGGTCATCATACGGGACCGTCCGCAATCACATGAGATCGACGTACACTATTGCCTCATGCATGGAAAGCGAGAGCCTCCGTGACTGGCGTGTGGAGTTCCTTCGCCTGCATGCGCAGCCACACTGCTGCACGACTTACACGAGTAGGCTAGTGTCAAGGGCTTGTCTTGACACAGAAAGTGCCGAGCTCCATCCCCTGTCTTGCTGCGTACGTGCCAAACTGCTTCAAGCAAGTCCAGATCGATGACCAACATTCGAAGGTCTGGAAGTTGAGACAGATATTGATAAGGATGAGGCTGCTCCTTCCTCTCCAAGATGTTTGCGGGGTCTCGCGTCATAGGCGCGTCGCCTTGCCTCGAATGGTGACTTCCCATCCTCCAAGAACTTCACACGAAACACGGCGCAACCGCCAAACACAGCGAGACCTACTAACTCGCGATCGCGATGTCAAGCAATCCGTCTGCTGAGCTTCAGATCTGTCACATGGAAAGTGGATCTTCGATATTGCCGCGAACCCTATTCGGCAGCTCATTCCGCCACTCGGTAGGAGCCTGCCCGCCCTTGTAAGGAACGAGGTGCTTGGACGAACAACACGAGAAGGACCGATGTCGCCACGAACCTGTTTGATTGCTCAACATCAAGGCTGCCTAGCATGCGCGTGCTACGAGAACAATTCTCAATCCTGAAGGAAGGTGGCTGGCCGCTTCTCCAGAAAAGCTGCAATTCCTTCTTGGCAATCCGCGAACGAGAAACTCCCGTAATACGAGGCCCGCTCAATCTCCAACCCCGCCTCCAAAGTGGTTGTCTCCGCTTGTTACTGTCAGCGTTTGGACTGCTATAACGAAAACTCAAGGTCTTCTTACATGTCTTGACAGCGTGCTTAGCAAGTCTGAGCGCAGGCGCTGAACGTGCCGCAATGATCTGCGCAACGCGGATAGCCTCTTCGAGAACATTTTCATTTGCCAGCACAACCTTGTTGACGACACCTCGCTGTTCCATCTCTCGAGCTGTAACAGGCAGCCCGGTCAAAATCAGCTCAAGGGCCTGGGTGTCGAGTTAGTCTAAGCGCTCAGGGAGCAGAGGCAAAGCCAGGGTTCCAAGGCATCATCAGCCGGGCCGATCGCGTACCTTGTGTTTTCCAACGGTTTTGCTCAAGCGCTGCGTGCCTCCCATGCCGGGGATGGTGCCTAAACTGATCTCCGGAAACCCGAATCTGGCATCCGCTGCGGCGTAGATCATGTCGCACTATAGTGTACATCTCGCAGTCAGCTGTTACTCAGCACCGCAAAACACGAGGTTAGTACTTACGAGCAGGGCGAGCTCGAAGCCACCGCCAAACTACATGCCGTCAGTGACATGTTCGGAGAAACAAGATGAAATGCTTACGGCAAAGCCTTGGACAGCCGCAATGATTGGTTTACGGAAACTGTCGAGGGCGTCGTTCAGATCCCTCAGCCACCCACGTTCGAAGGCCCCGGCTGTGGAGATGTGGGCCAATTCGGCGAGGTCTGCCCCAGCTGCAGGAACCCATCAGCGAGCACGCTTCGATCCTTCAGATGACATACCGCAGAAAGGCCCCTGTTCGCTGCCGGTAAGAACAACGGCGCGCACCGTTGCGTCCTTCCCCAGTTGGGACAGCTCTCGGATCAATTCATCTATCAGGGCCTGTGATAGCGCATTGCGCTTCTCTGGTCGGTTTAGCCTCACTATGGCCACATTGCCCTCCTTAGACGAAACGATGAGGCCAGATTGTGTCATTGTGTTTGTGCCGATGGGTCCGGTTGGGATTGAACGCTTTGGGAGTCTCACAAGCTGAGGAGTGCGTCTATTTATCTCTTCCGGTCTCATATACCTGCCCTGTGACCTTTAGCATTGAGTCAAGCGGCGAATCCCAGTCGCCCCGTGGATTAAGTGGTGCTTCAGCCGAAAGTCTGGCCTCCCGACAGGACGCGAGTACCTACTAATCTCCCAGCAGTAGATGTCCAGCTCCGGAAATCAGATATTGTTCTGGTCTGTGCAGGGCAGGTAGGTCTTTGTTGGTATGCATCGTGCATGAAGTAGATCTCAGAGAACTCGACAGGAAAGGTAGGTCACTCTTCCAAGTACCTACTTGGGCACTGGTATCAGACAAGGATACTACAACACCATGACGCAAGCCCTTCTTGCATGCCTGATCAAGAAGATCGTTGAGTCTATCAACGCAATAACGTTGCAACGTGTGAATGCAGGGATGCCGCGCCGAGCATCTCAAACTTCACAACTTCTTGTCTGGAGACTCTCCGGCCGCATCCCAGATGCACTTAATCTAAATCCTAGCAGCAGGAGTGCGACAACAAGTAACAGATTCAGCGATCATACACGGTATCCGAGCGTGTAACGTACTTTGACACGCAGGCTGGACCGTTGATGGTACTGCCTGTACTATCAATGGGACTATATAAACGAGATGCTGGCCGGAGTTTCAGTTTCAGTGCTTCAGTCACCACTCTCCAACTGCTACTCTCTGAAGAACTGGCACGATGGCCAATTTCGAGCTTCTTGAGGGCCTTTCCAGTCTTTCCTCACAAGACCAAATTGCTCTTTCCCATTTCGGGCAAGGCCCACATCAACCCGTCCCTCATTCGACGGTCCACAAAGCCTTCGAAAGCCAGGTCGATGCTAATCCAAATGCGATTGCAGCAGTCTTCGACAACACAGCGCTCACGTACCAGGAGCTTGACATTGCAGCGAACCGACTTTCCAACCGTATCCTTGCGTCCGGTCTGCAGTCGCAAGAGCGAGTATGCCTCGTTGTATCGAGGTCCTTGGAAATGCTCGTGGGGATCGTTGCGATCTTGAAGGCAGGCTGTCAATACGTCCCAATCGATGGTGGCGTGGCATCGGACAAGCAACTGGCTCACATCTTCAGCGACACTGCTGCACACCACATCCTCTGCATGCCAAAATACCAGAACAGAGTCGAGAAGTTTGCGGCAGTAAACACTCATGTTACACTTCTCGCTCTGGGTGCCCTCTCCACGCAGTCATCAGAGAGACCACTAGTGGAGTGCAGTCCAACAGATGGATGCTACGCTATCTACACTTCAGGTAATCTTTGGTACTCGTAAGAGCTTCGTGAAGATGCCCGCTGACATACTTGACAGGAAGTACAGGAACGCCGAAGGGTGTTGACGTTTCACACGCCAATGTTACCAATGCTCTGTTACTTGAGCCAGCCAGCCTTGGTATCCAGCCAGGCTCAAGAGTCGGGTCGGTTTTGAGCGTCGCCTTTGATATGGGAGCATGGGAGATCCTCGCATGTCTCATGAACGGCGGTACTTTGTATATGAGGGGCTCAAAATGGGAGCCCACACTGAAAGAGGTACGTCGTCCGTAGCCTTGCCTTTTGAGATCCCGCTGACTAGTCACGCGTACAGATCGACACATTGATATCGACACCTTCGATCCTGTCTAAGTACCGAAAAGCAGACTTCCCAAACATCACCACAGTGGTGACCGGGGGCGAGCCCTGCCCGCAGAGGTACGAGCTGGTACCTCGGAACGAATGGATCTGAATGCTAAAGTATCGTAGTCTTGCAGATGAGTGGGCTGAGGGAACAAAGTTCTACAATATCTGTGGCCCCACTGAAATCACCATTCTCAATTCCGCGCATCGACACACGCCTGGTGCTGCGCTGTCGATTGGCAAGCTCCTCCCCAATACGACTTGCTACATCCTGGACGAAGACGAGAACCCAGTTGCGCTTGGCGAGAAAGGATCTGCGTGGGTCGGAGGAGCAGGAGTAACTAGGGGCTACATTAACCTGCCGAAACTGACATCGGAACGTTACAAACATGACAAATTCAGGAATGACGGATCCTTGATGTTCAACACCAACGACATCGTCCGATGGCGAGACGACGGTTCTCTGGAGACGTTCGGTCGAGGCGATGATCAAGTCAAGATCAAGGTAAGGATGTTGTTCTCACGTTACGCGCAGTTTTTCACCTCGAGTAGGGCTTCCGAGTCGAATTGGACGGCGTCTCAGCCACCATTGAGAGATGTGACGGCATCTCAAGGGCCGCAGCTTTGAAGATCGGCGATGGGCTCCATGCATTTTATGCCGCCTCAAAACCTATCGTGGAGTCGGAGCTGATTGCTGCTGTCCAGCACGCGCTCCCTTACTATTCCGTACCGACTAGCTGGCATTTCGTTCCTGCCATTCCGCTTACCGCAAATGGGAAAGTCAACAGGATCGTACTTCGCGAACTGGTGGCAGAGCCCCGCGTTCGAGCCGACTCCGTCACAGCGACAGCCATAAGTGTATCGAGGATCGATACTGTTACATCCACAGTAGCATTGAACTCGACGACCCCATCATTGGCTCGCGAAAGAAGTGTGGATCTAGACGAGAAACCAACAGTCTTTGAGACTGCAATCTCGACACCAACTTCAGACTCATCGAAGAGTATCATTGATGTCGAAAAGGGACCAGTCATTGTCGAAACTGGCCTCTCAACGTCCAAAGTCCCAGATGCGCTGCCTGAGAAACGGGGCGTTCACGGCCAACGATGGCTTCGACACAGGGCCTTCATCTTGTACCGCCGCTTCTTCTCCGTCGTGCTCCTGGCTAATCTTGCCGTTGCTGGATTTATTCTGCACCGCAAGATTGCCCAAGGAAAACGAGTGCTTGCCGATCTTGCGACAGCTGTCGCATCTAACCTCTGCGTGGCTGCGTTGATGCGGTCCGAGCCGGTTGTGAACCTGCTCTTCACCGTTTTCTGCTCGGTTCCAACATGGCTTCCGTTGGCTATCCGCCGACACTGCGCACGGATCTTCCACATTGGAGGCATTCACAGTGGATGCGCCATTGCGGCGACCGTATTCTTCACCATTTTCACAATTACCGCCACTGTAGAAGTAGCCACCGAAGAACCATCACACAGTGTATCTGAAGCAGTCATTGTCCTCTCGTATCTGATAATGGTTCTGCTCATAGGTATTGGCTCTCTGTCACATCCCACCATCCGCGCCAAGTACCACAACATCTGGGAAATGAGCCACCGCTTCGGCGGCTGGACGACAGTCATACTTCTCTGGGTCCAGACTTTCCTCGCAACCAAGGATCTCAACCCTGACATTGCTTCCTCGACAGCGTATCTCAACGCGCCCCCAGTCTGGCTGATCAGCATTGCGACCGCCGCAATCATCTTCCCCTGGCTGCATCTGCGCAAAGTCCCCGTCCGCTCTGAAGTGTTGTCGAACCATGCGGTCCGCCTCTGGTTCGACTACACGACCCCCGTAGTGGGCACCGCCGTGCGCCTCGCCGAGCGCCCACTGGTAGATTGGCACGGATTTGCAACCATCACAAACCCCAAGACCGCGGCGAAGCCTAATGCTACCGGCTTCTCCCTAATCGTGAGTCGAGCAGGCGACTTCACAGGCCGACAAATCGAGCGCGCACCGACACACATCTGGGTGCGCGGAATTCCCACATGCGGTGTGCTGCGCATCGCTACGCTGTTCAAGTCGGTCGTTCTCGTCGCTACGGGCTCAGGCATTGGGCCCTGTCTCGCGGTCATTCTGGCGAAGAAAGTGCCTGCGAGGATTCTGTGGACGGCGCCAAATCCGGAGCAGACGTTTGGCAAGGAGATTGTGGACAGTGTGCTGGACACGGATCCGAATGCTGTTATTCGTAACACGAGGACCATGGGGAAGCCAAACATGAGTCTCATGGCTTATAATCTGTGGAAAGAGAGCGGGGCTGAGGCGGTGTGCATTATCAGCAACAAGAAGTTCACGACCAAGGTCGTGTATGACCTGGAGGCGAGGGGGATTCCGGCGTATGGGGCGATCTTCGACTCGTAGGCGGTGTGGGGGATTGGTGGGTAATCTAGAGGTTGTGGCGTTGCGGTGCACGGGGGTGTGATTTCTCGACGAACCTGTAGCTGTCTTTTTACTCATTCCACGTTCGTTTAATCTTGTTGCTGGAATAAAATGGCCTCAAGGCTACCATAGCAAGCTGTCATCACTCTTTCGAGACACCTGACCTGGACTCTGATGTTGTACCCGTGACTTTGGGGTGAGTTACAGGACTACTGATGCTCGGTCTGTGTGTTGATTTCGCTCATGTGATGATAGAGAGGCCAACTTAGTTCAAATGTGACTGTGTTCAGAGTCTGTGATATCACATCTTAATGCTGACGTAGAAGGTGTGCACCTAGGAATTGAGCACTCGATGAAGATTTTGGTGCAGCTTTGCCAACTGCCACGGCTGACTGAGTATAATCATGTGTGAGGAAGAATTTCTTGACAAAGATTCCAGCTGGTTGAACAGATAGCGTCCATCAGTCTTGACATGCAGGGTCTATCAGCATCGTACATCAAGCGTTGGCGACCGCGGTGACGCCACTGCCGACTAGCGCGTCTCCACACTCACTCGCTCAGCCCTACGCCGCGGAAGTGTGTCCTCAACTCGCGTTGTGCAGCGGCTCTCTCTCCCCCCTCCCCTCCCTACCTCGACGCCTCATCTCAACCATGATCCAGGACGTCTTGCAGCGCCTGGCTCGCTGGCTCGACCGGCCGCTCTTCCCGTGGAAGAAGCTGGTGGTTGGCTTTTCGCTGGCCGAGTTTGCGCTCGAGAATTGGCTGCTTTTCCGGCAGTACCGCGTTCTGCAGCGTACTGCTGTGCCCAAGGCGCTGGACAAGGAGATTGACCAGCAGACATTTGATAAATCCCAGGTACGTTTTTTGGCGATGGTTCTATGTGTATGTTACTCTGATAAAGGGTCGAGCTGATATAGATTGTGTAACAGGCATATGGCCGTGCAAAGGCCAAGTTCAGCTTCGTCTCTGCCATTTTCAACCAGGCCAAACACCTCGCTACTCTCTACTTCAACGTGTACCCGATTCTATGGAGCGTCGCTGGCTCGCTGATTGTGCGCTATGCGCCTGTCAGCCTGTCTGGCGAGATTCCGCGGTCGCTGCTGTTCATATACCTCATGACGTGGGCGGAGACGCTCATCGGCCTGCCGTTCTCGTACTACCACCACTTTGTGCTCGAGGAGAAGTACGGATTCAACAAGATGGACGTCAAGACGTGGGTCACGGACATGGTCAAGGGCCAGGCTCTGGGTCTCGCGTTTGGAATTCCCATTGGCAGCGCGTTCCTGGCTATCATCCGCAAGACGGGCCAGAGCTTCTTCTACTACCTGTGGGTGTTTATGCTGGGCGTGCAGATCATCGGCATGACCATCTATCCGATTCTGATTGTGCCGCTGTTCAACAAGCTGGAGCCGCTCAAGCCGGGCAAGCTCAAGGACTCGGTCGAGGCGCTCGCGTCCAAGCTCGACTTTCCGCTGTCGGAGCTGCAGGTTATCGATGGCAGCAAGCGCAGCGCACACAGCAACGCGTATTTCACGGGCCTGCCGTGGATTGGCAAGAAGAAGATTGTCATTTTCGACACACTGCTGGAGAAGAGCTCTGAGAAAGAGGTCGAGGCGGTGCTGGGCCACGAGCTGGGTCACTGGAAGATGAACCACACGTCGCGGCTGCTGTTTATTGCGCAGGCGCATCTGTTTTATACATTTGCGCTGTTCTCCGTCTTCATCAACAACCGCTCGCTGTTCACCGACTTTGGCTTCCACGGCGAGCAGCCCAACATGATTGGATTTATTCTATTCAACGAGATCTTGTCGCCTACGGACGCGCTGTTCAAGCTGGGGATGAATTTCTGGACGCGCAAGATGGAGTACGAGGCTGGTAAGTGGTCCAATTTTCTGAAGAGTGCTCTCTGAGTACTAGTTACGTCGAGGCTAATGTATGATGCAGATGCTTTTGCCGTCAACCTTGGCTACCGCATGGAGCTCGGGGCGTCGCTGCTGAAGCTGCAGATCCAGAACTTGTCGTCGATGGACGCTGACTGGTTCTACTCGTCGTTCCACCACTCGCACCCGATTCTGACGGAGCGCCTCCGGGCGATGAACTGGAGCAGCAGCGAGAAGGTGACGTCTGAGAAGGCCAAGGACGAGGACAAGGCGGTCAAGGCTTCTGGCAGCGAGTTGTAGTCGGAGTGGGAGTGGACGTGGGTGTGGACAGTGCAGAAGTCGTCCAGGGTATATAATGGTGATGGTGATGCTTCTTTGCAGGTTGCGCATCAGATGACGATGCTTTCCAGTGCATTAAAAACCAATCCAAACGCCTTGCTGTGGTATCCTGTCTGGCATCGTGTCTTGCACCGTGTCAATGTCAATGCCCATGTCAAAGTCGATGTCAAGGTCAAGCCTTTGCCTGCCTCTCCCTCTCGAGGTCCTTTTTCCTCTGCGCATCTCGCTCCTTCTTTGCCTTTTTGCGGTCTTCCTTGCTCAGCTTGTCGCCCTTGCGCTTGTCGCCCGTGACCTCAACCTCTGGCTCCTCGCCACCGTCCTGCACAACGTTTGTGCGCTCGCCAATTTCGCCCACCTCGACCTCGCCCTGCTCACGTTCGTACGTCTCCTTGTCCTGCCACTCGATCTCAACAGCACCAACCTCTGCATCGTCGAATGTCGTCTTGGTACCGCGTGCCATGTTTCCTTTCCCTTTCCCGTTTCCTTTGCCTTTCCACTGCTTCTCCGCTGCTTCGGGATCCTCCTCAGGCTCAGGCGTGGGCTCAGGCTCGAGGTACTCTCCGCGCAGACCAGCGGCGATGCGGCGCAGATTGTGCATGACGACGCCGCCTGTGGGGCCGCCGTGGGAGCTGAAGGTCACGCCGGTCGGGGTGATGAGGGCGTCTGGGTGCAGGTGCGGGTGCGCTTCGGAGTTTGTGATGTACGTCTGCAGCATGGTGGAGGCGGTTGCTGTGTCGACGGGGTGGGAGGAGACGAGACGGTGGGGCGGGGGCGCGTCTGGTGCCATGGCGGGGTGGGTGTTGGAGGAGTAAGTGAGGGTGTGTTGTGTGTAGTAAGCGGTGTAGAGTGTGGAGTGTGGAGTGTAGAGTGTAGGGTGTAGAGTAGAGTAGATGTCACTGTTCATGTGCGAGCTGGGAACTTTTTCGCCCGGAGCCACCACTAGCGCGGATTTTTCCGGCGAGCCTTGCGGAGGTGAGCAGCACACCGCACCGCATTGCACCGCATCGCATCGCAGCAATTGTCATACCGCCGTCGCAAGACCCTTTGCTACAGCCCAAGACTCCATTGCAAGGCCACACACACACACGGCACAACGCAATGAACGCCCTCCGCTGCCTGCGCGCCGTTGCGCCCGCCGCCTTTAAGCAGCCCTCCATCGCCCAGCAGTACGCCCTCACACCACAATGCACACCTCAAGTGCCGTATGCTAACCAACTCAGGGCGCGCAACATGTCGCTCCTCAACGCCCGCCGGCCCATGCTCTCCTCCACGCCCTCGACTCTCGCCGCACCAGGCGCCCCATCCACAGACACTACCACCACCACCTCCTCGGAGACACTCGACATCATGGCCAAGATCTCCGCCTCGCCTGCTTTTGCCGGCGTCCAGATTCGCTGCGGGCCCCGCGACACATACAATCCCTCGCACATTGTGCGTAAGCGCAGACACGGGTTTCTGAGCAGGCTGCGCACCAAGAAGGGGCGGAAGCTGTTGATGAGGCGCTTGGTCAAGGGACGCACGAATTTGAGCCATTGAGGGGTGAGACCTGGGGAGGGGAGTGTCCAAGACTGGACATGTGGATGAGATGTGTGAGGATGGAGGATTGGGCATCGAGAGTGGAGTGGAGTTACTGCATGTACACTTGCTGTATATTATATTGCTTGCATCGAGCATAGATGTCGTTGAGGAGACCTTGTACAACAGCAATTACAAACACATTCATCGCCACGCATACTGTGCTTATTACAACAAGACGTCGACAGCTGCAAGACAAAATGAGAGCACACCAGTCTCGTGACACCGTGCTCTAGCGCGAATCATACCAGGCCATGGATGCGGGGAGCCACTCAGCTTTCCCACCCAGACCAGCTATTCCAGGCGTCAAGCTCCAATCATCTCTCCCACATACACACACACATACCCTCACCTCCAACACCCTCAGCTCCTACACCCTCACCCACAATGACCACCCGCCTCCCCCAAATCCACTCCGCGAACCAGTCCCTCCTGCGTGCCCTCGAAGCCCACCCCTCCTTCCCTGACCAACACCGCTCCCGCTCCGGAAAAGTATACTTCATGCACGACTTTGCTGCGCGCACGGGCGCCATGTTCGACAGCATCTTGAATGATTCTCCTGCGCCTGATACACCAGGTACGAGGGGAAGTGTGCCGACTGCTCGACCGAGTACCATGACAGAGCGACAGAGGGAGGAGTTGAAGAGTGATGCTGTGGGGAGATTTGCGATGTAGGTTTTTTGCCTCTCTCTTGGTAGTACCGAGCAATGAGTCGATGCGAGGAGATTGAGGTTGATTGATGTGTAGGCTACATCAGATGATTGTAGATCAGACAGGCATGACTAGCATGATGTTCAATGAGCAGCCGGGCAGGGGCGTTGACTTGGGAGATGCGGTCAAGAGGGCGAGTGAGGGCGTTCTTGCTGTTATCCAGGCTGAAGAGTGATGGTTTCAATGTGTGTGCTCACTTTATCTTTTCTAAATCCACTTCTTTGGCCGTGGCTTCGTCCACTTCAATCCTCTTTGCAGCCTCCACTGCAGTATCCCCCTTGACAACTCCCTCATCCAATCCGTCCAGCACACCATCACCCAACCCGTCCAGCGCATCATCATCCAGCCCCTCGAGCAGCTTCAGATCCTCGTCAACTCTATCCATCTGCTTCAGAATAGCCGCAATCGTCGCATCCCTCGCCTTGTCCAGCCTCTTCAGAACATCCAGCCCCATCTTCCCATAGTCAACTACCTTCTGCGGCGTGCCTGGTACAACGTCCTCCCCGCTCAACTTCGCCTTCTTCTCCGCCAACAGCCCCCTCAACGCCGCAATACTATCATCCCTCTGCCTCAACTCGCCCACCAACTCCCCCCTCCGCACTTCATCATCAACCCTCTGCTTCTTGCCCGCCTCTTCCCTCTCCACCTCCCCCACCGCAACCCTCCACTTCCACACCGCCTCCTTGGCACACTTCTCCATGCACACAAACCTCACGGGCCCAATGTTCTGACCCCCGTACCACCGCGCAACCACCACCGTCCCCTCGGCCTGCGTATCATTCAGCACACGCGCCAGACGGCCGCCAGCCCACGACTCCCCGTCGTCATCGTGGCCCGTGTCGTACAGCGGCTGCGACGGCGTTAGACTCTGCTGCCGCGACCGCTTCCGCCACGCTGCTATGCGGTGTGTTGCGGTGCGAAACTCTGGGAGCCGCTGCAGCGCGGGCGCGCTCAGCGTGGGCGAGAAGACGCCGATGAAGGATGATGTTTGCTCGATGATTTTGCCAGAGTGGAAGGTCTCGGGGATGGTGGCCGTGTGTGAGCGTTTTTGTGTCATGCTTTGATTATGTCTTGCTTTCTTTTGATGTTGGGATTTGTGATGCTCAGGTCGATGGTCAGGTGTTGCGGGTTGATGTGTAGGGCTGAACGGGAAGGATTTCGCGAATCTGGGCAGCTGGTGCCGGGGACGTTGGTTTGGTTCCAGCGTGCTGCCGCTCTTCTTCCCACCATATGCTTATCAGCAACTGAGTTTCTTCGAGTGCCGCATCGACCCCTGAGCCTATGATGATGTCTATTTCGTGATGAGTCTGCTTTGTACTTTCGACAGTCGATGCCTGCTCGATGTCTCCTGCAAATCGCCCTCAGCCATCTCTCGGCGCAAGGGGAAGTAATGTTGCCTAACAGATGCAATTGAACAATAATTTGACTCTTGAAGGTAAAGTATCGTGCTTTGATAAACCTCTTCATCCTTGACTCAAGACATGTTCCTCAATCGATCGATAACCTTTCTCAAAGCGCAAGGCGCGCTCAGGCTATGCGCCAGCCAACAGTACCTTCACTTGCTCCGGAAGGTGCGCCCACCAGGCATCAACCCATCTCACTAACATGCTGGCCCTTTCACACTGACCCTTTCACGCTAAAAGTTCACAGCGAAGATATATATCGCAAGCACTCACCGAGCTTCCTCCCCTACCTGCCTCACCCAATCCCAACCTTAGATCGGTACAAGACATCTTCAGCGTGTGCGTTTTGACCACAAAGGTAAGTGCGAAGCTTGTTCCCCACCTCACCTTCTTTCTTCAACTCCAAAGACACCTTGTGTGCCTCTACGATTCCAACAATTACCGCACGCTCACCCGAAGACAGGATTGCCGTTCACAGCCACAATCGCAGTACCATCCCCGATCGTCTATCATGGGCCGCTTCGAGACTTTGAACGCAGACACCCAGGATCTGGTCAACTGCCTCCTTCCTGCGCTTGCTGCCGACTTTCACGTCAAATCCGTCCTGGACATCATCCCTCAAGACATCCGCATGCGTGCATGGGACTGCGAGCGCCGCGATCACATCAAAGACCAGACTGAGAACGATCCCCGTAATTGGGGCGTCCAGTTCCTCAAGGATCTCAAGTCTATCGCACGACTCAACGGCGGAAAGCTCGAGGAGTTTCAAGAACGCCTGAGGGCTAAAGTCGCAAAGCACGAGCCCAAGCATCCGTGGTGCCGCCTCAACGATGTCAAGGAGATCAAGAACGAGTACGAACATCCCGACCGCCCAGAGACACAGTCTGACTCCGAGTCGTCTACATCATCTATCGACTCGTATCTTGAAGAGCTGCACGAGCCAGAGGTGCCCAAGGGGAACAAGCGCGGTCGTGTGCCCAACCACGAGATCTACGAGGCTCGCTTACAGCTCCCTCGCAAGCGTAAGTCGTTCACATATGGATGTCCTTCTTGATCTAACATCTTGCAGAAGGTCGCCTCCGCCGCGCCGAGGATGGTACAGTGTATCGTAAAGAAAAGCACGCAGACAAGCGCCGTAAGGTTCACCAGCCTTCCGAACGCAGCACCCCCGGACGCCGTTTCAATAGGTCTATCCAGTCGGATGAGGACGACTTCGTAGAACTACACAGCAGTTCTATGCGTGCTCGCCCCCACTCCACCCTTTCCGCAACACCAGCTAGCTTGGCTCGCTCTGATATCGCAGAGGCTGTGCATGCGTCCAACGAGCCCCTGGAGGTGCAGAAGTTGCAGGCCGAGCTCGAAGTCGCTGAAGCAGAGCTCAAGACCGCACGTCTAAAATATCAGTACATCCAGGCAAGAGAGGCTTCCGAGCGGACTGGATCACAGCGAGTGGATTAGAAGGACGCCGTGAGTCTCTGAATCTCCTTCATGCATGTCGAGGCGCATGTATACAGTGAGGTGAATGGGGCAACCAGGAATATGTGCGATCTGCCAAACCTTGTGATCTGTGCAGACACTTGATACTCTTCCATATAGCCTCTGTAACAAGCGTACAGCGTGCGCAGTAGGTAGACCTTGCTTTTCTTTTTCTCAGCATTACCGGTAACATCACTTTCCACCTTGCCGTACTGTGATGAGCAGTGCCGCCAACCTACAGTGCTTCTGAATCGATACATGGACTTTCCTTGATCATCTCATTTCAAGTCCATCTACTCGAATCTACAGAGTTCTACTGAGCCCTGCTACAGCCGCGTTTGTCTCACACCTCTCTTGGTTAGGCTGGAAGCTCCCGCAGGCATACAAACGCTCTCGCCCCATGACACGCCAGGCAAGAGCACCTAGCTGTCTCATAGTGCGCTTCCAGCGGCTCACAAAAAGATTCTTGGAGACGCGTTTTGCTTGGCGGCGCGTCTCGCACCTTCCATCCACTGGATGAAATCAAAACAAACACCTTCCTACTTTCCAACACCGTACTTTTCTGCCACCTTCCCACCCATACGGCTGATCGCTCCTTCCACCGTTGCTCCACTGTTGTTACCATACTGTTTTCACGTCACGTCAGGACAGATCCGGTCATGTCAGGCCAACAGGTAAGTCCATTTAAACAGAGTAACGGCGCCCACCCTTGACACGCGCTCGCTGTAGTATTCGTACAGCTACGCAAACTCTACTCGCAACTCAACCGCATTGCATTTCCAGACTGCCAATCCCTATGCGGCTCTGGTGGCAACGGCGGGACCAGAACATGACGGCAGAAGCTCTTCTTCAGGCTCGCCGCCATCGTCCGGTAGCTCTGCTTCCCACCTCTCAGGCAAAGAGGGAGCGGCGTTTGCGGCAGATCCGTCCTGGTCACGGGCTCAGACTTATAACAGCTCGGTAATGGCACAGCAGCAAGTGAGCTTGACTCGCCTCGTACTTTTTCCATGCGCATTGAGCTTCGCTAACTCATTCTACCAGAACTACAGTTCACCTCAGCAGGCCCGAGGCCTTGGCTTCGGTGCTGCTAACACGCCTGCTCGTACTGACTATGCTGCACGCACTGTCAACCACGGCGCGCGTCGTAAAGCAGGACATGCTCCCATGAGTTCGGCTGCTTCTGTCCCTCCAACGGCTTACAGCTACCAGGCTACTCAACCTTCTTCTTTGGCTGGCGTGCCTGAATCCGTCGCTGTCCAAGAGACCGCCTTTCGTCAAGGTCAATACGACAACTCCAGTCCCTCAGAGGTGGTACCGCCCAGCCCATTCGCGCAGCAGTTCGACCGACTCTGGGCAGTGTTCTACAAGCTTGGTAAGGAGTATGATGGACAGCGCGTGCCTACTCCTGTCAACCCCTCCCAGCAGAACTTCGCCTGGACGGTGCTCATCAACCCCTACACGCAGTCACTGAAGAACCCCAACGGCAGCATCGACCCTGCCTGGACTCGCAAGATGATCACGGCTGCGCTGGACTGCATGCACGAACTGATCCGCATCACGTGCCGTCGTAACGCAGGCTGGGAGAAGACAGTCGTCGATATTCCTCTGCCTGCTCAAGAGGCGCTTGCCGCTTTCCCCGACCTTGCTCACGAGTACGAGCAGCTCCGACGTGATGCTCAGGAGGCTCGCGCTGGCGGTCGCCCTTACGGATACTGATCCAAATCGTCTGGTTTTGGCGCGCTCTGGAGGTCTTCATTACTTGGCGTGTTGCATTACACTCAGAGGGTGCTTGTGAAGTCTTTTGTCTGTACCAGAGCGGTCTTTTCGCGGATTTCCAGGCGTTCAACTTTTCCGCGTTGCTCGGATTTTGGAATCTTCGGCGGCAAGCGCAGGCGTTGGAGTATGAGATGTTTGAGACGTTCAGGATGGGCTGTTGTCGGTGACAATGTTTTAGTGTCGTTGTTTGCTAAGCCTGGTTCGAGACTATTTGTCTGCCAAGGCGTCACGAGAAGAGCGCGATGGCTCTATGACAGTCTCAATGATGTAGAGTGTCTTGTACCGCACTACGAATAAGCTAGACCCTGCCAATTGCATCTGCCTGCTCGAAGCCCTCCCATTGCCCCGTAAGAACGGTGACCCACGAAAGGGAGAACGCCTTATTCTGACCGTCCCGAGCCAGGATTGCGGTAGAAGTGTCTCAAAGACATGATTCACACAGAGCTTGTACTCACTACGTTCCGAGAAACTCTTTCAGTCGAAGTAGTCTGCGTCCATCCACAGGTCAAACCTCCGACCTGATCGATACTAGCATCTCAATATCTTCCAACAGCTCAGCTACGGACGTTAAGCACCGCGATCAAGGAGTGTGAGCTCTTCTCCACGGATTCTGTCTCTAGGACAAATTTTCCTTCAGTGGTGGGCAGTGTGGGATGGGTTTCGTTTCGCTTTTCTTCACGAGGCATGCTTTGCATCGTGAGTAAGCAGGGATGGCACTGTTGACTAGCTCTTTGAAAGCGCGTGTTGCTGGATCTGGTATGGGGAATAAGTGGGGCGAATGTATTGTATGCTGGAGTCATCCTCGAGACTTTTAGCGCTGCATAACGCCACAGCTGCCCAGCACCACACTTTGCACATGGTATTTGTGCTGCGATTCTAGAGTATCAACGACAAGCTTTTGGACATGTGACCGACACTGATCTCAACAATACGTTAGGAACCCCGTGGTTGAGGCTCTGCGTCTCTCCCAGCCGCTTGGCTCCACTCCGATCTCCATCCAATGAGCTTTGCGCGGAGACAGTTCACACATTATTATTTCAGGGAACTATCGAATATCTTGCGCGTGCCGACGAACCGAATGTGAAGACGCTCCTTTGGCTCGTCCAGACTGAAAGCGATCTGGCTCCGCTACATTATGACCACCTTTACTGTTGCGAATTAACGATTGCTCGACGAGGCGTCGAGGAAGACCCGCACAGATTGTCACTAGAGTTCTTAGCTGTAGCCAATTTCAAGATTGAAACCGCAAACGGCGCTTACATCGCATTCTGGGGTCAGCGAATTCTGGTTCGGCTTGCTCGCTTTCGATTGTCTGGCAATTTCGGAACTTGCCTCAAAGGGGCAATCCGTGTGAAAGACGCTACTTGCAAGCTACTGACGGGCAAGGCTGATTCCAGGCGCTGTCTCGGAAATGCACCATGACCCCTCACGTGGCGTTTTGTCAAGACCATGGGGTTTGGCGATTAGCTCACAAGATGCTGGGTGCGTCAAGAAGCGCCCCTAAGTGGTCGGAGGTTTTGATCCGGAAGCCACCCCGTCATTGCTGGGCGTCGTGCTTAGCAAAGCTTCGTCTGCCCAGCCTGACGATCATGAAAATCACCACCCGCAAATCTGGGGATCTTGACATCGTTTGCACAAAAACTGCGATGTGGACCGTGGGGGTCCGTACTCATACTCGCGCATTTTAACAATATTGCCAGCTGTTGCGCTTGCTGGCGACTGCTCCAAATCAAATCCAGCTCACCACGCCGGCGCAAAATCAGTACACACTTGTGTACTCGATGATACCTTGACATGCGACACATCTTCAGCACCATCCAAAGCCGTTGGATCGACGAACCCTCTACGGGATGGTGGGATTTGTGCCCGCAGCGGCCACCCCGGAACTAGTGACATCCTAGTTCTTGTTGCATGTTTGGGGTCAGCACATGACAAGCTCAACTCCGCAGACGCTAGTCCATTGCAGATCCAATCAAGTGAAGGTTTGTCGGGGACAAGATTTCTGAGCGCCGGGCTTAATTTGATTGCTCTGAAGTTGCACGACGCTGAGGTCGCACAGTTGCCATGCGCGGTTAGGAATGTCGATTTGGCAAAGGTTAACATGGAGGCTGGAGTTGTGCAAACAAGCTTACAACATGCGCCTCTAGAAGGACGAGTTGAGGCTCTGCCAAACTGCAAAGTCTGCCGTAGGGAGAAGAACTTGATGCTGATCGTTTCCGTTGTGGCCTAGCCTTCACCGCCGCTTACCATGCTAGCGTGTGCGCGGCCAGCATTGCTGAACCCTTGCGTTGCGTTTTGGGGGAAGATCCAACCGCATTGTCTGGAGACCCCTCACTTCTAACCGCGCTGACGGTTGCATAAATACCCCATCATCATCTCCTTGCGTGATGACCAACTAAGCTTCAGTGTCTTCGCCCAAGACCCCCCCATCATGGCTGACAACCACGGCAAACTACAGGCTGAGCGACAGGATGTGTAAGCTACACGCTTGTGCCATATCGAGCAGTAGATACTGACCATCTGTAGCCTCCACGAGGAGAGAGGCGACGTTAATGCGACCAATCCGCAGAGTGGAGTCACATCCGCAAAGTAGGCCTTGATTGATGTCTGTTATGCAAATTTCTGACCTTGCCACTAGAATCCAGAACCCACTCGTCCACATGAGCGAGGCAGAGTGTCTTGCTGATGTCGAGCGCTTCGCTAAGGAACATGGCTTTCAAGACATTCAACCCCTACTCGTCAAGGGCGCGCTCATCTCGCGCGACCCAACAAACTTCGCCACCGTGCCCGGCATGACGGAAGAGGAGAAAGTTGCCATCGCAAATGAGACTTTGCACAAGTGGCGCCAGCCTAAGATTCTCTACTTCACAATCATACTGTGTTCGATTGGCGCAGCTGTTCAGGGATGGTAAGTTGGTCACATTGCATCGAAGTGATAACTTGCTGACACCTCATTTAGGGATCAGACTGGTTCCAACGGTGCTAACTTGTCCTTTCCGACTGCACTTGGAATCCCAACTAAAGACAACCCAAATGCTGAACGCAATCAGTGGTTACAGGGTCTGATCAACGCCGGTCCTTACATCGCCTCCGCGTTCTTTGGATGCTGGTGCTCGGATCCCCTGAACAACTTCTTCGGTCGTCGCGGCTGCATTTTTATCTCTGCTGTTTTCTGCGCCTTGTCACCCATTGGATCTGCCGTTTCTCAAAGTGAGTAGGTCCGTGTTTCGAGTGATGGCAAGTTTTAACATTTGATCAGCATGGGAACAGCTCTTTGTAACTCGTCTGCTGCTTGGGATCGGTATGGGATGCAAGGGTTCCACAGTACCCATTTTTGCAGCTGAGAACGCACCTGCTGCCATTCGTGGCGCTCTCGTCATGTCATGGCAGATGTGGACTGCCTTTGGTATATTTCTCGGAACACTTGCCAACCTGGCCGTGAAGGATACTGGAAAGATAGCGTGGCGCCTACAGTTTGGCTCTGCTCTGCTTCCTGCACTTCCCTTGTTGGTTGGTGTTTTCTTCTGCCCTGAGGTATGCCCCCCTTCCCTCCCGGCTAAAGCACCTACATCCTCACAAACAATGACGAGCAGTAGAACTGACTCAAATTTAGTCTCCCAGATGGTATATCAAAAAGGGAAAGATGCAGCAAGCATACACGTCCCTCAAGCGTCTCCGTAACACCGAGCTCCAGGCGGCCCGCGATCTCTATTACATTCACGCTCAACTTCGTGCTGAGGCCGGCGCCGTTACTGCCAGAAACAACTACGTCACCCGCTTCACCCAGCTTTTCACTATTCCCCGTCTTCGCAGGGCCACTGTTGCCTCTGGCACCGTCATGATCGCCCAGCAGATGTGCGGCAGTAAGTTCCAAGGTCATTTCTGTGCTATAATCCGATGAGACTGACGAGTTTCAAGTCAACATTATTGCTTTCTATTCCAGCACCATCTTCGAGCAAGCTGGTGCGAATAATACCGAGTCCCTCCTCGCATCCATGGGCTTTGGGCTTGTCAACTTCGTGTTTGCCTGGCCAGCTATCTGGACCATTGACACCTTCGGTCGCCGAACCCTCTTGCTCTTTACCTTCCCTCAAATGGCCTGGACTCTACTTGCTGCAGGTCTCTGCTACCTGATCCCGCAGAGCAGCAAAGCCCATATCGGCCTCGTAGCCTTATTCGTCTACCTCTTTGGCGCCTGGTATTCGCCTGGTGAAGGACCTGTGCCGTTCACTTATTCGGCAGAAGTCTTCCCGCTGTCTCACCGCGAGGTCGGCATGTCCTGGGCTGTCGCAACTTGTCTGTTCTGGGCTGCTGTTCTATCCATCACCTTCCCCCGCATGCTGGCTGTGCTTTCGCCCACCGGAGCATTTGGCTTATATGCCGGTTTCAACATCATTGCTCTTGTCATGATCTTCCTCTTTGTTCCCGAGACCAAGCAGAGAACCCTCGAGGAGCTCGACTACATCTTCGCCATCCCTCAGCGCACTTTCATGCGCCATCAGTGCTTTACTGTTCTGCCGTGGTGGTTCAAGACATGGATCCTCAGGAAGAAGATTGGTCCTTGCCCTGCACTTTGGAGCTTCGAGGGTCACGATGAGAAGGAGCAGCAGGAGGCTGTGCGCAAGGCTAGTATCGCTGCTGCAGGCGACAATCAGTCTCAAAGGAGACCGAGTATAACGGAGAAGATCACTGGCAAGTTCTAGGCTGGTAGTGCCACGGAGTAACGATAGTCTTGATGTGGTGTGGAACTGCAATCGTTGTTCGAACTTTTTTTTCCATTTCTGATTCGAACTTGCAATGAGAAACATCCATGTGGTTATTTCTGTGGGTTTTCTTCTTTGAAAATGGAGTGAGGGCCTATAGCTGTGACTGACACTCATGCCTCAATCGCACTCCAAAACGCCCTTCCCTCGCGACCCTGCTTGACCTTCGCAATGCTCAGCTCCTTTGCATCAGGCTGCATTCCCAAGTATCGTTGCGCGACCACCAGCCACGATGATTTTTCCGCTCCACTGGCACTACCGCCTTCCCAGACCCAAATGCTCTTTCTCGCATCTAGCAAAAATACATCATCGCCATCTAGGTCTTCCTTTCCAACACCATTGCCCTCCTTGACCAGATCGAAGGATAATTGTCCATCTGCATCACTCAACTTGAATAGCTTCTTGACGTCGCGCTCAGTAGCAGCAGAAACTGGTCTTGCACATTCAAATTTAGTGCCGAACTCCAGATCGCGACCACCAAGATGATCAACGAAGACCTTGCTTCTCGCCTCTTGCTGACTCAGGACTTCAACATCCATGTGCTTAGCAATAGTCAGATCGTTGACCACTTGCGCAGCCTTCAGCTTCTCCATCGGCGAGCACTTTCCGCCCTGCCATACGAGGATCTTGTCACCCTTGTCGAGAATGAACACATCACCTTCGTCCAGGCTCTGCCACGTAGGCTCCACTTCATGCACAAGGACAGCGTCGCGGCCAGCGGTGGGGCTGGGGTGCTTGAACACGCGCAGCAGAGTATCGATATGGGGAGTCTCCTCGTTCGTCTCGACGTGGTTGAAGCCAGAGCGTACGCCACCACGCAGAATCTTCAAACGCGGGAACAGCGTCGAGAAAGCGTCCGAAGGTGAGGTTTGCAACTCGCGATGCTGTGTCGCCGCCCCACGCAGGAACTCATCGAGCTCCACAGTCTTGTACGCCGCTGTGCCAGCCTCATCCGAAGTTGTCGCGCGACCAAGCCAGAAGAAGATGTCGTGGATAAGATGCGTCACATCGTCACCTTTGACCTCCTCAGTGTGCAAGACAATGTAGGAATCGCCTTCGTGGAAGCTGCCATACTTCTGGCGGGGCCAAGGTACGACTTCGAAATCTTCAATGCGCCAAATGTATAGACCTGGTTGAGCGCCAATGATGCCATTATTCCATGCGGGCTCGCTGACTGCGGACTGGAACTTGACTTTGTGGTCGATGTCTGAGTTGATCAGGGCGACGTTCGAGTCATGCCAGTCGTACTGTTGTTGGTGGACGAGACCTTCGTGCGGCGGCATATCAAGATTTTGTAGACTGAGGTGGAGATGAGAAGAAGTTTGGCGCAGCTTCAATGTTGACGAAGTAAGGTCAAAGCGGTTGGCGGGGTCAGGGTCTAAGTGATCGACAGGGAACAAAGAAGTGGGTCCTGAAACGTAGAAGGTACAAGCCACGTGCAGCTTACGTCACCTCAACCTTCACAGAACTGACCTGATTAATGAGAGAAGCCGACTTGCAAGGCGTTTGAGCTCCGAGGTGGAGGCTCAGTAAGTAATACGATCACGATTGACCGAGGCAGCTCACCCCGGATCATATCATAGCTCTTGAGGACAAAGACACAATGACATTTGCACCTGCTCCCAGCGTTGTTAACAATCAAGCGATAGGCAGATTGATTACTGGACCAGGCCGGACACGGATCTCTTCGTGGTCTTTTGATGCCTAATTCAAGCAATCAATCTGATGATCGCTTGCTTGTTGACAAGTGTGCCTGCTCCTTTCTGCGTGTGTCAACAGGTCACGCAAAGGACTGCAAAGTCGTGACGAAAGATCTAGGATTGCGCTGTTGTCTTGTATTGTGACCTTGTGTTGGGTCCCAGGGTCATCTTGACCATTTTTGCTTAGACACCGTTGTGTTGCCATCTTTTACACACAGTGGAAAGTGTGAAAAATATCGCGCTCGCGGTGCTTGACGAAGACTTTCCTTGATCGCGCACATTATGGCCAAAGCGAGGAGGGACAGCCGTATTAGCGCGAAGGCCAGGCAAGTCAGCGTATAGAGCCAGAGCGGATGCATGAATGGCGCGCAGATCTGCCGTAAGAAACAAGACCTGTGGAATTGCAGAGAGTTTCTACGAATAACATGATCACCTATATCCATGTTGCGCGAGCCCACCGCTCGTTTCATGTGTGACCACTTTTAAGTCTGGGCCATAGGGTGATGATAGAGGATTGGCGATATGAGTATCGATGATATGACGGCGTGATGTGCTACACAGCAGTACATGCACCGATCGTAGACATCAAAGCGACGAATGCATAGCGGAGGAAGGTGAGCCGCAACGTGGGGCCTTACGTGCAGAAGTCCAGACTAAGTTTGTTGACAGTTGTTGCTTAAACTCTCAAGCCAACGTCGCGTAAATTGTGCGACGCACCGAAAAGGAACGACCAAGTATTGGAAACGCTAGCACATTACAGGCAGCCTGCACAACTGGGTCATCAAGAAATTGGAACGCAGGACCGATGAAATGAAGCACGGGCAGGAGGGACGTTACAGTGAAACCACCTTGTGCGCTGTTTGGAAACGGACAGCGTCGCGACTTGGACTTCTTACCATCATAGTCATCGTAGCATATAAACACAGCCAAAGTAGACAACCTGTAGAAAACCAAGGCGGCGAATCGAGCAGATACAACTACATGGCAAGAGTTCTTGGGACGTGCGAGCTCGAGCAGCGAGCGCCTTGACCACAGAACTCCTCTCGGCGTGCCGTGCATGTGTACACATGCAACTTTGACGCTGCTGCGCAGGGCTAGGAACTGTGAAGAGCCGCTGTACGGCGAGCAGGCCATGGCAAGATGTTGGCCCGTCTGCAGTTGCGACCAATGTCATGGCTTCTTGCCAGGAGGTTGGGCGTCCCCCAGACTGATGTTGCGCATGTGCGTCTAAGCGAATATAGCGTCCTGGGGTCGACTTAATGTGAGCGTTGCAAAGTGGCTACAGATGTCGTCTGTACCACCGTAGATATGTGTTGATTGGCCATGCGAGATTGGACGTTGAACCATGGCTTCAAGACTAGCTCAAGCGATTCATGCGCTTCGGTCGGGGAAGTGCTCCCGGGCGTAGGGATGCCAGATGCTCGTTACCTAGGCAGGGCTTAGCTCAAGCGTCACATGGCAACCCATCCAGACGGACTTGCCCTATTGTGACGTGATCAGCGAGGTAACACACAGGGGGCGACTTGTAAGGCGGCCTGAGACACGCGCTTGTCACAGGGTTCGCTGCTGAGAATCCTTCAACGAAACAATGATGAAATGCACCGGTTGGGGTAGATGTCAGATCATGTCCTGTACTAGGGTGTATTGTGTGGCAAATCGTGATTGCTGATTTGCAGATGTGCGCTGGTATCATGTACATTGCAGACAGTGATTGCTCCGCTTTACAAAGCTTTTGTGCAACGGAAAGAAAGTCTTGTGGAACTTCGCGAAAAGCAATCCGAGAACGAGATGGGCCTGCTGGCTCGGGCCGGGAAGCTTGGGCTCGACGGAATGCCGCTGTGTCGTCCTTTCGGCAAGTGGAGATTTGGGGACAATGCAACGGGTCTGCAGCTCGTGGGGTCGATTATTTGAAGCCACTGCTGGGATCGGGGATGGTGAGAGACCTTGCCCTGGACATTCAGTAAGGATGTATCGTTTCGATGACCAGGATGCGCGGGCATTATTATGTGTCGCTTATGCTCATCATTTTGGCATGAACCGGCGAGGCGAAGGGATACCGTACTGGTTCGTGGTGCGGGTGGTGTTGCAGCATGCCATTATGCAACTGGCTGTAAGAGGCAAGCAGAGCTGGACATGAGGTTTGTCCCTGACCTGATGTTTCGTCCTCCATCCGAGCCGTGAATGGCATGATGGAGCATCGAAACGAGAAGCGCGAGGCCTAGAGTGCATTCCAGAAGACGCTGCACACCGCTCGATGTCTCGCAGCGTGAAGGCAAGGTCCTCGAGTGAGGAGGCTGAAAACGAGGCCCGCCACGGCAATGTGATTGGCGCACAGACGAGGATGGGCCAATCAGACTACGGACAAGGCACGACACAGGACGCAAGCGACGAGGCAAGCGACGAGGTCCTTCAATTGCTGACTGGACTGCTGCTTGTGATCGGTGAAGATGGAGGCAGCATAATTTCAGGGCGGGCTACAGCATGTCAGACTCGCGTGTCGACGTTCCCAAGTGGGCCATTTGCGCTAGTCCAAAGTAGGCGAGTCGGGAAGGATCAAAGCGCAGCAGGAGTTGAAGGACCATCTCGATGCAGGCCGAGGATGCCCATGAGAAGCGTTTGGTGGGTGCCTGCGGTTCTGCGGTGGTTTCATGGGTGGCGTTCAAGGATCGACTGCAGCAACTTTGCCATGGTTTCGCTGTCATGGGGTCCTCTGCCCGACGCCGCGGTGGACGTCCAGTTCCAGGACTATTGGTTCCATGCCTTCAACCTGTTGCGGAGCGTCCCGTGGCTTCAGCAAGTCGGCTACTGCCGCGCGGACGAGTCGAGATTCGCAGGCAGCGTTAGACAGCGTTCGACATACAGGGTCACTGTGGGCAGCGGATGAGGGTCGAGTTTCAGGCGGCCAGGCGATATTTGCCCCTTTGACGCGCAACGGAGAGGCTGCACGTATTCAGAGTACGACCGGTATGGTACGGTAGGTACCTTGGAAACACCAAGACAGGCATGAGGCATGGGTACAGACACTGCAAGAGCACAACGCATGCAATAATACCTACCTACCATGTAGCCACAACCGTTATGATTGCGCGCTCGATTCGGCAGCTGTGCTTGTCGTGGATGGTTGGAGAGCAGCAGCTGTTCTGTTGGAAGCGCGGGGCTCCGAGCCGCACGCCAGCAGCAGCCAGCAGCAGCCAGTAGCAGCCAGTAGCAGCCAGCATCCAGCACTCTCTTCTCAGTTGGATGGATGGATGGATGGATGCAGGGAAGGGGGCGACTCGACGACGCTGTGGAATCCCAGCAACCCCCAGCAGGGCCCCCCTCCCAGCACGTCCGTGAAGGGCAAGTTCGGTATGTTTGGCCGTGTGCCGGGCGCTGCTAGTGGCTTGCGGCAGGGCTCGTCTGCCACGGCCAAACCACTTCATGCTCCTTTCAGCAGCGCGGAAGCGCTTCCACTGCTCCCGTCGCCGGGCTAGTATGCCTTGCAGCTTGGTGGAATCACCGCGCAGCTGTGGATCCAGCACACGGCATGCTCCACAAATGAGGGCGCCCGCGCAGCGCCAGAGCAAAGGCCCTGTAGGAGCCAGCTATGAGCTAGCCAGCACCAGCAGGGAGTTCATCCATCGTCCAACGCCGCAGAGCGGAGACGTCGAGAGCCACGGAATGTCAGGACTGATCTTTGGCGCCTGCCCGCTGTAAGACTTGTGCTCCTCTTCTTGTGCGACCGACGTCCTCGACGCTGCCTCAAAGTAAAGTGCCTCCATATCACCCGCTCTGCTGCCTTTGCTGCAGCTGCACTCGACCTCTAAAGCACTCATGCCCGCCATGGCTGGCGACTGGCCTCGCGATCCTCGCGCCTACGGATCGCCCCAGCACACCGAGCCACCCGCTCCCGTGCGAACGCTCCCCAGCGTTGCTGAGCTGCTCTCGTCCACACGCCCCTCTGCAAACACGACCATTCCTGCCTACCAACACCGCCAGGACTACTCTTCTGCCTCTTCACCCCTCATCACCCAAATCTCGACAGCAGCCTCGACAGCAACCTCGACAGCAAGCTCGACCACGGCGCCCTCGTACTGGAAACCCGTGAACCACCACCGCCACACGAGCCCTCCAGTCAGGTGAGCAGCCCTCGCCTCATTGGCCAAGACCTCGTGTGTCATCTGAACTCAACTGAACTGAACTGACCCTACGCTCCAGCCCTACAGAACAGCGTCCACCTACAGAAACAGCCAGGGTGTACCAGCAGCCTGTCCTTCGCCGCCAGCACCAACCAAAGGCAGACTCAGCGCTTCACGAGTTGGCCCTGTCGCCTGCTCTGCACAGCGCTTCTCATTCGGTGGTGCAGCAAGCGCGCCAAGATTCAGCCATTGACCAGCACCGCTTCGACACGGCCAACGACGCCCAATTGTTCAAATCTAACATTTCTTATTCGCATCAGAGCCCAAGCGACGAACAAGGTCGCATCACTCCAGGGCCCAGCTCCTTACACTCTGCTGCCCCATCTACTTCAACCTATGCCCTGTCGTCTGCTGCTCCACTCCAGGGTGAGCCTTTCCCAGACCCGGTAGGAGCCCGTCCTCCAGCTCGCCATCACTCCAAGTCTGTGTCTTCAGCTGCACCTTACTCGGCCTCGTCACCCAGATCACATGAGCAAAGCACAGATCGCACCATTCCCGTCGACATAAGGAACGGCTCGGATTCTAGACCTAACATCACGGGACCCTCGTCTCTTCCTGAACAGTTTTTCACTCAGCAAAGCAACTTTGGCACACGACAACAGCGCTACAACGTCAGGTTCGCTGCCAATTACACATCTGAAAACATGCCGCCGTTGCAGAAACCCCGCAATGAACCACCAACACCACCTACACCACCAACTGCGCCCGCAGTCGTCGCCGAGCTAGAGCAGGTTACAAGTTCCCCGATCCCCACTCCTGTCCATCAAGAGCCACCAACACCAACATCCAACGAATCTACTCGTCATGCCGAGCCTCCATCATCGCGGCCGACCAGGGAGCCTGCGAGAGAGCGTGGAGATCGTGAGCCTTCTGTGGAGCGCTGCATCGGATGCAACGAGGCTTGGCGACGCCCAATCCCTGATTTGGATAATGACCAGATCGCCCCTGCGCAAGACAATGCTGAGTACATGAGGCTTGCGGGCAACCTGATCGACCGCCTGCGAAATGAGAGAAAGAAGGCCGACGCTGCTTATGAAGAATGGAAATGGCGCCACAGCCATTGCTATCGCCAGCCAAGTCCTTACTCAACCGGATCGGTAGAGGATGCGCCCAAGGCTTCAGCAAAGAATTCTCATACCGACGGCGCAGCGAATGGTCATGCCGCTGCGAACAACAAGCGCAAGTCTGAAGTTCCACTTGAATCGCATCCTGCGTTGAAGCAGCGAAAAGTATCTAGCACCAGCCCGGCACCAGCGGACCGAGAGCCCGGCTCATCGTAAACCTTGGCATTACAGCAGCATCTTTTCTTTTCTTTGGCATACGACTTGCATCTGCATATTGAATTGGTGTTGGTGTTGGTAAAAAGATGGACATCCGTTATACCCCCTTTGAGTTTTGTTCTGCAAGTATGGTCCTGGGACATGCACCTCGTCACTTTGTTTGTGGAAAATGGAGCATAAGACTGGCTGTGGACCGTCGTCACCACATCAGCTTACGCGATTCCGCTGTGCGGTGTTCTTGCATGCGGTACCACGAGGGCCACCAGTGCCTCGATGCATGTCTGTATTTCTTTTTGCGCCCTGCGTAACTATATATCTCACCACCTTCCACGACTCTCATGTACTAGATGATGTACGCATCCACAGTCTTTGGCGTCTCAAGTCCTACTTTCTACACTCCATCCACATCCAGCACATTCCTGGACTAACGCACAATGTACTGTACCGAACTTATACCCGAATTTCAAGATTTCTTTAATCCCAGCAATTATGCGCTCATTGAGTTTCTTCCATTCCCGTTCTCGATGAGGTGGCAAGGGACCTCTGTCCACGCGTCAACGACCTTGCACCGCAATAGTGGACCGAGCTTGATTGCGGAAGGGTGCTCGTGCGCCAGCGCCAGCGTCAAAGCGGCCCGTAGACGAAAATCTACCAGCTATGAGGCCAGTCGAAGCTAGCCGCACAAAGTTCAACAATTCATCCCCTGAGCAGCAGCCGGCTCTTTGCGTACCACCTACCAGACGCCGTTCGACTTCGCTGCAGACCATCGGTAACGGATGGACGGACAGCATGTCTTCAACCTGGAGATGCAGGAGCTGGGCCCATACGGCAACAGGATCACATTCGCTGACCAGTCAGACTGCCCGGAGGCCCTCCATATGCACTATAAGATTACTTGCATGCAGCTAAGCAGCCCTTACATCCCTCTTGCCCAGATTGGTTTAGTGACGGCTGTTGTCGAGCGGGGCTACCCGGAACAAGAGGGCTTTGGAATTGTATCCGCAACGAATCACAATATTGCGCTCACGCTCCTTTTCCGACTGGATGGAGAGTTTCAACCTGCTGGGATGATGGGGCCATTTGACTTTGAAGACGAGATGGTGTCGCGGTAGAGTGCATGGAGAGCTGAAACTCTTGAACGAACACATGTATAGGGGTCATGGGCCTGCCTGTTGAACGCAGCCAGTGCAGGATGGTGAGCGGGGTGAGGCAACCACTGTGTCAAGCTGTCAACAACAACGGCGACAGCTCCTCACGGAGCGATCATCTCGCTATTCGTCTCAGTCACTTCGCACCTGTCGTTAGAAGGTTTGCCTCACTGCGTGTCTGCAGATCTGCGGTTCAAGCAATCGTGCAAGAACATCGGCATCGCTTGAATGAAACATTCGGCAACTTCGGCCTGCCAGTGGGCAGCCTCCAATTTGTTCCAGCAAATCGGTTGCCTATTTAACATGAACACCATGGAGGTGAGCCAAGCCTGGTGAATATTCATACATGTCGATCGCGGCGGAGGACCCGCTTCGGGTAGACTGCCTTGTCGATGAACGGCAAGGTTGAAACTGTATCGGTGGTTTAACGGTTTATGTGTTGACCTGAATCTTGGTCGAGTGAGATGGTAGCGTCTGTCGAGAACCCACAAGTTTGAATCGGTCCGTAGTGACGTCGAGGCATACAAGGCTGCGAACGACCCACACGTGGAATTATTTGACACGGCTGAACGGCTTATAAGATCGGCGAAGACACTAACGGGCGTCCTTTCTGCTCAACAACACAGATTGAACATTCTGCACGACGATTCTCGCCGCGACTCACAAGTGGCTTTGAAGACGTCAGCTTTCGCCTCGGAAGCGGCCCGTACGGATGCCCGCTCCAGGGTCTAGGCCTGGGGTCCTGCACGAAACCCGATGTCCCGACATCAATTCTCGATATGCATGAGCGTCCAAAACATAACGTTAGACTTGTTATGCCCGGCTCTCAGTGCCTCCAGGCCTCGGGTCCTGTAACAAGTGTCATGATTGTGGCTCACAGCAGCAACAGTGCATATGGGCTGCTGGACCGCTTCCCCACCTTGGCGAGGTAGGTGCATCAGCACTGCATTTGGGGGGACCACGCACAGATGATGTCGTAAGTATCAGGCCATCATACCATGTGCAAGTACAAGCTACCCACTCGTGCCACTGCAGCAAAGCAATTGTCGCAAGATCGTCAACTGATTCGTCTTCGCCACCTTGAAAGCCACTCAAAGTTCGGCCTGCAAGCGAATGATGGCAGGCGGCTATCACGACCCTAACTTGACAAGGAAAGGGGACCACTTGCCGAACTTAGCAAGCGTTGAAAGCGGGCCCGCAATGGCTCGGTGCGACGTCGGCGGTTTGAATCAGGAGGAAGCAAGACGCTGGAGCTGCACAAGAACCAACCCCTGTGCACAGGGTGTGAAATATCGTTGGGCAGCCCTGTTCAACGACTTTCTTAGCGAATGGAAAAAGGAAAGCGAGGCGAAGTGATGTGAAGATGCAAAAACAGGAGCACTCACTGAAAAGTAACATGACTTCGCCAGTGACCGAAAAGAACCATAACGATACCCTCTCGCAACACCAGTGTTTTGCGACTCAGGAATCATTATCGCGGTACCTGTACAAAACCTTCGCCTGCCCCTGTTCAGTTCATCTCAAGTTTCAATCTCATTTGCAGAGGCAGAGCTGACTCGAGTTCCAAAGCGGAAGGCAGCACCCGGGCCTAAGCCCCCCCGTAGGTTCCGCTTAAACGCCGCGCCTACACAGACAACAGCCATGGAGAGCTAGTCCCTACAAGGTCATGGCTGCGGCGGCACGGCAAAAAAGAAGAGCTTGAGACAGCAGTTCGTCGTGTGTCATGTCCTGGAAATCAACATACACGAGAGGTAAGTTCATTGCGAATGCTCACGATCCCGGGTTACCTCGAAACTCTGCCCATGCACACAAGGTATGCGGCCTGGATGTGTCGCAAGCTGGTCCATGGATACAGCAGTCCTGCACGCAGGCTGCACGCAGGTCCCCTTCGGGCAAAAGTCGAATCCATCCGCGGACGTGACAGGGTGGGTCGGCGAAACAGAGACGAGCTACCGCCCCCGTAGTCTGCTCTTGACGTGCGGGATCGGGATGGGGATCAACGCAGGGTAGCATCATCGCCGCAAAACAGACATTGCGAAGGCATAGAGGCACTGATGACCTTGAATCGTAGGTATCTTGATGGCAACAAAAATGCAATCCACGCATGTCGGGCGCAAGTCATGCAGCAAAACAGCGAGGTCGATAATTCAGCTCCGGCATGCACCAATCTACACGTACTTGTCGACGTGTCGGTTGTCGTGTACGGAAGCCGAAGCATTTGGCATTTCCTACGCCGTCATGAACAGATCTACACTATCGCTGGACGCCGCTTATTCGCAGCACTGCGTGTGAGTGGATTGTACCAGCTTCCTATGTAACAGAACCTTGTCTAGCCTCGGTGGCGTACAAGACAGCAAGCACGTCAATACTTCGGATAACAGCACGTACAATCATCAAGGGTAGAGCTCCATGCCTTGAGATATCATGGTAAGCGCGATCCGGAATCTATACGATTGGCTTGCAGTGAAAAGTAAATTAGAATGTTGCTCTAGTAGCTAGATTCATTGGCTGGAAAGACTTACCGGACGTTGTGTAAGTCGCTGCACCTGCATAAATGACAAGGGAAGAATTCCATTTCTCGCTTCCGCCTTAGCCGATCTGAGCGACAAGCTGGCTATAGGTCGAATCTCGCAGGGAGTTGAATCCTTTTCATGGATCGTAAGTGCGATCTCGATCGGAAACTCTCTTTGTTGGGACTGTACCGTGATGACCCTTGGCGGATGCGGGACACAATGACACGTCTTTGAATTTCAGCGCCTTCGGGCCATCCGTGAGGGTGTGATGCGGGATGACTGACATCTGACAGTATGCAAGGGACTGTGTGACAGACGAACTAATGTCCAAGATGAGACCAAAGTAGAAGGCTACGGAACCCTTTGACTGGTCAGGATCTGCTAGCCATTCCCCACTGCTGTCCGCCTGCACAAGAAGCGGCTTTCGTGGGCCATCTCTTCGAAAGTGTGCGCACTTGTTTTTCCCACTACCTGTATGGCGTAGCATCGAACCCTGCTTGTACTACAGCCAGTCCCACGGAATCCCCAGATTCCAAACCCAAACTTCGTCGCCTAGTCTCTTCGATAAGCTTGAAACTTTATGCATTTGTGGATTTCCCTCGCCGCACCTTCACAGGTCCGGCATCGCTCGCCGACTATCCAATTCGTCATCACAGCCGATGCCGTGGCCCGCGTGGGACCATGATACTAACATGGGAACGGCCGAGATCTTGAGTTGCTTTTGTGACCCACTGGGGCCATGATCTTAGCTCTACCGATAGGAGATCCAGGCTTGACGATGGATCGAAGCTTGGTAGATGGCTTTCAGAACCTCTGTGTTGCGGACAACGCTGCGAAAGGGTGTTGGCGTGGGATTTGCTTCGCGTGGCTCGTGGTAGGGTCAGTGCCTGATTGGACGGCTGACCTTCCCTATGTCAGCAAGGCGACGCTGGGCCAATGTGGGAGGTGGACAGGTGTGCTTGCTCTTCCTTACCAGTCATGCGGCTCTACCAGGGTCAAAATCGGGGATGGACTGGGGACGGAGATGCAAGGTGTGGGGCATTGTGCTCCAGAGCATGCAACTACGGATGCAAGATCAATGTTGATACGCGGCTCGGTACCTACAGTAGGCGAACTTGCGCCGGGCTGGATCGATGTGAGATGACACACTGTGTGGGGAGATGTGACGACTGTGGGTCTCAAAGGCTTCAAAGGGTCATGAAGCAAGAAGAAGGGCATTCAAGGCTTACGCTGAGTGGTCGCCCTGTACTAAACAAGTAAGTTCATGAAGAGAACTAATGCCGCCGGAAGCTTTGTTCCGACCAGGTTTTGCCTTAGGTGGTAGACATACACCCGATCGCGCCTTGCAAAACACCATTCCTTCATCGGGACCACTACTTAATAGAGCACTCGTGTCTCTTGATGGTTTCAAGCACATGAGGCCATCGTGAGGCCCCAATTCTTACCATAACCAGGCTGTGCATTTGTACATGACTACACATTCTGGTTCATGTGCATGTAGCTTTACGAGTGGGAAACAATCACCGCAGCCTCACCCAAACACTGGAAGAAGGCGATGGATTCGCCAGCGATCGCTAAGTCGATTGTGCGGATACCTTCGGCCGGAAAGAGCGCAAGAAGTAACTGACCTGTGCCAGAACATTCACCCTATGAGCATTCGTTCTGAAAAATGTGCAGCACCCTCTCCAGTAAAGCATGTATTAAACCCACAACCTACGGGATAAAGATGCGCCGGCACTAAAATGTCCATTGACAAACAGCAAGATCAGTATATTTCAAAGCTAATCTTTTACTGCTTGCATATAAAAGGTTCATCAAATATTGGTAGAGTCGTCTGCATTCCTTCAGAAGGTGGGTTCCCCTCGTAGAAGAGCGATGCTCCAAGTCCTCGCGCAGAAGAGTGCAGCTCTTGTCGGTGTAATACCAAAGTTCTATTGAGAATCAGGCATAAGATTCGACTCTAATTTGAAAATGGAATGGGTCATCGACCCTAGAACTCATCCCAGTGCTCCTCAAAAGCCTCCAATGTCGCTATACCTACAGCATCTCCGATCTCTGAACCGACATCTGACGCAAATTGGAAATGGATACCACCGAAAACCCTGCTATCCCCATTGTCCTTCACAGCCTGTCTGATACTGGTGTATCGTCTCGAGATTGGACCGATGCGAGTTCCATTCGTGCTCTGTAGTATATCGATCGCATCGCTACCGTTGTTCCAAGCCTTGATGACTGCTGCAGCTGCAGCACCAAAGGTCGCATGTGTAGATATGTATTCTTGATGGTTTGGGGTAGGACTCAATAAAGGTGTCCACGTTGGCAAGGAAACGTTATTGCCGCTTGGAAGCCAGATGTCAGTTCGACGAATGGCAGTCACAGGACGCCATGAATTCCAGAACGACTTCGAGTCCCATCCTGCAATCGCAGCGTTGGCCATGGCGTAGTTGACTTGTAGGTAAAACCTCGCAGATGTGACCACATCGGTTGCGTAACGATTGCCGACGACATTGTGAGCGAAGCGATTCCACTGTATGGGGGACGATTCTCGCCAGAAATATGCTGTCTCAGTGTCGTGGGACGTTCGAGACGTGGAATTCTGTTCCCCCTGGACCTTGACGTAATTTAAGATCGCTTCATAGCCAGACGAATTGATTGCTGGAGGTGCTGCAGCTCTGAAGCGTGTGATATCACCAACGCCTCCAAAAGGTTTCAAGTAGCGCGCTTGTGGTGTGTCAGGTGCAACAAATTCGGCGCCTGGGGTTTGCTGGTACATCCCAGGAATCCGTGGTCCGTAGACGTAGTTGACAAAGTTGTTAAGATGATCATTTTGTCTTGCGCTCGTCACTCTGAGAGAAGCGTTGCGACCGATGTAGGCTGCGCGCCAGTAATCACTATCACTTTCGTTGATTCCTATACGTGCGGTGACATTTTGCATAGATCTGAAGATATTGCCATAATTGCGTGTACCGTGGAAGACCCACGTCAGGCTATTATGTGCAGCATGGGACACTGCTAGTTGCTGGAATGCAAGTTCCTCGCCGGCACTCTCGAGTGCAGTAACGTAGACGGCGGCCTGAACCACAGCTTCGAACCATCCCGATGGAGGCGACTGAAGGCCGCCAATGAGCGAATTGTTTGCCAGAAGGCCAGACTGGTCGACCCTGATGGAGTGATCAGCTGTGATTTTATAATGCTCCAGATATTTGACTTACCAATATTGAACAATGTCACCCGAATATTGTGCACTTACAGCAGCAGCACCTATGACGGAGAGGGCGAGTGATCGCTTCATGGTTTTCGAGTCTACAGAAAGGCTCCTCGCCGAACAAGGTGCGCACGTATCTTGTACTTCTGCAACATCTACCATCAGCTTACCGGTGTTTGGTTACCAGTTCTTGGCATTATCGCACGTCTGCACTGCGGGAGCTGGGCGCGGTCACTGTTCAAACGATCGTCAGATCGCAATGCTTGAGGAGCCTACCGGAACAAAGTCCGGTACCTCGAGGCCCCTTCATTGAACGGGAAAAGATCACTACATTTGTGTGTGTTCTTACGACATTTTCAGCTGCAAAATTCGACGTCATCATGTCTTGGCCGAAGAGGGGAAGTACGAAGATAGAATCGCAAAAGCTTTCTGCGAAACCTTGCGCTCCTCCTCCTCACTTCTTATAGCACCAAATGTCCTATACAAGAATTCAGGGGCACTGCAACAAGTAAACACGGGTTCTAGACATTTGATGTATAGTTTTGGATAGTATCAATGAGGATAATGAAACAGCAACACTAGTTAGCCTCAAGATGGCAGACTTTTCGGAGATTTCGCAATGGGGTTGGAAAGTTCTAGACCTCACTGATTGATTACAGAAGGAAATAGGGGTATTTTATGACAGCGGTCAACTCGGATTTAACGCACCACCACACCAAGGCAACATACAGACACGCATTCTTCTAAGCCGCTTGCTATCTAGACCTCTGCCTACAGACTATATTGTTTGGTGTCTAGTTTGCTCTACCTTTTTCGTGAATGGCTTGGGATGCGAGCGCTCGACAGCATGAACTTGAGCTCATTATAGACATCCTCACTTATCGACCACAAGACGTGCGTTGTGTTCTACAACAGTTTATCCATACATGTTATTCACGAAGTGGTTGGAAAAGGCTAGCTCAGTATCCAATTCCCAAAGCCTCTTAGCTCTCTCCTGCAACATCTCATAACAGGCATCGCAAATAATGTTCAATCTGGGTTGCGTTATCGAAATCGGATTGCCTCATCAATACTGCGTAGACATGATAAATGTCACAGGCCCGCTTCATAGTCAACAAGTGCACTGCCGGTACACCTTGTGCAACCAAATCGAAACAATATAATCATGTGTATGTCTTTTGAACCTTAACGTATGAGCACGTAGCTCGACTTGTTGTATCTTCTCTCATAATCTATATAGCATTATGCTGATGTTGCAGTATGATTGACCGTCCTCCGTCAATGGTAGATAAACTGCTAGAGAAGTAGGAGCTACCTGCAAGCATCATGCGTGGGGGTTAAGAAGAATGCGGAGGACACATTTTGGTAGCACTAATGACGACATGGAGAGACACGGACCGAAAGGATTTCATTTAGCAGGACGTCCGAAGGTGTAGGCGACAAGAGCTTGTCATAATTTCTAGCGGTGTTCGGCTGAACGTAGTATCAACTCTACCTCTTCGCTTTCACTGCACCCCTCGCGGGTGCTGGAACGAGTGATCCCAGATCCTGGGTGATCTTGTCATGTTGCCTCGAATCAACGCCTCAAATCACCACCTCAGACCTGTGCTACGCTCCCAGCTTTTGACAAGAGTGGTGTTCTTCAGATCCTTGAAGTTGCTCTTGTGCGAGAAGGCAATGCAGCGCAGCAAACGCTCTAGCTGACCACGCTTGACTAGATCGACCCCCTTAATCTTCGCCATAATGGCTAGGAACTGGCAGCCAATGTCTCGGTGCACAAGATCTGCTGAACCCTGCCCGTTGTCAGTCATGATGTGTCCAATATTCAAGTCCAGATCTTTGAACTCACCTCTATAATCCCTCGTCGTTCCAGGTTCGCCAGAAGGATGTCTCGGATCTTGCGGGCATTCTTGCTCTCAAAGGGCATCCCAACATCGCAGATCAGGTCGAGCACATCAGTATGATTCTATGTGCTTCCTTAATGTCTTGTCTCATGATGACCATGATGGTGGGTACTTACCGGCAAGATTCCAATGAAGACGCTTGTCGATGGCTTGAGCTCAGGAAATGAGTTCAAGGCGGCAATAACCCATGGAATCAGCTTCATCTCCATGACATACCTGTTATTGAAAGGAGATGAGGGAGAAGCGGTATTCTTAAAGTGAAGAAGCGCGTCTTTCAGATCGGCCTTGCTCTTTATGACAGTGTGTCCTTCAAATCGTACCATGCCAATAGACTGCAACCGATCAACGAGGTTTCAGAATGGAGTGGATCTTACTTACTTCAATGGAGACTCGTTCGTCCAAGTTGTTCATGATAGTCTGCACTACCATCTCATGTGGCGCATTGAAAGTAGAAGGACCCCATAGTAGATCGATTACTGGGGTTTCAGACTGTAGGACATTTGGCTAGATCAATCAGCACAGGCAGGGATGCATTGTAAAAGTACTGACGCTTCTCGCGGGTGACGGATCGAACACGCCAGGTGTGGCGAGGCTCTTGTCGGATTGCAGACATTCTGCTACCGGGGCAGCCGTTGCATTTATACGCCCGACACCCATCTCTTGCTTGATCATGGCATGCCTGGCGACTGGGGTCTCCGTCGCATGGGCAGTCGCCACTTGCTGATGAATGGTCCTGTTTGATCCCTTGTATGGCTTGGTCGCGGGATTGCGGACATCGATAGGAGCGGGTGTCGCTGAGACAATTCGAGCGGTGACAGACGCAGTACCTGTTATGATCCTGTCGAGCATGCTGTGATCGCCAGCCCTAAGTCTGCTGAAGCTCTCGGCCCACTTCTCGAACTCGTCATCAGGCATGTTCACCAGGATAGCCTCAATCTCTTGACGAAGCTCTTTCCTTGTCGTTTCGGCTCCAAGCCGTTGCTTTACGATCGGCAAAGCATGATACGCAAAAAGATCGCTTGTTCGTTTGAAGTGAACCGATGCGTCTGCAATGGCGGCGACATCGTCTATGTTCCAGCGCCAGGATGTCGATATCTTACCCTCTTTCCCTTCACGCGTCTGTTTGGCTGGCTTTTGGGACTCTAGCGATGCTTCCTTTTTCTTCTGCATCTTGGCATGTGCAACTGGTTCAAGGTCTATTTTGGGTGATCCCTCAACAGAGTCCACCACGTGGCTGTTCTGTTCGTCCCCACCCGATAGTGTTGAACGCTCAGCATCGCTGTCAGTTGTGTCAGACCTGGCACCACGGAAAGACAAAGTCTCCATGTCGGTGTTGTTTGCAATTTTCTCAGTGGACTCGTCTGATATCTCCTCTCTGAGCGCTACCAGGCTTGACAGGACATCGCCAAGCACATCGTCACCGATCCTAGCACCATGGAGACTGGCGCTGGCGGCCATGATAGCCTTGACGCCCGCTTCGACCTTGGCGGGGCGGTCGAGATACTCTGCCAAGATCCAGGTCACGCGATGCACCATCTCTGAACGAAAGATGTCCTGCATCATGGTGATGTTCTCCTCTGGCGCTTCTTCGCTCCGCATGTGCTGGGTCACAACCTCGATCCCAATCTCCTCGAGAACATTCTGGGGGAAGCAAATCTTGACCAGACCTTGCACAGCTTTCTTGAACACGTCGGTGTGGAGATCACTGGTCTTCGAGATGACCTGGATACGGAAGAGGTAGTCTTCACCGGTAGGCAAACGAGTGCCGCCTTGCTTGTTGTGAGGGAAGTACGGATCATGCTGACCTCGGAAGACAGACTTGGCTCTGCTAACTTGCGGGCCTGAGGAGTCTTGGTGGGAGAGCAGAGACGCGGTAGCAGATGCTTGGCGAGCCTTCTTTGTCGAGCTTGAGCGGCTGGGAGAGTGAGCAGCCTGTCCAGTCAGCGCGAGTTCTGATAAGTTTGAGAGCTATTACTGACGCGTCGCTTCTTTGAGGTGCCTGTCATGTTGTGTAGGTAGTGAGTTGTGTGCGCTGCGAGTGTGATGGGCGAGGGATCAAAACAGCGCGAGGACGATGGAAAAACTCAGTTAGAGAGAAGTGAACGTAGAAGACGGTATGTAGGCGGTGGAGCCCGGCTTCCTGGCACAGCGAAGTGAAGCGCAGAGTGCTTGGCAACGAAGCACAAAGCTTGAGGCAAAGACGCATGTGAACAATGAAGATGACAGCAAGGACAGGAGCTGCACATTGTGACAAGGCAGTTCAGCGTTGGTATTGGAAACATATGACGCACTATAGTGAGTGATGTGTGAAGGTGAAGCGTTCAGCGCCGAACTTGAAAACCAGCATCGTGAGACACCAGGCGACGACAAGTCTCTTGCTGCTAGTAAAGGAGATAAATGACTGAGATTTTGATCATAAGACTTGACCACAAGTGAATCGTTCTGAGAGCGTACAAGATGTTCCAAAAAAACGCGTGACGACGCGTCTGAACGCGTTGTTCCATTATCGACGTCATCTCGCCGTGACTCCGTACAGGTGCACTTGCTGCCTGTCTGCGGCTGTCCACTGCCTGATAATTGTGTCCAGAGCCCCCGAGAAGCCGTGCGAGGCTCTTCAGGCCATGGCAGGCCGTGCAGTGTTACACCCTTCCAGCGCGTGTGGTGTGTGTGGTGTGGGGTGGCTTCACGGTGAAAGCGGGACGCCCCGTACCCTGGTCACGCTAGTGTGGCTCCACTCTGATTTCTGCTGTCGAAGCTCGGCCAGACGAGCTCCGTCATGGTTGAGCGCAACGTGTAGGCCGCACCTTTCCCCCGCCCCCAACGCCGACAATGGAGCGCCCGAGCAAGCGAATGCGATTGACCGTGGTGGTTGAGGCGCTGGCTGAAGAGAATGCGCACGGCGAGTTCCGCGACCTGGCGCTGGCCGCGTTCAAGGAGCGCAAGTTTGCCTTGCCAGTGCAAGTCGACGACACGTTCGAGACGGTATGGAACGACATTGAGCAGCGCTACAAGACAAACTACCTCAGCCCTCAGCAGGCGGCGACGTTCAGCATCAAGAAGCTACAGGATGCCTACGACTGCGACCTCGACATGACCGACACCGTGGGCGACATCTTCGACGGCGAGACGGACCGCAAGATGCACATGATCCGGGTTGTGCCTCACTTCGTCTACCGCGAGACCTCGGTCGTGCCGGGCTCGATGCTGCGACCGACGGGCACCCAGAAGCGCATGCGAGAGGACCTCGACGACGGCGCAACCAAGAGGCGGCGTGTTGAGTCGCAGCAGCGCCAGAGCACCTTCGAAGCGCGCGACCTGTCGCCGAAGCGCCCAGTGCCCTCGGTCGAGGGGCAGCACCATGCTGTATCTGTGGGCTTAGAAGACACTGAGGTCAGGCAGCGCTCGCTACGGTCCAAGTCGGGCAACTCGCTGGTGGAGCTCGGTCGCATCGAGACTGGCCAGGCGCCGTTCACCTCGACTCTCATCAAGCAGGAGTGGCCAGAGCCAGAGTCAGCACAGTCGCCTAATACCAAAGGCATCGATGCCGCAACCGATAACCGGCCCCGCGACGAACAGCCCACACGAAGCCAGTCACGAGCATCACTCGAACAATCTCAGGAGGCCTCGTTGGCGCCAATGGATGATGATCAAGTGCCAGATGCGGACAGCGACACGCCAGGAGACGAGCATGCTGCTGTACAAGAGCAGGCCCGACTTTCACCACTTGATTCGCAGGACGCTGCCATACTACACTCTCCGCTCTCATCGGCCGAGCCTGAGCCTGTGGCCGCTCGTGCGACAAGACAGCGCAAAGATATCTATCAAGTGTCCAGCTCACCCGAATTTATGCACAAGAAAGCCACACCGGACAAGCCTGCGCGGACATATGGCCGCTCACCCAGGTCAGGTGCTGGTCTTTTGAACACGGCTCGGAGTTTTGGACGCCCTGCCGAAGAGAGTCCCACACATTCTAACGGTATACAAGCTTCGACGACGAAAAAAGCGCGCCCCTTTCAGCGACCACTGAGTGACGCAATCGAGTCCACTCCGCGAGGAGAGCCTCCAACAACCGCTCACAAGAAAAGCAACGCTATAAACGCAATCGACGATGGCGACGATGCGGATCTGACAGCTTCCTTCCTCGACGAGGCTGCAACAGCTACACCAAAAGATGCTCAGACTCCTGTGCGAAGACCAGACGCAAAGCATGCTAAGCCGGGCAGCCTGAAGAAGCCCTCACGAGCCTCATTCATGACTACACCCGCCAGCAAAATGCGCGCTGCGCAGTCCAAGGCTGCTGTAACGCCATCTTCGGCCGCATCAGTAAACAGGTCAAGGGCAAAAAGTAAAGCAACAACACCTTCGAGTGTGACCTCATCGAAGGCCAACGGAAAGCGCAGCATCGCAAATATCGAGGACTTGTTGAGTGCTTCTCAAAGCTTCAACAAGCGCCCAGGTAGCGCAACCTCACCAGCACGAAGCGGCAGCGTTAGAAGCCAGCAGAGCAGTAGATCATCTCCCGAGGTTCGGATTCCTTCGAAGAAAGCGACCGCAGTTCAAACAACAGTGCAGCGTACGTCTACGAATAGTCCTGCGCCACTCAATTCGAGCACCAAGAAGCAGACATCCGTCATCACGGCAACACCCCAGCGCGCTGTCAAATCCCAAAACCCCAAAAAGGCTGAGACATTCATGAAACCAGCAGCCAAAGTACGCGAGTCACCGGCGGCAACACCAGCAGCGAAAACTGTACCGAACGATACCATCATACCGCGGCGGAGCGATGTACCATTCCCTCCGAATGTGCGCCACCTTCGCCGCAGCAGCAGTGTGCAAAGCTCGCCACTTACAAATGGCAATCCTGCTGCAAGCGAAAGTAGCCTCGCTGCAGCAGTAACGTTGTCTGCCCCCAAAAGTACGACACCAAGCTCCGCGACCCCCGCCGCTGCCAAACCAAAAGGTAACGCGATCGAAATATCAAGTGCAGAGTTGTCTTCCTCAGAGTCGTCTTCCTCAAAATCATCAGAATCGGAGGCAGAAGGAGATGACGAAGATGCAGAGCGAATTGAGACTGGCGTGGACGTAGCTCTGGAGGAACAAACTCCTTTAGCTGAGCAAGTATCCCTACATGATACGAGCAACCGCGAGGGGGAGGGTGTTACAGAGATGGTGCAGCCAAAAGATTCTCATGAGCAAGAGGACCTCGCAACACACATCACTGAAACTCAGTCCCAGGCCAAACCACCCTCCGGGCAAGAAGCAAATGGAGCTGCGCCTTGGACAGCTCAGTCGTGGAGCTTCGGAGGCCTGGACCAGCCGAATGACACCAAAACTCAGTCCAAGGTAGCGCCACAGCTGGAACCTGAAATGGTCGCAGCAGCGCCGGTTTCAGAGGATGGGGCCGTAGCTGAACAAGACATCTACAGCACGGCTGTCGAAGACAATGCGTCGAGATCGCGGTCTGCCAGTGCAGCTGCATCGATACGGTCTTCGCCGGCGGTGTCACGGCGCCCCGCCCGCTTTTTGAGCCACTCCCCCACACCAGATGCATCAGATAGCGAAGATGAAGTAGACGAAGCGATGACTGCAAGGGCTGCATCACCACGGGCCAACGATCAGGATGGGAGCGACAGCGAGAGCGAGAGCGACTCTTCGTCGGACAGCTCCGATGACGAAGACGTCGAGATGCCAAACTTGGCAGTCCTACCAACGCCGAAGGCAGATGCGAAGACTGTATTGCCTTCATCGCCTCCACTGGATAGTCCTGCGCATTCGACACCGGCCGTTCCAGAGTCCAGCCAATTCAACCCATCTCAAATCCGCCCTTCAGCTCAACGAACACCGATTCCACCGCCTACACAACAGTCCTCACAAGTGCCGCGCTCTAGCCAGTCTGTGTCCGTACAAGCAGCTGATCGCCGTCGGTACACTGGCTTTCGGAGTCTGCGAGAACAGCTCGCCGATACCAAAGCGGCCCAAGCTGCGCCACAGAAGAAAACGTTTGACCCGAGATCCATGAGTCTTGGTAAGCTGGCAAAGGGAAAGCCACTCGCTGACCTGGGAGGTGATGATGACAGCAGCGACGAAAGCACTAGCAGCAGTGACAGCGACAGCGATTGACATGATGTAAATGCGGCAATTTGGCTAGTGTTGGGTCTTGGGGTTGCATCTTCTGGGTGGCATATCGCTGCGCGCGCGTCTTGAAAGCACGATTGGTATTGCATGTATATATAAAGGGGTACTGCAATAGCAAGGTAATAGTATAAGGCCTTAGGTAATTATAGATTAACTTATACTGTTCTACTTGCGTATTCTCTCCTTTTTATGTTCTTTGCTTTGCCTGCGCCTAGGCCCTGCAGGGCTAGCGCATGCAAAGCGCACGTAACTGTGCCTTTATAGGCTCCTAGCCTTGCCTTAAGCCCTATTACAACTATTCCTCCTCTTCTTAAGCTACTGTTCTAGTAGCTAAGTAGACTTACGCTATATAATATTTCTCTACTTTATTTTCTTAAAGTAAAAGTAAGTAAAAAGTTTTTATATATATCTCTATAGAAATATGCTTTATTTGCCTTTATTATAGAAACCTATAGTATTACTTATGCCTTTATATTAGTAATGCTTACTTACTACTTTTATTAATATAACTTCTATAGTAGTATTATGCCTACTCTTTACTATTACTATATTATAGAATACTTCTACCTATACAAGTGCCTTACTAGCTAATCTAGTAAGTTAGCGCTTTATAGTTGCTTTACTATTACTAATAAGATATATAGTATATACCTATTGCTTATTATATTAAGCTAGAAAAAGGTTTAGGCAAGAATATCTACTTTTACTATACTAAATATACTTCTACTACTTATATTATTAAATATAACTATAAGTTTATAAAGTAGTACTTATAATACACCTACCTTTATAAGCTCTGCCTTCTATTAGCTACTAGAGATATTTAGTTCTAGAATTTCTTAGTTACCTAGTATATATATATTATTACTTAGAAGAAGCATAGAGAAGATATAGACAAGTACTAGAATAAGTAAGTAATATTAGTATACTATTAGATTACTAATATTAAAGTAGTATAGTATAAGGCTATAAAGTATAGTAGCACCTATAAGCCTAAAAATAATAAGATCTACTTACTATAGGTTAAGGCCTCTAAGCGCATTGCTTTTGCCTTAGAGAGTATTCTTAACTACTTTTATTATTCTATAAGTTTCTATATAGCTTTTTTTCTTTTTCTACTATAGATAGCATTTTGCTATTATATTAATATTATCTAGTAATATTTTCCTTCTATTAGCTCTACTAATATACTAGCCTTTTATAAGTTATCTTAGACTTCTTGTGTTAACTTCTCTAGTAATAGTAATAATAATAATAATAATAATATTCTTGCTATATAACCTACTAAGCACTATTACGCTATTCTACTAGAGAATAAAGTAGTAGGCTAGAATAACTCTTCTATACCTACTCTAACTCTATTATATACTATATATTCCTCTATTACTACTTCTTCTACTATAAACAAGCTTTGCTATTATAGTACTACTTTCTTAAAAACTATTATAAAGTAGTTATTGTGCTTTTAGCTTAAGTCTTATATGCTTTTGCTACGCCTAGGTAATGCTACTAAGAGTATACTTACTATTTTATCTTAGAAGCCTTTAGAGTATAATATTAGTAATACTAAGTACTAAATAACTAGTAGCTTAGGTTCTTCTAGTATAAAAAAAGCTAATAGTTTACACCTTCTATCTAAAGAGGATAAGGTTATAGTACTTTATTATATTTACAGCTATCTTTATAGTAGCAAGAATAAAAAGAAGTACTAAGCTATTATATTAGTATTATCTTAGGTATATAGTGCTACTAGTCTTAAATTACTATAGTATTACTTTGCTATATAATAGTTATTAAATATTATAATTTTTTTTTATATTCTAAAACTAGTCCTTTATCTATATACTCTTATAAAACCTATTTATTATATTTATCTAGCTAATCTATCTATTTAATAAGGTATTCTATAGCTTAGCCTATTCTCTACTTATTTAGCATAGTCTCTACCTTATAGCATAGATCCTATATGTTTCTATTATCTAATTAGACTAGTTCTAGTAATAGTTTAGAATTGCTATACCTATAGTAGTATAGTCTTAACCTTAAGGTGTAGAAAACTAGGTAAATAGAGATATTATAGAGTAGTTTAAGCTTGTAAGCTTAGTGCTCTATAGCTATAACAACTTTAAAAGGTTCTAGGAATTATAGTACTAGCTTCTAGCTTAGGAAGTATAGTTATAAGTGCTTTATAGACAGGAGGACCTTATTACCTTCTCTAAAAACCTATAGTCTATAGTGTGTATTATAGTATTTTTTTTATAATACTATAGCTTAGAGCTAGTGTTCCTCTAGAGAGGCTCTAGCTTTTACTAGGCTTTCTACCTACTTAGTAGCCTCTAGGACCTTTACTAGCGTAGTAGTTTTATAATTAATATATAGGTAGAAACTATAGTAGGTATAAAATAGCAATATTCTAAGAGTAGGCTACTTAGAGTTATTATATGCAAATTCTACTAGTAGTAGAAGGCTTGCCTACTATTACTATTTATCTCTAATATAGGCTCTAAGATACTGCTCTAGAGTTTAATTCTACCTTTTTATTTAGCTGTCTATTTATAAATAGAATATAGTACTAAGCTATTGCTTTACCTTTGCAATATAGCAGAATTTAGACTAGAATTTAGATATAAAGATACTACTTTAGTCTATAACTATACTCTAAAGTAATCTAAAAAAGTATATAATCTAGTTAATAAACAAGTCTGCAAGGACTAATACTATTAGGGTTCTTATAGTAGGTATATACTATGCTATTTTTGTATATTAGTCTACTACTACCTAAATTGTATTATATATAACACTAAAGCACTTGCTAGGTAGCAGTTCTATAATAAAGTCTATTATTAGCTCTTGCTATAGGCTATTTAGTTGTAGCAGTGCTGCTAGAATACTAGGTAGGTGCTATTTTAGCAATTTTACCTCTTAGTAGATAGAGTAATATTTAATATACTCTTTAATATCTTGCTTTATATTTAGCTAGTAGTAGTTGTATAATAGAAGTTTAAGAGTCTTTAACCTTCTAAAGTAACCTACTAGTAGGTTATTATAGTATATTTCTAAAATCTCTACTTAGAGAGTAGGTTTAGTAGGTATATAGGTTTTTTCTTTATACTATAAAACTTCTTTAGAGTTGCAGTTCTAGTATAAACTTAGTATATTTATAGAGTTTTTCTATTTAATAGATTTTACCTAAAGGTCTTATACTTAGGCTTTTCTAATAAAGTTTTAGAAAAGTATTTATATATTTTTATAAGCTTTTTAGTCTATAGTAGCTACTCTTGCTATAGTATATATAACTTGCCTAGCAAGTACTAGTACTTAGGCAATAGTATTTTTATAGTTAGGTACCTAGTGCACTACTATTATATCTTCTTAGAATTTATTCTTAGATAGAATACTTTTCTAGAGGTATAGCGTGCCTATTCTATTAAGAACTATTATCTAGCTACTACTTTTAGCTAAAGCTATATCTAGCTTATTTACTAGGGCTTCTAAAAGCTATAATTTTTTATATAGAATAGGTAATATATCTAATACATGCCTTGTATACACAGCACTATAGCCTACTAGCTACTACAATAGCCTATCTATAAGGTTACTAGTCTCTAACCTATACTTAATTTTAAAATTATATTAAGTAAGCTTTAGTATCTACTCTACTTGCCTATATAATAGTTTTTATATAGTTATAAACTTTTTTAAGTTATTATAGTCTATAAAGACTTCTAATCTTATATAAAGTTCTTCTATATAGTATTACTAGTATTCTATTATTATAATAATAGTAAAAAGCTCTAAGTTATATATATAGTAGTTCTTTTCTACTAGTAATAGCTTATATAACTAGAACACTATAGAATGCTAGTTACTATTATTATAGAGCTAGAAGAAGATACCTATAATACTTATTATTAAGGTATTAGTCTCTAACCTAGACTATAGTACTAGGTTGTAGTGCTTTAGAATAGGCACTACTATAAATACTATGCATAGTTATTGCTTAGCTATATCTACTTTAGTAGGCTAGTTAAAGAGTTTTGTTTTTTTCTATTACTAGAACTTTTAAGTAGGTTTATAATAGGTGCTACAAGAATAGAGAACCTTTTAATAAATTACTAATAGAAGTTAGTAAACTCTAGAAATATCTAGATATTCTTAAAAGACTCTAGTATTACCTAGTCTTAGATTACACACACTTAACTTAGGTCTATTATAATACTATTAGTACACACTATAAACTCTAAGAATTTAATACTAGTAGTTGTAAAAGTATATTTCTTTAAGTTAATATATAGTTTGTACTAGCGCAGCCTATCTATAGTTTTCTAAATATATTCTTAATAATCTTTTAGGCTTTGTAAAAAGATAAAAATATTATCTAGGTATACTATACAGAATATATTAAGATATTCTAATAGTGCCTAGTTAATATATTTCTAGAATATTATAGAAGCGTTAGTAAGCCTAAATAGTATTACTATATACTTAAAGTAACTATAGTAGGTTTAAAACACTATCTTCTACTTATTGCTATAATAGATTTAGATTCTATAGTATATATTTTTTATATCTAACTTAGTAAAGACAGTAGCTCTACTAAGCTAATCTAGAGTTTTTTCTATTAGAGAGAGTGTAAGCCTATTTTTAGTAGTTACTTTATTAAGGCTCTAATAGTCTATATATAACTATAAAGTACTATCCTTTTTAGGTATAAATAGAATAGAGGCTCTAGCAGGGCTAGTGCTTCTCTAGATCTACCTAAAGTATTATACTATTATAAAGTAGTTATAGAGTATCTCTAGTTCTTTAGGTAATAGGTTATAGAGAAGCCTATATAAAACTAATACTTTATTCTTAATTTTAATTGTATAGTTGCCTCTATAGTATTTAAGTAGTATATTAGTAGTATTACTACTAGCAATATTCTTATATTTACTTAGTTTAACTAGAAGCTATAGAGTTTCTATTATTACTATTAATATTTCTACTATAATAGTGTATATATAGGCTTTAGTATTAAGTGTCTTAATAAATCTTTTAGGCTGTTCTAGGCGTATAGCTTAAGAGTTAAGCTTATAGCGCTATTCTTTTATTTTATAGTTAATAAGAATATAAACCTATTTTAAGCCTAGAAGGCCTAGTAGTATTAGTTCTACTATATTCTAGATACTATATAGTATTATAGTAAATTCTTAGTCTGTACTCTAGTAGTCTATTACCTTAATATATGCCTAGTATGCATAAAAATAAGGTATTGTAGTAGAATTAGAGAGCTAAATTATAGGTAGGTTAGAGTTATTAATCTTTTAGAGTTCTAGTTATATAGCTAAGGCTTTATTAATAGTGTTAACTTTAGCTCTACAATCTATAAGCACTATTATTAGCGCCTATCTATTAGGCTTCTAGTGCCTTACCCTTACTTTTATAGTAATGCGTTGCTTTATTATAAGTACTACCTTCTAGTTAGAGAAATCTATTAGGCTAGAGGGTTTTTTAACTAGATAGTATTAGTGCCTATAGTAGGGCTTATCTATTTATACTTCTATTTTAAGCAATCTCTAGCCTAGTAGCCTATTCCTCTATAGTAGAAGCAGGCATTTAGCTAGTTTAAGCTAGAGGTATTTTGCTATAATATTATAGTTAGTGTACTCTGCCTAAGTTTCTAACCTATGTTTAAGTTCCTCTAATATACTCTTTATATACTAAAATTATTCTAGCGCATTATTGCTAGTAGTATAACAGACTAGCAAAGGTTTTCTTCTAGTGTTGCTACTCTCTTAACTAGTTCTTAGCGCGTTATTAGAAACTTAGATTAATTTAGAAGTATAATATAGATTTCTAGGCATAGCTTGCTATATAGGTGCATTACTAGATATTTCTATTTATAGAGTAGGTTAATCTAGTTTTCTAGTATTAATAGGTATATAGTAAAATTATTTACTAACTAGGTGTCTTTCTGCACTAACTTCTAGTATAGTATTATAACCTAAAGTTCTCTATTTACTAGGCTTTTAATCTAATCTAAGAAGAAGAATATTATTATGCTCTATAATAGTATTATACTATTGTCTTCTAGTTTCTACTAAATCTATAATTATTAGAGTATAGGCTGTAGATTTTATAATATAAATATAATCTTCTAGTCCTCTAAATAAAATACTATAGAGTTAAAGTAGAATATAATTTATAGTTAGGATTTAAAATTATAATACTCTTAAATACTTTTGCTTTTAAATACTAGTATTTTTTTAATTTTTAGTCTATGTTCTGCTATTGCGTATATAGTAGTATTAAGTTAGTTCTATAGTAATTATAGTTTAAAAAAAAGTATAACTACTAAATATTTGTCTATTAAGAATACTAGTATTTCTCTCTCTAAGGCTAGGTTTAGTTCTTATTACTTAAGTTTAGCTATCTCTACCTAAAGCTATTAAAGCTCTAGCTACTTATATAGTTCTTATTACTAGCGCTGCAGCTATGCTAGCTGTTTCTAGAGTGTTATAAGTATATTTATAGAGAAGAAGAATTCTAAGTTTCCTAGAAGATTGCTACTTTTGCCCTGCATTTCTATTACCTAAGCTATTGCCCTACTAGGTAGGAGATAAGTTAAAATTATAAAGAGGTACTATAATAGCAAGGTAATAGTATAGGGCCTTAGGTAATTATAGATTTACTTATACTATTTTACTTGCGTATTCTTTTCTTTTTATATTCTTTACTTTGCTTATACCTAGGCTCTACAGAGCTACTATATATAAAATATATATAACTATACCTTTATAGGCTTCTAGCCTTACCTTAAGCTCTATTATAGTATAAAACATAGGTTATAATAAAAAGTAGTACTATTATAGAAAAGAGGCATAGAGTTTTCTTTATACTAAATTAACTTATACTATTCTACTTATATTTTTTTCTTTTATTTAGAAAGTAAGTATAGAGAGTATTTAATAAGTAAGTATTATATATTAAATAAAAATAAATCTAGAGTAGAAAAAACAAATAGATAGATAAAGTAAAAGATAAAAAGCTATAAAAAAGTAAAAGTAGGTATATACTTAGAGTAGTATAGTATATCTTTACTAAATAAGCTTTTACTTTTAATATATAAAAGTAAAAGTTTTAGAAAAAGCTAGTAAATAGGTATTTAAGTAATATTTCTATAGATTACTATTATATTAAGAAGTAGATAAAACTAATATATATACAAACAAAAAAGTAATAACTATATAAATATAAAGATAGTATACTTAAGTATTATAGTATTCTTATATATAATATACTTTCTAAGTATATTATAATTTGTAATAAGTACCTAAGCAGCTATTAGAAATATAAAATATAATAGAGCTTAAAGTAAAGCTAGAAAGCTTATTAAAGTATAGTTATATATACTTTATATATACTAGCTCTATAGAGCCTAGGTATAAGTAAGTAAAAAATATAAAAAGAAAAAAATATATAAGCAGAATAGTATAAGTTAATCTACTATTACCTAAGATATAGTTTTAACTTATTTTCTACTTAGTAGAGCAATAGCTTAGGTAATAGAAATATAGAGTAAAAGTAGTAATCTACTAAAAAACTCTAAATCTACTTTTTCTAAGAATATACTTATAATACTCTAGAAATAGCTAGTATAGCTATAGTACTAGTAATAAAAACTATATAAGTAAGTAGAGCTTTAATAGCTTTAGGTAGACATAGCTAAACTTAAATAATAAAAACTAAACCTAGCTTTTAAAAAAACAATACTAATATTCTTAATAGGTAAATACCTAGTAACTATACTTTTTTTTAAACTATAAGTACTATAGAACTAACTTATACTACTCTATATATAATAGTAGAATATAGACTAAAAATTAAAAAAATACTAGTATTTAAAAGTAAAAGTATTTAGAAGTATTATAACTTTACATTTTAACTATAAATTATATTCTACTTTAACTCTATAGTATCTTATTTAGAAAACTAGAAGATTATATTTATATTATAATATTTATAGCTAATACTCTAATATTTATAGATTTAGCAAAAACTAGAAGATAATAGTATAATACTATTATAAAGTATAATAATATTTGTTTTTATAGATTAAATCAAAAGCCTAGTAAATAGAAAACTTTAAGTTATAATACTATGCTAGAAGTTTATTTAGAAAGATATCTAGTTAGTAAATATTTTTGCTATATACTTATTAATACTAGAAAACTAGATTAACCTACTCTATAAATAGAAATATCTAGTAATATACTTATATAGTAAGCTGTACCTAGAAATCTATATTATACTTCTAAATTAATTAGAGTTTTTAATAATATACTAAGAACTAGTTAAGAAAGTAGTAATACTAGAGAATAATCTTTACTAGTCTATTATACTTCTAGTAATAATATACTAATAAAATTCTAGTATATAAAGAATATATTAGAAGAACTTATTATAAAGTAAGTAAAGTAAGTAAAGTTATCTATAATTAGTTTATAGAAAAACAAATATTAAATAATAAAAGTAGAGTTTTTCTTTTAAGTAAAAATTAGCTAACCTGCTTATATAGTAGCCTAAGCTCAAGAATACTAAAGGTTTATTATTCTTTATTTTTTCTTACTATTTTTTACTTCTTTACTATTAATACTTTTTTTACTATACTTTTTATACTTCTTTATAGCTATTATAGTCTTGCTTATAGCCTAAGTACTAAATCTTTTATTAAATTACTAAGTTTATAAAAAGAATACTTTTAGTAACTTTGCTATAATCTTTAATTATTCTTTCTCTATTAGGACTAGTATAGTATAAGTTTCTATTTAGAATCTCTTATACTATAATATTCTCTATCTACTATACTTGCCTCTTTAGGCCTAGTGTTTAGCTCTATAGAATTATTTCCTAATTACGCTATTTTGTGCTTATTGCGCAATTGCTCTAATTAGTACTTGTAGTGCTTTTACTATATTTCTTTATTATAATTCCTATATTAGAGCTAGTATATAGTGCTTAGTTAGAATTTGATAATTAGATACTAGTAATTCTAATTCTGCTAAGAATAGCTTGCTAGTGTATATATTTATTATGCTAGAGTGTTTTCTAATTCTAATTCTATTTATAGAAAGTAGATTTCTTTATTTATAATAAAAATAGTTTTCTTTATATTATAAATAGTAATAATACTATTTTTATATATAAAAAATAGAAAATTATACTATAAAATAAGGTATTTATTACTCTAAACCTGTTTGTAGTAATTCTATACAATAATAGGTTATTACTATAAAGAAATAGTTAGAAGTCTAGATTCTTAAGTTTTTTCTATATAGTAAGAAGGCTTCTGCTTATAGAATTAGCACCTAGCAACCTATCTCTAATAGGAATACTACTATATTTACTTATATAATAGTACTTATTATAAACTTCTTAACTAAAACTATAATATATTATATATTATAGTTATATAGCTTTATAATCTAAAGCTTGCTTTTATTAATATTTTTCTTCTAGTAATCTAGGCCTTTTACTATAAAAAAAAGAAAAGTACTTTAATAATACTTTATAGTATTTTATTTTTTATTACTACACCTCTATACTTTCTTTATAGGTTATAAGCCTAGCTCTACCTAAGCCTTAGTTCTAGCTACTTATTAGCAGCTACTTATTTAAGTAGAATTAACTAAGTACTAAATCTTATATAGACTTTATAAGTCTAGTAAGTAATAGTTAAGAATCTAAAAAATAGAGACTAATAGTAGAATACTATAAGTTACTAGAGTTAAATTTCTATCTAATTAACACTCTATATAACTTAACCTTAATAGTATTATATTATATAATACTATTAGGCCTAAAGTTTACTTTAGAATATTGCTTTAGAGTAGTTATATTAGTAATAATATAACACAGCTCTAAAAAACTCTAGACCTAAGAATAAACTAGGTAGCAGCTATACTATAGTAATAGTATAAGCTATAGTTTATCTATAGTTACGCTTAGTAATAGTCTAGCAAACTATTATAAGTTACTATTTACTTAGTATTTATTGCAAAAATACTATTTTAACTAGAAACTATACAAAAGCTATATTTACTAGTATTATTATAATAGCTAGAGGTCTTCTTATACCTATAGGTTAGTAAGAATAGTAACTATAATTTTAATATATAGTAATATACTTTTATAAGTATACTAGTACTATATTAACTAAGTATATAATATAATATACTTAGTTAATAGCTTTTAAGAGAAATATTTAATTATCTAAAGTAACTTTTAGAAGCTACTATAGGTTTAAAAAAGCCTCTAAAAAAGGTTTAAGCTTTTATACTTAAAAGATTATCTATTAAGTACTTAAATATATAAAACTTAATATATTAGTATAAATTTTATATTAGGTAATTTTTGCTAAGACTTTTAGTTACTTCTACTATAGTTTATAAATATAAATCTAGAAGAATAATTAAAACTAGAATATAAATTCTTATTAAAGTATTTCTATTTTCAAGCAATCTTACTATATTAAGTAGTAGATTATAAATACTAGGTGTAAATCTTATATATATATAAGTAACCTATAGTAATTAGCTAATAAGACTTATATTCTAGTAGAGAATTACTATAAAGCATTACTATATAAAATTAGCTAATCTAAGATTAGATAAACTCTAGATTATAGTAATTACTATAGATTATAAAGTATTAGAATTACTAGCTAAAGAGAAATTATACTAAAGGTAAATACTTAAGCCTACTCTAGTTAGTAGTAACTTAATAATAGAGACTAATTACTCTATTTATATTAGATTAGTAAATTAATAAGTTTCTCTAATCTTAATAGTTATAAGCCTAGTACTATAAAAACTACTTAGTTAATATCTACTATATACTCTATATTACTAATAACTTATAATTACTAATTTTTAAACCTTTTTTTATAATCTAAAGAATAGATAATAGAATTAGTATTAAGTTAGAAGTAATTCTACTTAGAAGTTAATTAGATTAGCTATACTAGTTTGCTTAGCTTAAACTCTATATAAAAGATAAAGTAATCTAGAATTAAGTTAATCTAGATATAGAAATAGTTTCTCTAATTTAGAAATAGAAACTTAAGTACTTTAATCTTTTTAAAAAACTAACTTAATAAAGTCTAGTAGCTAGAATATATACTTAAATAGTAGTTTTCTTAGAATTAGAAGCTTAAAATATACTAACTAAAGATAATTTAGATAAATTAAGTTTATAATTAGGCTAATAAATATTATAAAAAATTTATAGCTATATAGTTTCTAATTCTAGTAAGCAAGTATAAAGTAGCAACTATAAAACAAACTAGAACCTTAGCTTAACTAAGCAATCTAAAAGACTAGATTAATAGAATAGTATTAGTAGACCTAATAGTACTTACTTTAATTAAACTACTTAATATAAAATAATTAACTCTACAGGTATTAGTTTAAATTCTTAAGGCTAATTTAGTACTAATAAGTAGTAATACTTAAACTTAGTTAGGTAGTAATACTAAGCTTACCTAGAAAAGGCCTAATTAGGCAAGAACCTTTCTAAAAAATAGCTTAATAAATAGTAAGTACTATATAGTAAGGCTTAAGCTTTCTATATTCTTAATATTAAAAGAAAACTAGTAATTGTAGATTTTCTAGATATAATTTCTTATAAAATTACTTTTAAATAGTCTAGAACTATAAGATAGCAAATTATAATTAACTTAGCGCTTAGATTTCTAATAATAAAGATAGAAATTCTTACTAAAGTATTTATACTCTTACTCTAAGAATATATAATTAATACTACTAAAAAAAGTAAAGAAGTAGTAGTATTAATAACTTTTACTAAATAATCTAATAATATTACTTTAAATAAGAAAAAAAAACTAATTCTATAATAATCCTAAATAGAAATAGTAGAAATAGCTATATAAACCTATTAGGCAGCACTTCTAGGCACTAATAGCCTATAACTAGCTATATACTATAATTACTAGATTTACTCTAGATAAATCTCTAAAAATTACTTTATTAATAGTTAATAAAGAAAAGATTAAAAAGAGGTATAATAGTACTAAATAGTCTAATCTCTATACTAGAGTTGCTAAGTTAGGTAAGAAAATAGTAGTAAAGTCTAGATTATCTAGAATAGAAACTACTTTAGTTATATTCTCTAGTATAATTTTACTAGTAGTTATTAATCTAGCTAACTTCTAACCTAAAACTAAAAGTATATATAGTATTACTAACTTAGCTTACCTACTATATATAATTACAATCTTTAATAGAAGAAAAGTAGTATACCTAGTTAATAATTTAAGATTACTTTTACTAGGTCCTTTTAAAAAATTAATAACTAATAAGACTATTAATATAGGTACTTAATCTTTTCTAGTTTCTAGAATAAAGAACTAGCTTATTAAAGGCTTTTTAAATAGAAATACTAGCTTAGAATTAGAAGATCTTTTTCTTAAGAATATTAAAGTAGTTAAGAAATTCTACTTTAATATGTATTCTCTATAGCTTAGCTTAAGAGAGTAAAGATTTAGTACCTAAAATAAAATAATATACTTTAATATAGATTACTATAGGCTAATATAATTATAGCTAAGCTATACTATATATATAACTTTACTTCTATTAAATATAATAAGATTAATACTTATTCTTTTAAGCTACTTTAAGTAATTATAGCTATAAGGTTTTCTATACTAAAAGTATAGGTTAATAATATAAAAAGAAGTTGTTAATAGTTAGAAAAGATTACTTAGAAAAGCTTTATAACTATAACCTTTAGTCTAAATTACTAGACAAAATTATAAAAGTAATAGTATTATTTAAAGCTAAGGTTAGAAGAAAATATTAGTTAAAAATTATAGAAATCTATTAGAATAATAATATAGTAACTTATCTATAGAGAAAGCAATTCTACTATAAGAAATAAGTAGAGAAATAAAAAATTACTATACTTATACTACTACTATATATATATAAGCTAAATAAATTAGTAGAAAAAGCTAGATAGAAGCTAATTACACAGACTATAAAAATAAAGTTAAGTACTAATCTTCTAGTAAAACTCTAGCCTAGAATTATAGATGTAGTAGTATACCTATATAGTATTAGTCTAATAGTAGTGTATAGGTTTTAATTACTAAATAAAGTACTAGATTAATAGTTCTAGTAATACTTTAGGTAATATAAACTAGCTTAAACTAGACTTTAAACTACTAATTTATGCTCTAACTAGAGTAGAATATATATATATAGCTACTAGGTATATTCTTTAAAAAGAAACTAAAAAGCTAATTATAATAAATATAGATCTAAAGTTAATCTATAGAAGTATATTAAATACTTAGTAGGCTATAGAGCCTCTAATATCTATATAATCTAGGTACCTAGTACTAATTAGGTAATTATAACTAGAAATATATTCTTTAATAAGACTTTATTTTATAAGAATAAAAATAAGAAAAAAAAAAAAAAAAAGAAATTAAGCTTATTAATATACTTTAAAATAGGGAACTATATAATCTAGGTTAGTATATTAATATACTTAACTAAGTTTAACTATACTAATTAACTATAGTATACTAATTAGTTTCTAAAAAAAACTTTAGAAGTAAGAACCTTAAATTAAATAACCTAGTAGCTAGCCTACTCTAGAATTAGAAGATAGATATTTAAGATCTAGTATAGAGTATAAGTAAAGCTAGCTAATACCTAGATATTTATATTAACTAATTAGTAGACTATAGTATAATTACTTCTAAAAATATACCTAGACTAATTAATTATTATAAAGTAAGTAAAGTAAGTAAAGAAATCTTAAATTACTCTATAGAGTGTAAAAATATTAAAGAATAAAAGTAGAGTTTTTTTTTTAAGCAAAAACTAAGTAACCTGCTTATATAGCAGCCTAAGCTTAAGAAGACTAAAATTACTATATATATAATATTAGTACTTCTATATATACAATATTAATATTAATACTGCTGTATATATAATTTCTATACTACTAAATATACTATTTCTATACTACTTTATAAATAATATTAATATACACTACTATATACACAATATTAATATATACTACTATATATACAATTTCTACACTACTTTATATATAATATTAATATATACTACTATACACACAATATTAATATATACTACTATATATACAATTTCTATACTACTTTATATATAATATTAATATATACTACTATATATATAATATTAATATATACTACTATACGCACAATATTAATATATACTACTATATATATAATTTCTATACTACTTTATATATAATATTAATATATACTGCTATATATACAAAATTAATATATACTTATCTCTTACTTATTCTTTATATGTATATAATATTAATTTCTATTCTACTTTATGCATAATATTAATATACGCTACTATATATACAATATTAATATTAATACTACTATATATACAATTTCTAGACTGCTTTATGTAAAATTACTAAGTTTACAAAAAGAATACTTTTAGTAATTTTGCTATAATCTTTAATTTCTCTTTCCCTATTAGGACTAGTATAGTATAAGTTTCTATTTAGAATCTCTTATACTAAGTTGTTCTATATTTGCTATACTTGCCTATTTTAGCCTAGTATTAAGCCCTATAGAATCTTTTCTAATTACGCTATTTTGTGCTTTTACTATATTTCTTTATTATAATTCTAATATTAGAACTAGTATATAGTGCTTAGTTAGAATTTGATAATTAGATACTAGTAATTCTAATTCTGCTAAGAATAGCTTGCTAGTGTATATATTTATTATGCTAGAGTGTTTTCTAATTCTAATCCTATTTATAGAAAGTAGATTTCTTTATTTATAATAAAAATAGTTTTCTTTGTATTATAAATAGTAATAATACTATTTTTATATATTAAGAATAGGAAATTATGCTATAAAATAAGGTATTTATTACTCTAAATCTGATTATAGTAATTCTATATAATAATAGTTTATTACTATAAAGAGATAGTTAGAAGTTTAGATTCTTAAGTTTTTTCTATATAGTAAAAAGGCTTCTGCTTGTAGAATTAGTACCTAGCAACCTATTTTTAATAGTAATACTACTATATTTGCTTATGCAATAGTAGAGTAGTAAAAAAGTCTTAACTAAGTAAAACCTAAATAAAAAGTAATATTTAAAGATAAAGTATAGGTTAGTAAAAAATATAGGTAAAATATACTAGAAATAGTAAAAGGTCTTAAAGTAAAATAGACTTTTAGAGTATATTATAAAGCTAGAAGATAGTAACCTAGGTATAATATAAAAATATAAAGTACTAGTTCTAGAAAAAGGTAAATAAAGCTAGAGCATACTATAGTTAAAAAAAGCTATTAGAGTATATTATAATACTAAAAATCTAGTATATAAGTAATATAAAAACTATAAAGCTATAGAAAACTACTATAGTAGCTTTTAAAAAGCTAAAAGTAGAAGATCTAGAGTATACTATAGATAAACTAAGTAGAAACTTATACTTAAGTAAAGGCTTACTATTCTACTTTCTAAAAAGATAGAGCTTGTTACTAGCTAGAAATTATTCTTCTATATAAACCTTAAGTAATATAAACTTATAATACTTAACTAAAGCTTATGCCTAGAGAAAAACTAACTTATTAGTAATAGAAAAGTTTACTATTATATAAAAAGTAGGTATTATATATATAGAAAAAGCAAATCTAAATAGTAGGTAGAATTAATAGATAGATAAAATAGTAGATAAAGAGCTATAGAAGAGTAGAAGTAGGTATATACTTATAGTAGTATAGTATATCTCTACTAAGAAAGCTTTTACTCTAGAGGTCTAGAAGTAAAACTCTAATACTAAAATACTAAATTAACTTTTACTACTTAAATAGGTATAGATATATAAGTTTAATTAGAATAGATACTTTATAAAGTATAAAGCAAGACTTGAAGTAAGAAGTAACTTCTAAGAAATTAACTTTTTAATATTAATATATACTACTATACTAGTAGTAATATTATTTAAAGTAGTAATAGCATTTATTACTTAATTTAATCTAGAAGTAAAATAGTATAATATACTAGAAGCTTCTTCTAATATATAGATTATAAGTACTAATCTAGTTATTTATAATATACTAGATAGATTTAAAGAACTAGAAATATATACCTAGCTAAATAAAGCTCTATATAGATTCTAGAAATTACTTTTTTTATAGTATAAAAGGTTTTAAAGATTACTTAAGTTTTTAGGCCTTATATTAAGCAAAAAGAAGCTATACTTGTTTTTTATAAAAGATTAGAAAACTTTATCTTATTCTATATAGATAATATACTACTTATCTATTATAAAAATAATAAGTCTTAGGCTTATAATAATAGAATAGTATTAGAAACAAGTATAAAATATAGAATTAGAGACTAGTTAAGTAGCTTTTTATAATTAAAGTTATAAGAAGCTAAAAAAAGTATATATATATACTTGTATACAATATCTATATTAATAAGATTACTAAGAAGTTTAATTTAAAAAAAAAAAAACTTTTTCTAACTCTACTTTTCTTAGAAGAGCTAATTAAGAATAATAAAAAAGTATTAAAGTAAGAAATTAAATACTACTAGAAAAAAGTTAGATTAGTGCTATATACTATAATTATAATATAGCTAGATATAGCCTTTATAGTAGTAAGACTATCTTACTACTTTACTAATTTAAGTAAGAAACACTAGAAGGCTATTAACTATATAATTATATACTTATATAAAACAAGAATAGAAGAAATTAAATATAGAAACTATAATAGTTCTAATTTAATAATCTGTAGAAATATATTATTTATAGATATAATATTAAAACCTAAAGATTATTTTATAGCTATATTATAATTCTATTTAGAGAACTAATCTTATAGAAAGCTACTTAGTAAAATATAGTAACTATATTAACTATAGAAGCAGAGCTAATAGCACTAGAATATATTACTAAAAAAGCTATAGCAACTAAGCATTTCTTTAATAAGATTACTTTAGACTTAGAAGATCTATAGACTATTTAGTATAATAATTAGTAAATAATCTAGCTTATTATAGAAGTAAATAAAAAAGTTACTATATAGTTAAGATATATTAATATTTAGAATATATAGTTGTAAGAAGTCTACTCTAAAGAACTTATAGAGATTAGCTATATAGAAATAGGTAGAACACCTACTAATAGATTAATTAAATTACTAACCTAGTAGTAGTTTAGCTAGTTTTAGAACCTAATAAATCTATATAATTTATAAATAGAGTTAGAAAGAAATAATAAGTAGTAATTACTTTATTTACTATAGTACTATTAAGTATATATAGAATTATTCTAATTAGTGCACTAAAAAACACCTATACTAAATTATACCTAATAATCTAAGCTTAGACAGCTAATTAAAAAAAGATAAGTAAGCTTATTTATAATATTAACTACTTTTTTAACTAGCTTCTAAATATTAGCTAACTTTTTATTAATCTTGCTAATATAAGTCGCAACCTAACTAAATCTACTATAGAAGATTAATAGTAATTCTATATACTAAAGTAGAGTTAATCTAGACCTTGCTATAGTAATCTAAGTAGCTTTATAAGAATAATTTAATCAAAGATTTGCTATAAAATTAAAAGTATTAGATGAATAGTAATAGGTAGTTATTAACTAAAAAAATAAAAAAGCTTACCTATCTATATTTTAAAACAATTATTAGAGATTATAAAATAAAAGACTAAGATTTCTAGCTAACTTAATAGAGTAGAATTAATTACTATAAAATAACCTAGAGAATTAAGTTTCTTAAAAAAGGTTATATAACTATTAGAATTATTTATAATAGTAATCTACTCTAAGTAAAATAGAAGATAATTAATATATAGCAATAATTAACTAATCTAGAAAAGTAATCTTATAGAATTATAAAGAAATAAAAACTAGAAATACTTTAAAAATAAAACTAGTAATCTAAAAAATTATAATTATAAAGTAGAAAGTAAGAAATAAACTTTTAACTACTAGAAGAGATTTTCTAAGTATAGTAACAATTCTAAATAAGCTAAAAAGTAAGTAGAAATCTAGGTATTAGAAACTAGTAATAATTAATTAGACTAGAAAATATACAATTAGGTATATAAGAACTACTATAACTTTAAAGATTACTTAATAGCTAATTCTAAATAGCTATAGAAAACCTAAAAAATCTAAACTAGTAACTCTAAAAAAAAGATTAGGTATAAGTAGTATTCTAAGAAATTAAACTACTATATAATTCTAAAAAAAGTATAGATATAAAATTCTAAAATTTTTTTATAGTACTTAAAGAATAAAAATAAGTAAAAAGCTAATTTTTAAAAAAAATATAAATAGTAGTAAAAGTACTAGAAAAGTATACTTAATTACCTAAATAGAACTATTAATTTTAGAATAAGCTTAATTATAATAGACTTTCTTTTTTAATTTCTAGAAGAAAGAAGTAATAGAAGAGATTACCTTCTATAGGTAATTATTATCTTTATTCTTAGATTTAGAATTAGATATAATATTTTTCTTATAAGTAGTTTTTTTATAATCTCTAATAATATAGCTAGAGCTAGAATTAAAAAAGTTACTATAAATAACTAGAAGATAGATTACTATAAAGGCAGTAGTATAATTATAAGTAGCTAATACTTTAGAAAACTTTAAAAATTAGTAAAGTTAAAAAAAAAGAAATTTAAAAATTACTTATAGTAGCCTTAGAATGTCTTAGATAAATATACTCTCTAATAGTATTAACTACTTTAGATTACCTACTATAATTAGTAGCTATTTTATATATTAATATTAAGAGAATTAATATACTATTTACTATAGATCTTAGTTAGGCACTCTATATACTAGAGAGATAATCTAGTATTTTTCTAATTATAATACTTAAGCTTAGAGCTATTAATATTCTTAATTATATAAAATCTATATATTACTTTATACTTATTACTAATAATAATATTAGCCCTCTTAGTTATAGAGCCTTTAGATTATAAGGTTACTTTTTTTTTAAATAATCTTTACTAGCTAATTCTTCTTCTCTTTATTCTTATTTCTATTATTCTAATCTAAAGTATAAACCTACTTAGTATTACATGCTAAGCCTGTAATTTAGAGCCTAAACTTAGGTATTTAACTACTAGAATTACTAGGCTAGTTGTATATAGAAGTATAGAAAGAATTACTCTTTTTAGATTATAAAGTATACTTAGTATTTTTAGCTTTTAGAAGTATTACTAATAGTATAGAAATAGAAATACTAAAGGTATAAGCTAATACTAACTATAGATCATTAGTAAATAATTATATAATAATAGTAGAGTAGATTACTAGGTTCTAAAGCTAATTTAAAGTATTATATAAAAGTAATTAAAAAAATTAGAAAGAATTAGAAAACTTTCTATATATTAATAGTTTACTTATTATTATAATAATATTATTATATATATAAATAGTTAAAATAAAGAAAATATATTATAACTTAACTAAAGTAAAGAAAATTATTAAAGCTAGATTAGAAAAAAAACTTAAGTAAATAATATATAGGTATACTATTTTATAAGTTTAGTATACCTAGAAGGTATATTATAGTAGAGAATTACTATAAAGGATTACTATATATATATAGCTAATATAAAATTAGATAGACTCTAGATTATAGTAATTACTATAGATTATAGAGTATTAGAATTACTAGCTAAAGAGAAATTATACTAAAAGCAAATACTTAAGCCTACTCTAGGTAGTAGTAACTAGATAATAGAGACTAATTACTTTATTTACTTAAGATTAGTAAACTAATAAGTTTTTTTAATCTAAATACTTAACTATATTCTTCTAGTAGTATAGAATCTAGTTAAGTAAAACTAAAAGCTAGTTATAAGAATATTTTCTTTATTTCTAACTATTCTTTATATATATACTTACTTTTATTTTTAGGTATAGTACTCTAAAAGATTTATATTATATAGAGTAATAGCACTACTAGTAGAGCTATTTTTTAGTAGGCCTTTTTCTAAAACTTAGTAAATAAAATTACTAAAAAAGTTAAAGTAGTAATATAGATTTTTTTTATAGAACCTTAGCTAAAGATAGTAGATATTTACTATATATACTTTATATAGTACTACTAAGGCTATAATTACTTCTAACTTTAAAAGTATATTAAGTAAAAAATAATAAAAGATAATAGCTAACTTTTATAGCTTATTTAATTATATACTAAAATACCTATTATACTATATTTATATTAAAAGATATAGTAACTATATAGAGTATTGCTTCTATCTTTAGAAGTAATATTTATAATATTATATAAGCTTAAAGAAGTTAGTAACTTATAGCTTATTATAGTAACTCTAAAAAAGTTACTACTCTAGAAGCCTAAAAAGGTAGTTAGGTCTTTAGTAGGTAAGCTACTTTTATAGCTAATATTTAAAAAAGATTTATAAAAGCTTAGAGTATAATAGTAGATAGTAGAATATTCTAAAAGAATAATACTCTACTTATATAGAAATTACTTACTTTATACTTTTAATTTTTATTTAGAAGTAATTATAGTATATTAAGTTACTAAAAAGCTCTAAAAGGTATTAGTTTTTTATCTAATAAATATACTTTTTCTAAACTTAGAGTTTTTAGTATATATTAGTATAATAAGCTTGCAAGACTATACTTAGTAGATTAGTTATATTAATTAGTATTCTCTAACTATATAAGTTTATATTAAGTATTTATATAAAAGAAATTTTTAGAGTTATGTAACTCTTATTAAGCAAGTTTATAGGTAGTATATAAGCTACTTAATAATTTAGTTTTATTCTAAGCTACTAAATAACTTATAGTAAGCTTAATTCTATAACACACTTTCTAGGTAATTTTGCAAGAACTAGCTATAGAATTAAGTACCTTAGTGCCTATTCTAGCAATTGTAAGGCCTATATTAGTATATAACCTTCTTCTAGTATATATTATTTATATAATCTCTAGGTTTTATTATACTTTCTAAGTAGCTTAGTAGTTAACTAGTTGCTTAAATTATTATATTAGTTTCTTAAGTATTTATAAAGTCTTATTAGATAAGACTTATTAGTAGAAGGTAAAAGTAAGTCTTAGAGTATAATATATTTTATCTAGCTACTTAAAGTTTCTTCTAGTAATATTATATTAATATAGAGTAAGTTATATTTACTCTTACTTACTAAGCTGCTTATAAAGTATATAAGTAAGCTATTTCTCTAAATTTCTCTATTTCTTTAGTTATTACCTCTATAATACCTATAAGTATATATCTCTAGGTTTTAAGTATTTCTAGTATATCTTAGTAGCTTTTTTATATTCTTAGTTGCTTTTTATTTTCTAGGTTTCTAATAAGGTTCTTTTCTAGAGTTTCTAGAGTTAGATAGTATCTAATTTAAGCTTTCTAATAGGTTTTCTAAGCTCTTTTTTAGACTTTTTACTAACTTATAAGTAGAAACTTACTAAAAACACCTACTATGCCTGCACTACTACTGCTACTGCTACCTAAGCTACTTGCTAGGCTTTTAGCAGCTCTGCTACTGCTACTACTACTTCTACTACTTCTACTCTGCTTTTACTACTACTACTACTACTAGTGCTGCTGCCTACGCCCCTAGCAGCTTCTATGCTGCCTCTACTTCTACTAGCTACTTCTATACTACCTCTACTTCTACTAGCTACTCTAGAGCACTAGGTTATCTTATATATATACTACCTAGATATGCTACTAGTAAGTAGCTTAGCTACTCTTTGCTATAAGCAAGTAGAGCTCTATAAGAGCAAGCACTATATATACTATAAGTCTAGGCACTTATACTAGAAGTTATAAGTAATTGCTAGTAGATTGCGTAAATAGTAGACTAATAGCTTATAGGTATAAAGTTCTAGTTCTACTTGCTTTAGAGCTAGTAAAGAAGCTTGTTAGTAGTGTAGGTATAACAACCTCTATAAGTAATACTTTTTTAACTTATTTAAACTTATTCTAATTAAGTATATAGTACTCTACTAAGCTATATACTACTACTTACACTATAAAAGCACTTATTAAGAATAGCTACTATAATTATTAGTAGCTAAGATAAGTGCTAGTATAAGTAGTTAGCTTTTGCTAGGTTTTTAAGCTCTACTACTACTAGCTAAGCGCTTAAAAAAGCTACTACTAGTAGTTAGTAGGTGCTTATATAGTACCTATAGGAAGGAAGTTGTTCTCTCTAAATATAAATTAATAATTTTTTTTTTTTCTATTAACCTGCTCTTTTGCTATAATTTCTACTATATAACTTATATTAAATAGGTTTAGATATAATAAAAAAAGTATATAGGCTTACTTAGAAAGCACTTTTATTAGCCTATTAGTAGGCATCTTACTTATTTTTATATATAATACTTTAAGATTTCTCTTAGTATATTCTTGTTTTAACTATATATTCTATATATCTATATAGCATAGCTTAGTAGTAAGCTACTTACTTTTTTCTATAACTAGTCTTATAGTTTATTAGTTATTATAGAAGATTTTCTAAAAAATGCCTAAGTCTAGCTAGAGTTCTTAGAAGAAGTGTTTTAGAGCTATACTTTTTTTAGCTATATACTCTAAAGCAAGCAATTCTACTTCTATAGTTAAAGTAGTTACTATAGCCTAGTAAGTAGCCTTCTAGATAATAGGACCTCTAAAAGGCTGCACAATATACCTCTAAAAAGATTATCTAGTCTTCTAGTTATTAGTAAATAATATATTTCTATATATAAGTAAGTAGCTTTTTTTATAAGCTCTGTATCTTATACCTAGGTACTTTATTCTATATAAGTATATAATAACTTAATTAGCTACTTTAAAGTAAGCTGCTTCTAAGTTAGTTAAATAGTAGGATAACTAAAAAGCAGTATATGCAATATCTAGGTATATTATAATTGCTATATATAGTATAGACCTAATATATTTTTAGTATACTTTAACTTTTTATTTTAAAGCTTTTCTATTATATTTAGAAAGCTCTTCTATTAGTATTAGAATGCTAGAAAAGAAGCTCTTCTCTACTATATTAAATTCCTTAGCTACTTTGTTAATATACGCATTATAAGCTAGTGTTATAGTATAAACTACTTAATTTTATATAATATACACTTCTAAGAACTATTTAGCAGGTCTATAATCTTTAATCTAATATATACTTATTAATAAGCTTATTAGTTATTCTATAGCTACTTAATTATCTCTATAGTAAGTAACTAAGATATTATCTATATAGAATAGTAATATAATTTAGTATTCTATATTAAAGAAAAAGTAAGGCTCTTCTTTTAACACAGTTAAATTATGCGTATAGAAAGTTGCTAATAGCTTCTTATACTATAGAACTAGAAAATCTTATAGTCTATATAGAGCTTATAGTAATAGTATAACTTAATTAGGGTTTAAGAAGCTATTAAGTAACTTATAGAGTACCTAGAGTTAGTCTTAGTAGCTTGTATTTAGAAAAGCTTCTGCTATATTATACTAATAAAGCTCTAGGTTAAACTATATAGTAATTACTACTATAGTCTAGAATAATTAGAATATAAGTATTATAGTATAGGTTAAGATAATTAAATTCTTTGCCTATAGGTCTCTTTATACGCAAATCCTAGCCTTATACTTTAGAAAGTATCTATTTTAGTTAAATTTATACACAAAAACCTATTTAAGTAGTAGAAGCCTAACTATAGTACTTATTTAGTTAATTTCTACCTAGGTTTTCTTATTAGTAAGGGTTTTAATCTTTTTTTTATAGGCTTGTTAGAATAGAGCACCTAGTAGGTAATAAGCAAAATTCTTCTATTTATTAGAAAGTAGTAGAAGCTTGTTATAGTATACTTAGAGCTCTTTCTTAGGTATACCTTTTTCTATATATAAAGTTAAGGCAATAATTACTATATAGATAGTAAGTAGCTTTTTTTCTAGTATACTATATCTATTTATATATTTAAATAGTAGGTAGATTAGCTATAAGTCTCTATATTACTAAGTAGAGCTTATTATAGAGTACTATCTAGCTCTATTATTATTAGCAAGCTTATTAAGATTATAGTTCTATATCTAGCAGCTTCTTTTTATAGGTTAACTCTATTATCTTTGCTAATATATATATTTCTTTATTACTTTATCTACTTATATTATTCTTTAAGAAGGTATTAGAACAATTAGTAATACAGGTCTTAGTAGAACTCTAATATTAAGTTTTTTATTATTTACTAGCTTACTTTCTTTTTAGTTAGTATAGTACACTTTCTATAAGCTACTAGTTAGATTCTTCTTATTTAGAGCTTCTCTACCTATATCTAGATACTTAGGTTTAGGTATTTAGCTAGAAGTAAAAAGGCCTATTTCTTTATATTATTCTATATAGATTTTTAGCAGCTTGCTAGCTAAGCTAGCTACGTGCATAGTTTCTAATTTAGAAGCTTTCTCTATACTAGACTAGCCTTCTAGTATTTAAAGTCCTTTCTAAACCTTACTTCTAAGCTATTACTTAGTAGATAAAATAAGTAATAGGTCTTCTCTAGTAAGAAAGGGCTTAGCTGCTTTTTCTATAGAAAGCTTAATTACTTCTTCTATATCTACTATTTTATTAGTTTTATAGAGAATCTCTACTATAGTTACTACTTCTTTAATAAGTATACCTATAGATTTATTATTAAAGTTATAAAAAAGCTTTTTATTAAAGGATATATTATATATTATAATAACCTAGTTTAGCTAAGAGACCTATATATAGTATATATTAGATACTTAATAGCTAACTAGGTATCTAATATACTTATATAGAATAACTTTAAAGCCTTTTCTATTATATCTAGCTACTTATTCTCTATTTAGAGAATAGGCTTAGCAGCTATATACATATATTCTACTCTAATCTAGCCTTAGATTAGCTATAAGTTATTTTACCTACTCTAGTTAGTACTAGTAGAAGTAATAGGTAAACTACTAATTAAGCTCTTTATTTAGGCTTTAAAGCTTGTTTGCATAGGTTAGACTTATATTATAGAGCTATACTACTATATAGATAACTTTAGGCTAGAGCTTCTTAAGTAAGTTTACTCTACTCTTTATTTTAATTAACTTAGTAATAATTTTCTTTTCTACTTTTTCTACTACTTTATTTAGCTTATATATATAGAGAAGAACACACTTAATATTAATACTCTTATTAATTACCTAGTATTTATAGGCAGAGCTTCTTTTCTATAGTAGAGTTATAGTATTATTATTCTAACTAATTTTACAAACTTAAAGCTTGTACTAAGTATATACCTAGCTTAAAAAGTTTATAAGTACTTATATAATTTCTACTTATATTTTGCCTTGTAAGGTATATATAAAGAGCTTCCTACTATAGTACTCCTTAACTAAAAGTATCTATAGTTTACTTCTTTAGCCTAATAGTATATTAAATAGGTTCTACCTAATTCTCTAGAATAGTTTAGCTAGCTTTTTGCGCTTCCTATAGGAAATAACCTACTTAGCATAGGTTATTAAGTATATCTTATAGTTTTTCTAGAGTATTCTATAAATATATACTATACGCTCTTTTAATAAAAGCTTTTAGTGCTTCTAGTTCTAGATAACTAGATTAGAAGTGCTATAGTTGCTCTAAGAAGCTATGTAAGTAGGATTTATATAATTGTTTTATTATTACTATATTAAGTAGTAGAGTTATAGAATAGTAAGAAAGTAGCTTATATTTAAAGAAAGTTAAGTTATAGGTATATATAAAATTAGTATACACAATACTTCTATTAAGGTCTTTAATATATCTAATATATAATAAGCTATCTAGCTCTAGATACTATACTTCTTTCTCTACTAGCTAGTCTTCTAAAATTATATTAATATAGAATTCTTCTACTATAATAATATTCTAGAGAAGTAGGTCTTTTATATTTAGGCTATACTTTCTATAGAAAGCATTTTTAAACAAATAAGCTTCTTATCTAGTTATAGAAAATACTTAGGTATCTACTTCTACTATATTAGTAGTATTAGTAGGTCTAAAGGTACTAGGTACAAGAAGGTTTATGCTATTAACTAGGTACATAGCTACTCTATTATCTAGAATAGTACTATTTAATAGTAGGTAAGTATTAAAATCTATAATATTATATACTTCTAGCGTTTCTAAAGTAGTTATTAGAGAATATATTATTTTTAGATTAATTAGAGTAGCTTATATATTACTAGAGAACTTAACTTTTAGTTTTTTATTAGTTAGTTAGACTATAAGTAAGAAAGTAATTACTAAAAAAGTATTTAGTATCTAGTTTAGCTACTTAATTACTTTCTTAGTCTTCTTATATTCTCTTATACCTAGTTATTAAAGAGTTTCTTATTAGTTTTTTTTACTTATTCTAATAGTTAGTAAGAAGCTCTCTCTAACTATAGTTTCTAGAAATTAGTACTAGGTTAGTTTCTATTAGTAAGTTCTCTTCTTAGAGCAATAAAAGCAGGCGTAATCTATTAATTTTAAGCTATTAGTATTATCTAGAGAAGTGCTTTTTACTTTATCTAATTAGTTTCTAAAAGTAGTAAATATACTAGAGTTATCTTTACCTACTTATATAGTGTGTTTATGTATTAGGCTACTAAAGACTCTACTAACCTAGTCTAGATTAAGCGTATTAAGCCTTAGGATACTATTCTAGATAATTCTTTAGTTTATATTATATACCTATTCTAGAGCAATTCTATACTCTAAGGCATCTAAGAAGTTCTAGATAGTAAGTGCCTTATTAACCTCTAAGAGCTTATATGCCTTAGCTCTTATATAGAAGTATAACTATTTCTAATACTAGTTCTAAAAAGTAACTTATTTTTATTTAGCTACTCTAAGGTATTAATAATATTCTATATAAATCTAGTTCTAGGTACTAATATTAGTAAAAGTAAGCTTCTACTTTAGTGCCTATATAAGTGCTTATAGAGTTATAATATCTTATATAATATACTACACTATTACTAGTAAAAAGATTATAGGTAATACTATTATATAAACCTAGTTCTATAGTTTCTATAGGCGCTTAGCCTTTGCTACCTACTTACTTACTCTAACTTTATACTTAGCAAGCTTTTAATTATATAGCTCTAGGCTTATTTTAGTTAGTTAAGTGCTCTAGCTTTAGGTAGAGTACACTAGTAAAAAAAGGTTATTAATAGAAAAGCCTATTATAGGTAATTAATAGGCTTTTTTATATATTCTAGAAGTATCTTTAGCATCTAGGTTAACTAAATCCTATATATTATATAGCTTAGTATGCTAGGTAAGCTGTATATACTAATTAGGCTAGTTAGATTATAATTTAAGTTAGTAAGTACCTATTAGAATACTTATTTAAGCTTATATACTATAATTAACTAGCTCTATTCTAAAATATTTTTAGGTTAGTTAGAAGAAACTCTATAAGAAATATATAATTAGAGCATGTAAGTTTTATCTAATAAGCTTGCTTTTATACTAAGTGCATAGAGAAATCTTCTATACTTAGAAAGCTAGGCTTATAACTATAATAAGCTTATAAAACTATACTTAGTAGATTAATTATATTAATTAGTGTTCTCTAACTATATAAGTTTATATTAAGTATTTGTATAAAGAAAATTTTTAGGGTTATATAACTCTTATTAAGCAAGTTTATAGGCAGTGTATAAGCTACTTAATAATTTAGTTTTATTCTAAGCTGCTAAATAACTTGTAGTAAGCTTAATTCTATAATAATTAGCTATAGAATTACTATAGTTATCTAAGTAGTAAAGTACTATTAAAAAATAATAACTAATTTAATAAGCTATTTATAGTTTTATACTATAATTACTTATACTTAGATATATATAGCTTAATCTTTAAAATAAGTATATAACTACTAGTAGAATTAACTAGATAATTATTATAAGCCTAACCTACTAAAGCAAGCAAGCAAACTTTCTAAAAAAGACTATAATATACTAGAAGAAAAGAAAGAAGCTAAAGTAACTTCTTAGCAATAAGTATTAAGAGTATATAAAATACCTAAGCTATAAGTAACTAATTTAATTACTTTTATAAAGTTTTCTAAGTTATAGTCTATAGTAGGTTATATTTAGCTATTATACTATTTACTATACTATTATATACGCCTTTTAGAAAAAAAAGACTTAAGCTAAGTTAATATATAAGTATAGGTACTTAATAAAGCTCTTTCTAAAGATCTAGTAAAATATTTAGTAAAGCTAGTTATCTATAAACTCTAAATAGTACTTGCTAGTTATAAGACTAGTAGAACTTTAGTTCTTTCTATAAGCATATTATAGCTACTTAAAAGTAACTAATACTACTTAAGTAGAAAAGAGTTGCTAAGCTCTATATAGACATACTAACTAGAGTAAATATAGTATACTACTATATAGAAAATAAAGCTTGCTAGTAAAATACTAGAGCTAGAGCCTAAAACTTTAAGTAGTTACTACTTAGAATTTAAGCCTAAAAGTAGGAGAACTAGGTAAAATAGCTACTAAAGCTATAAGAATACTTACTATAGCTGCCTAGGTAGGTGTAGTTAAGCTATATAGGCTTACCTAGAGGCTTACCTACTCTTCTTATATAAGTTCTAAGTAGGTTAAAAGACAATTTTTGCGTTATAGAGTTTATATAGTATAAAAAATCTTAGAAGTTAGTTTTTTATATAGAAATCTAAATAGATATATATAGCTCTATATAAACTATAAACCTCTATTCTACTCTGCATACGCAACACAGACTAGGTATACTTTTAAAGGCAAATTAATTTATTACTACCTATAGCTAGGTAGACCTACCTATTAAGCCCTAGAGAAGTGTGTTAG